>CM048928.1:35950146-36435146 GCA_026686955.1 Epinephelus cyanopodus
GGTGCCAAAGAGCAGTATCTGGAGACGCAAATGTCCCCAGAAGTACGCTGCACACTGAGGGGTCTCCGACTGATGATTTGAATCTCCGACTTTCAAGGGGCCTGTTTGTTGCTATGACATTATCTATCTTATACATTGTATCAGGCCTTGAACTAGTGATTTATTTCATTACATCGCCTTTTTTTTTTCTTTATTAATCAATATATTGTTTTGTCTACAAATGCCACAATATAGTTACACATTTATAGTAATAAATTATCAAAGTTCAAGATGACAAATTCAAATTGTTGGTTTTGTCTGAGATATTCAGTTTATAGTCATAAATGACAAAGATACATCACATGTAAGCAGAGCTGCACAACATATCATTTCTTTATTCGTCATCAGGATGTCAACTTGTGAGATTAACACATCATTAGAGATTGAGATATAACACTCAGGGATTTTGTGAGTGACTTGAAAGGAGGTATCTTTATTTTTTTATTGGTGCCTTTTGTGTTCAGTATAATATTAAAATTCTGAACCAACAAATGCTGTGAATAATCTCCTTTTAATGTTTTTAATCCAACGAGCAATTTGTAGTATTTAGCATTTTACTAAAAGTAGCAGAAAGGCCGAACCGGGCACACTTCAATATCTATCAATTTATATCAATTGATATTGTTCTGACAGCTCTACTTGTCGGAGAAAAAGCTTTGGCTTTTGGCATTTTTGTGTTAAAACTGACAGATATGATTCATCGATAATCTTTCTCTCATCGACTATGTTCTAAATGCAACACATCACGCAACGCTGAAGCAACAGCCAGGTTAGCTTTTAAAAAACAGCTGAAAAGGCCTGAAATAAAATAATCTTATTTTCATTTCTCTATCTAAGTTCCTCTAAACTATTTATATGTTGAAACAGAAACAATTTGGTGCTTTGGGATAGATTTTTGGTTCTCATCAAATCACATTTTTCAAACCTATTCTTACAGAGTCAAGTTCTGAGACAGCACCAGGTGTTGCTCTGGTCACAACTGTAATGATTAAGGGGGAGTTTGAAAGTTCAGGTCAAAATGGAGAGAGTTACGCTTTAAAGGACAGCTGAGAGGACAAGTGTCAATCCCCACACAATCACCCCCAACAACCTACAAATGAGTCTACAGCCAATATGAAAGTACAGTTTAAAGACACCGGAGAGTGACAGAAAGAGAGGAAGAAGAGAAGCAGAGGCTACTGTTAAAGGACAGCAGAAACAACATGAGAAGAGTTTAATGTCGCCATAAAGAAACATCACCCCGGCCCTCCGCCACCCACAGCTGATACACACACAATGCTTCAAGACAAGTAGGAAGCAGAAGTTTGGATTTAGACACACAAGCTGTCTCCACATTTCCCCCCCAGAACCCAGCAGAGAGGAGGATTTAAAAGCAACATTATCGCTCTGGCTCGACCCGGCGTGAAGAATCCCCACCAGAACACCCGGAGGTGGTGGAGGAGAGAGAGAGGGGGGGGGAGTCAGAGCTGAAGAAAACTGCAAAGCTGAAGGGGTTGAGGCGAGGTGAGGTGAGGCGTCCGTCATGCAGAAGACAAGTTTTTTTAGAACCATTACAAGGCATCTGGAGTTATGCCTGCCGGTCAGACGGAGCAGGGAGAGAGAGAGAAAGAAACAGTGGAAGAGAGAAACAAAAGAAACAGAGATGAGATAAAGTTTGAAAAGGAGCAGTTTAGGAATGGAAACAGAGCAGCAGAGGAAGAGAAGAAGGGAAACAGATTAAAGAGACTGACAAGGTTATCGAGCTCCCAGATCAGACACAGTATCTCTTGACCTGCTGACTGATGGACAGTAGGGATGAGTGATATGAACTATATAAACAATGATTATTAAAGAAGCTTATTTCCTTTGATTAATGGTGCTGATGTGATTAGGCTAAAATCTGACACAGACTGATGCTGTGTATTTAAAATGTTTTAATAATAATAAATAATAATATAATATAATAATTAATATTCTATCTATATCCTTTCTATGTCAGTTCCAACCTCATGAAGTTTCTGCTAAAAACAAAGGCACCAGACTCTGAGTCTGAGGCATTTTCCACAGTCCAGTCCAAATGGCCTCAGGTCTCGCCCACTGACTTGTTAAAAAGCTCCCGAACCCAGAAACACAAAACAAACTGGAGGATGAGTTATTATCAGCACTGTCCAGACACCATTCACACCTCCTACTTTCTGCTTCAGTGACATCTGAGTAAAGGTCTCCGCTGACTGAATGAACCTCAAGGTGTTAATGTGCAGCCATCGAACAGCTTCTGACAGGCTGGGGAAGTGACAGAAACCACCAAAGATGTGGCTTATAAACTGGTTTACAATAACAGCCACTTGGGCAGAAACTAAACTCTCTTCTCATAATTAAAATCTCACAGTCTCTATTGTTCTTTTCCTTTCCAAAATAGACAAACAGACACTTGGTATTACCAACATAACAAGGCATCAGACTGTGATTCGTTTTTTCTTTGACTTGCATAGAACTTAAATCCACGGTGATGTTACTGAAGGAGTTTGCCACCAGGTGGAGCTTTTGCACAGTTAAACGTGGCAGAGAGATACTGTGTCTGTGTATCTGGAACATTTGTTAGCACAGTTAACATCAAGTAAAACCAGGTTAAACTTTGTTAGATCACCACAACATAAACCACAGAGGGGTGCAGGCAGGACACGCATGACAGCAGCCAGACGTCATATAGTACTTTTCATTTTTTGATGACTTCATATATTCATACGCATTTCTTTCTGTGGGTTGCTTGTGTTACAGGCCACATAGGAACTAAGTAAGGCCGCAACAAATGATTATATCATCGTCAATTAATGTGCCAATTATTTTCCTAATTTACAGACTAACTGTTCGGACTAAAGACGCCAGAAAACATTTTAAAAAGCTACAAACTGTGTATTTTCAGGCATTTTTGCTCAGAAAAATAATCTAAATGACTGAAAAAACATTAAGATGAATGCCTTAAATGCAAATATACAGAAAACAGCACATCTGTGATCATTATAATAAACGTATTATAGATTACAGCACATTGGAGCCTGGTTAAATGTATTTCACGAAAGCCAACTTGACAATGATCTGCATTTATTGTGTTTTAAAAGGTCCAGTGTTTAAGAATTAGGGGGATATATTGGCAGAAATGGAATATAAATTCACAACTATGTTTTCATTAAGTTTACCTTACAGTGAGCCAATTATATCTATATACCAAGCAGGCTTTCGCTTGCAGCCTCCCTTAACACCCATTAAAAAACCTCTCCTTCCTCTCTGGCTGCTAACATGCTGACGAAGCAAGCAAGGGAAAGTAAAGAAAGAAAACAATAAATAATTCGCACTTGACATGGTCAGGCAGCAGCTCATCACACAGATGCACAGCAGAGATACACATAAACACAGTGGACACGGATCACAAACATCACAGAAAGAGTACAGTACAGAGCCCATGTTGAATCAGGTGAACACACTGATGAGTCACGTCGCGTCTCAGAGGACTTATTTATAATAAAGGGAGAAGAGAGCGGTTTTCACGCCCGCCTGTGGAGAGAGCTGAAGTGGAAGTGATGGTTTATGTGACAGGGTGAAAGGCAACAATGTGGTCTACCGTCTGACAGCTGCAGGGGAGCAGTGGAGGGTAAAAATACCTCAAATACAATGTTTTTACCCCTCGAATGTAAATTAATATAATCAGTAATACTAGAAAACTGCAATGTACAGTGGCAGTATAATGTACTTATGCTGTTATGTGAATCTATGCCACTTTAATCTGAATTACATACTGTACACAGTGTTCTAACGTCCTGTTATCTGTTTACATGTTGTTTTATTTACATATCTGTTTCCTGTTCCCATCGACACCTCTGGTCGTCTTCTTGTGCTGCCATAATTATTCATTTCCCTCCAGGGATCAATAAAGTTTGAGCTTCTTGTTGTTGTTATTCTTGTTGACTCTATGGTGACACATCAGCCGTAAATTAATTCACTGTTGGATGAATGAGGGCAAAATAAAAGCAGCATTATTAAAATGTACTTCCAGCTAAAGCTCTTTCCAGATACGACAGGCTGCTTCCTGATATAAATAGGTCCAGAGATCAGCTGCTGATGTGAGACTGTCTGCAGGAGGCTGTATGCTAATAACTGACAGGACACTGATGTGTCTCACACCAAACCTCCCAGAGCCACAGCCAGCGGTACAGGAGGAGATGCTGATTGGTTGTTCAGGGTGCTATGACTACTGTTGCTATGTGAGCAGCGGCAGCAGCAGAAATAAGCTGGTGAGCAGCCTACAGAGACTTTACATCTACATGTTCTTGCCTCTGCAGTCACTAGAGGCTGAGACAACACTGCAGATACTGTAAATGTACCCGCTCAGTTAGAAATGTGGCTCTGCAGCAGAGGGAGTTAGGTGGGTGTTGTCAACATGTGTAACCAGAGGGGCTTTACTGCTGTGGAGGCAGATTTTTAAGAGTCAGGGTTAGTTGGGAAAGCTCTACAGAAAGAGTTTAGTGGTTTGTTATGATCAAAGTGCTATGTGGATGTAAAACACTACGACCAAAGCACAGCAATCTACTGTCAGAGATTTAAGATCCAGCCCAGAGCAGCTTCTTACTTATTAATCTAAGTGAGTGTGACAGTGAGGTACAAGCAATAGCTACTGCAGCAGAGTAATTCTGACAGTCAATCAGCATGATCAGTGTAGCACATCACAAAATTATCTTTTTACTACTGTTTTTAAAGGTGTGAGATGTTTCTGGTGAGAATAACTGTGATTAACTGAGTCAAGTATCAACCTCAAAGAATCTGTCTGGACAGAAACCACTGAAACCCTGATAAACATTTCTATATTTATCATATAATGATGAATACTCGTCTATGCATGTTACTAAAGTGTTAAAAACATCAACATCTATTGATCTATAAATCTTGAATATGTGGAGCAGCTTTAACAGTTTAATACTGTTGTTCTGCTGTTCTGTGCCTCTAACCAAGAAAAGAAAAGTTGTCATGTTATAGCCTTGTTATATTTATCTTTCAATAATTTTTTTAACTTGTGTGCCTTCCGAAGTCAGTATAAAAAATGATATTCGTCTAAGTATTGTGTCAAGGTAAGAAATTCCAGTGTCATGATATTATCTTAGTATCCAGTAGATAAAATAAGGAGGATTTCACCTTTTATAAGTCATTTGTCAAACACAAAGGAGACACTGAATATTAAGGATTAAGAATATTGCAAAAGAGATTTTGAATCTAAACTTTTAGGTCTTGTATGAGCTCTTTACTTTACAGTCAAACTTTGACCTTTACCGTTTTTTTGGCCTGACATACGGAGCTTTACCCCCTTTTATACAGCCTGTTCAAGGTGGTAATGTTGCACATTTGTTCTGCGCATCATTGTTCCAACGTTAAGCCAGCAGCAGAGGTAGAAACAGAGCCGAATTAACGTCTGTGTAAATTGACACTAGACGCCAATGCTGTTCTGTTACATATAATGTAATGTGACCTCTTTGGCTTCCAGACTGCTGGCACGCTATCTAAAAATCACACACTGGGGCATTATTTGGTTCAGCTTTTAACTTTAGGTACATTAAAGGTGAAATCACGCTGTTGGGTTTTCTTTGGTTCAACAGTCAGCGAAAAAGCAAAAAAAAATAAACAGGTCTCCTACGCCTCCTTTGGTTTTCTAATTAACACATGAATGTGAATGTTAACTTCTTGAAAAACAGCAGGAAGAACATAGTTACATGCAGTTTACATGTTCTGCAGTTGGAATAAGGATTAATGGAAGAGTGACACCTGCACGCTGACAAAAAACCACAAATATATTTAAATAGACAACAAAAACAGTTTGGAGAAATGTGTGGTTTGGAGTCAGTGTCCAGGTGTTTCTCTTTTTAACGAAAATATAACACGAGTTTGTGATTGTTTCCTGATGTTTTAGATTGTATTAATACACGTCTACTTTTCTTCTGCATCTTAACAAAAAAACTGTCCTGCTGTTGTTTTAAAATACCCCCGTTTTGATGGCATCAACGTCACCAAAACAAAGATAACGAAGAAAAGTTCTTAGATAAAATATTCTGCTACAAACCAACTTGACGTGACCTCTACCTTTTGATGATTCACTACGACTGATAAGTCTCCACATTGTTGCTGGGGGAGCACTGACATCTTTTTGTACTGACAGTATATATATAAGTCATAAATCTATTTCAACAAACACTCATGTTTATCAGCTTTGATTTCTTCGTATGTGGTTTCTGTCCAGAAAGAAACAGGCTGTCTGTCATACAAACATGTCTGAAGACTCTCAGTAACGTGTCGAGGGCTGTGTACTGTACTTACCCCGTTCCACTCCACGCTCATACTCACTTCCTCGCCACCGTCCGGCCCGCTCTCGTACTTCACCGTGTCAGAGGTCAAGCTCTCGCGGCTTCGCTGCTTCTCGCGGGCCTCCGGCTCGCTCAGGACCTCCGCCACGCGCTGCTTATGCACATTGTCCAGACCCTGATAAACACAGAGACACACACATATATGCCATGCAGCAATAAATGCCAATTCAAATAATCCAATTAAATGCAAAGGCTGAGCACCTCTGCCACCTGCAGCTTCAGCACACTGACACACACACACACACACGGTGCTGTGCAGATGACAGGAACAAGTGCCAGTTCATCCAATCCAATTAATATTAAAGCTATAGACTTCTACCACCTGCTGCATTGAACCCCGGCCCTGGCACACACACACACACACACACACACACACTCCTTACAATAAGACACCAGCAGTAGGAGCTAATTTAGCACAGTCAGTCAGAAAAGTGCTACCACCCTACCTTATAGTGTCAGTAGCCATATAAGCCAATATGTTTTCTGACCAGCCCTGCCAGCTTAAATATTCTGTTTGTGAGTTTTTACACTTTTTTATTGCCAAAGGGTGAACGGATTGTAACATAACTGTAAAACTGAGACACTCTCCTCCTGGTGAAGTAATCTGCTTGTGGCAGATAGTGAGGCAGAGGGACAGTGGGGTGTGCTCTGCTAGTTCTTGTTCATTTGTGGTCTGATAAACAGCAAATTCATCAAATTCAGTGCCGCATATCATAAATTCATTGGTCCCCTGTGCTGGAAAAAAATCCCACATATTGGACATAATTTGACTCTTACTTGTGCACTGTAGGCTTCAATACTCACATCACACTTTTGTACATTTAATACTGAATCACGACTGGTTTCTAAACCAGCTGTAATGTCACAAAATCCTCCATCGCACACTTGCTAAACTAAATGAATGTGAAAACAGCCCTCTATGGTCAAAATGTGCACAGCGAAACTTAAACATTCAAGTGACAGAACAATAAGCAAAACACATATTTGAGTGGAGGTGCACTTTAAATTTTCATGTAAAAAATGCTTATCTGAAAAGAAATTCTGTGGGATTTCTCTTCAGGAACAAGTTGGCAAAGTGAAGCAGCCTTTGGCATAATTAAAGCTGGACGATGGTAGTGTTACACCACAGTGCAGATGGATGCAAAGACTGCTTCCTTTGAGCCTGTCTGAGGAATTAATTATTCACGAGGGAAAAAACACAAACCGACGGGACAACAAATTGTAGAACGGTGACGCTGTCTGAATCTAAATGTTTGTTCTTGTAACTTTATTACAGCTTACACCTCATGAATTATACAGACTTTGATCTTATGGCAATCTAATTTTGGTCAGGGCATAGTTTTAGCGTCTTCTTACAAAGTAAGGATATGTTTGCTACTTAAATTAAATACTATATGTGCACTATACACAGCTAAATGATGCAAAATATTCAGGAAAAAAATGACCTGCAATATCTGCTTGTGTGACCAGACACATGTTCTTAGTGTCTCCAAACTATAACACAACCCTAAATGCCAATTTGATTTAAAAATAGGCAGCATGCAGCTATCTATAATTTGATTACCAGAATCTAATCACTCTCTCCAGCTGTAACTGTATCTGCACCACAGGAATCCAGTTTAATTTGAGTATCATGTGTTACTTCCCAGCTGAGAGATACTCGACATTAAATCCTGGAAGTAAATTCAGTATAAAAGCTGCAGGGATTCTCCACGGCCTCTCGCGTCTCATCTCCACAGGAGACCCCATTAGGTCTCATAAGTAACACGCCATCAGAGGCAGTTTAAAAGGCTTCCCAGCATCCACAGTTTATCATTTCATCCCTAATTTTACACTAGACAGAAAATTTTCTGCCTTTTAATGTGCCATAAATGCCGAGCTGACCCGCTTCCTCTGCCTCTATCCCTGCAGTTTTAACACTGACAGTGACGTCTTAACCGCAGCGAGGAATCCTGCGTTACTAGTCACACCATCCGGAGACCACACCTGCTTTCTGGAACGCATGGCAGCTTCCTCCAGAGTCTCAGCCGCCTCGAACTTGCCCTGCCGCCTATAGAGGGCGCCCAGGTTCTTCAGGGTGGTGGTCACTGTGGGGCTGTGAAACAAGGAGGAAGAGTTCATCAATCATTTTGGAGAAAGGGGAGTATTTTCACTTATTTAGAGATGACAATATTTAATATCTAATACTGAACTCAGTTTTTTTGTTCTTCAAATTTGTTTAGATATAGCTGCAAAACAATGTCACATAGAGCGTTCTTCTTTCTCTCATTTAACTCAAATATGTCTTGCTTTGTAAAAAAAAAAAAAAAAGAATAATCCATAGTAAATAACAGAACAGAGATCTGACTGTAGCTACAGTCTGAGATCTCAAGACTTAGTTGTGTTGTCTGTTAGTAGTGCACGGACTGAGCTGGGACAGAAAGCTTTTATGTGCTCTGCTCCTCTCACTCAGAATCACCTTCAAAAAGAGTTGACACGACGTGAACTGGTCTCTGCCTGATTTTAAAGCTCTCATAAGTACAAAAATACAAGGATGATAAAATCAGTTGGTTCTTGTCATTGTGTGAAGGGGTTCTAATATCTAATACAGGTCTCCCTTGAAAAGAGATTGTTGATCTCAATCATACAAACCTGTTTAAACATTGATTAAATAAAAGCAAATACAAAATAAAAATAAATAAATTTGATTCTATATATAAGATCTAATCCCAGATCAGCAGGATGGAGTGTTTCTGGCAATAGTAATTTGTTTGTAGGGGGTTCCTAGTGAAGAAGTGTTACATTTAAGACTCTTTTAATGAAATGAAATTTAAAACCAATTTTACAATCACTAAAATACAAGAAATAAAAAAACATAAAACAACATCTATTGCTTCGGGTTAGGGACAATTTAGCCTAATGTTTATTATAACATAACGTGACTTTTTGGGAAAATACCAATTTGTTGGCGAGTTTTATTAGTGACTTGTGGTTCTCACTCTACATGTGGGATTACACTGCCTTGATTCCCATCAGGCCAAGGTTGAAAAACTTGTTTAATAGCAAATTTTAGTTTAATCTGCACATTCCCATGTCGCCCAGGGCACAGTGACAGCTAGCTAGCAGAAAGTGGATCCTCTGCTCTGAGCAGCCAGAAACAAAACATGAGTGATGTTGGTTTTGCTATCCTGATCTGTGTGACATCAGAAAAATGACATATAAAATCCTACCTTTCATGTCTGGACATTTTTAAGACTTTGGAAAATTTTGATTCAAGACATTCTAATACCAATTAAGACCTTATTTTTGGCTTTTGCCTTTTAACACTTTTTAAGGACCTGCAGGAACCCTGTTGTCCTGGGCAAACCACAATAAAGCCTAATACATCACATTGGGTCAATCTGAGTGGTCACCCAGAAAAAAACTACAATTTTTATAGCAAATTTCTGAATGATTTCACCTCTTCAGTGCTCTAAAAAACAACGTCAAGGAAAAGGTCATGTTTTGGTTTAACTAGTCACAACTGGCCGTCACATACACCCGAGGACATTAGGAACCACTGGTCTACAAGTTATGAGACACAGACCAACTGTTTGAGAGACTCCTGCTGTGAACAGAGCAGTATGCTGTTTTAATCATTTATGAACCTGCTGTTGCACAGACACATTTGAATACATTTACAATCCTTTGTTTTTTGCTCAAACACTGAATTCATCACACAAACTGACCTGTCAACTTTGCAGGCTTTGTACCACCCTCCATATTCTCCAAAGGGTGAGCCGTCCTTCTGTTTCCCCTACGACACAGAACTCAGGTTCATTAGTTATGACAAAACTGCTTCAAGGAAACCTACATGTACTTACATGAACATTTTAAGCCTGGATAAGAAGTGCGGACCCATGAACTGAGTAATGAAGCGACTCGCACATTAAAAGGATGAAAATTAACCCATTTGAAAACTACACGCTTCTTTTTTTTTAATGCCATCAAAGATACCATGAGGGGGTGTTTAGTGGTGGGATTACAGTTGAGTCAGGATTCCTTCCCTGAAACCTTTTAAAGCATGACGGAAATAAACTCGGGGACTCACGCCATCAGCACTGGGTGGTTATTACAGAGACTAAATCTGCTAATCCAGCTCTTTGTTAAGTCAGTCCTTCATCTTCCATCTTAAATAGATCATAAAACTGTCACAGCAGTTTAATGCTGCCATCTGTGTGACTTAGTATGTTGTTCTCAATGTGTCCATTTGACCTGACCTGGTGTTAATAGGCGTAAAAATTAAATGTGGTTAATGACTGAATGTGTCGGAGTCTTTTACTGTTACATGTGACTTTTTTTAAAAAAACTACAGGGTTAATATTAAAACACTTAATCATTAAAATGTGCGTATGTGACAAACAAATTGCTAGAATTATACAAGATACAATAAAACTCTACTCATACTGAGGGAAACTGTTGTTCAGCAGTTGCAATGTTAAGTGGGAAAGATTTTACTAAGACAGATTTTACTTACCTTGCTTTGTTCCTCTCTCTCCTCAGCATGCATCCATATTGGTTTGTTCTCATCTGCAGAGAAACACACAGAAAGAGGTGAATCAGCACAGACATTCACCGAGATAAAACAGCAGGGGAGAGGACGAGTTTTGAGAAGTAGGGTTGTTATTTTTCAGCTGAAAGGTCCTTTTTGTTTACAGCTACCAAAATGTTAACAGCAGCCTGAAAATATTAACCTTTACATTAGAGGAGGAGAGCAGCGGGGGCTGTCAGAGAAGCACAGACTTGTTTGTGTGTGGATGAGAGGACACTGGTGGAAATGTCCAAAATGTAAGTGTGTGTGTGTTTATTATCAAGCCACATGTCGTACCATCGACAGAGCCGAACTCCCTCTCGTGAGCGCGGGTGAGGATTTCTTTATACAGAGTTTCAGCCTGCTTGAACTTGCCCTGCTTCAGGTAACAGGATGCCTGAGGAGCACAAAGACAAGCGTTAAGAGTCAGCGTGACACTGAACAACAGGTCCTAAATAAGTCAGAGGTTATCTGACATGTTACACTCTCAGTCTAAGATGTCAAACTTGTTGGAATATCATTGTCTCTAAAGCCAAAATTAATAATCGTGAGCAAATTAGGGAGAAAAACAATTAAAATCAGCATTTCAGTTAGCAAAACAGGTCATTCTTATCTAAACATACCAGTGTTTAAAACAAGATTTCATAGCCAAAATGATAAATTGAAATGGTACTGCTGCGATAAGTGAATTCACTCACAAGGATGAAGTAAATCTGGCTATTCTTGTGTCGAGCTTAATTCAAACTCTGATATGCCGTCTTGACAGTGCTGACCTTTAGAGGGAACAGAGAGCTGTAGAGCCCAAAACAAAGGAGCTATCGTAGCTTATTAACTGTGCTGCACCCTCAGCTTCTATGAAGTATAAACTGCTACACAGATGTGTCTTTGAATAAACGTATTGTCCTGTTAGCGGCCAAGCTAGTTGCAGAGTTTAGCCTGATAACTAGCTCGGGGAGTTTTTCCCTCCTTCAGGAACACTTCATTGAATGAAACTACTGTATGTGCAAGCTTGAGAACAACACGCCAGGAGGGGAGTAAAGAGCACGCTGCAGACAAAACTGAAAGAAGGTCTGAGAGACTGACTTGGGCTAGCATTGCTGGCGCTAATGCACCCACTATGGCTAGTCTCTAAGTTACTTTCTAGCACCATATATTTCATGAAGACGCAGACATGAATTTTGCTGGCTCCATTTCTGAAGTGTTTCTTTTAATTTGAAAGTTAACTGAGGTTGGGCTGGTGTATACATTTTCAAATCGGTTTGATATGAAGCCAAACTCCGGACCAGTGTACCAAATTATATCACCAGGTGTCACACTTGACTCAGCAGTTACTCCTGAGTGGACCATGATGACAATGTATCTTAACAGCGAGCTTGCGTCTGACTACAGCGTCTCATTGGATGCTCTCTGCTGACACTGAATCCAATAAATATGCTCTCTATGTTATGCTATACAAACCACATACGATCAGCTGTGTGCACCGCTTCCGTCAGATTTAAATAAAAAATGTTGCCATACTGTGGCAGTTATAGCTTTCTTAAGAGACTAAACCCTTGACTGACATCATAAAGTGGTACTAACATACAGTAGGACTACACTTCATCACTAAGGAAACACAGTTTACAGTTCAGCATGAAGTGTAGAACACCATTGAACCTAAACTTTTGTTATCAATTAACTAAAATACTCATAGTGACTAAAGCAGCTTTCATCCATCAGTGAAAAACTGCCCCAGCTCCGCCTCCACCCTTCTCACCAGGTTGTTCTTGGTCTTGGCCACGTTGGGGTCGTCGGGGCCCAGTTTGGTCTGGTAGATCTCCAGCGCTCTCATGTAGTAGTACTCCACCTCCTCGTACTTGCCCTGGTTCTGACACAGCAGGGCCAGGTTGTTCAGCTGCTTGGCCACATCTGGGTGGTCCTTCCCCAGCACCTGGGACGGAAGCAAGTGGAGAGGGAGGTTAAAACAACAGTCTGAGTTTTAGAGGACAATCTGTGTCTCACATTGGGGCCATTTGGTCGACAGCTCTTATTAAGGGTGAGAAATTACCACCAGCCTGTAGCCACCAGGTGCCTGTGAATCTCTGGCTGTAGCTGGTGCCCAGTTATTTTCGCAGTTTCACTCATTTCTAAAACAAGCACAGTTTGCAAAAGCTGTGACCTCTGTGTCAATTTTCAGCCTCCAAGGGCAAAAACTGGAACATTTTTGTGAACTGACAGAGGTGATAATTGTTCAGGACTATTAGCTAATACATCTAATTCACAAGTGGATGGAAAAATTTAGAATTCACTAAAAACTAGTCAATGATTCTTTTACTTCATTCTCTGAATTCCCCCAGCGTCATCCTGCGGGTTCAAATGTGTAACCCAGTGTGAATCCTAAATATTTAGTGTCGTAATTTTGGATTTTCTGGAAGATAAAGCTGTCTGGAAATCTGTTGGCCATCGGGAACATTCGTTACATCTCTCGCCAGGTTGCGCTGACCCTTGTACTTACTGCTACGGTTTGTTTATAAAGTTGAATTTAAGTCAGAATCTAACATAAGACACATAAAAATCTCCCTACAGCACTGCACCACATTTTGCATGTATGCTACTTAAGACCCAGAAATTTTGGTCGCCAAATTGGTAATTAAACCAGTAGCTTGCGCTCTTATTTCAATAAAATCTGCTTTCTTAACTACAGAGATGTTTCCTAAAAGACTTTGACCTGTAGACTACTGACCTGCTTGATTAAATAAAACCTGAGTACAGCATTCAAACACAGCAGAGCAAAGCACAGCATTTATCACAGTAAACAGTATCCCTCTCTCTGCACAGAGCCAAAGCCCAGACTATTTATAATCTTCATGTTTAGCAGAATCCCTAAAATAAAAGGAAGGTACAAAGGTTTGGAAAGGAATAAAAGGTTCTGTAATTCATGTAATGACAACCATCTAGGGGATGAATATCATATATTCGTATATTTGTAAACCAGCTGTCCATGTTTAAAATTATATTATTGCAGACAGATAAATCAGGACAATATACTAGATGCTTTTTTGAGTAATGTTCTGCCTCTCTTTAAATGCTAATGATCTATTGTGGTTGTTTACCTTTGTATTGCTGTCTTGGGTCATATTTCATACCACAATTGATGGTCTGGAGTAAATAAATCTCAATCAAAAGAAGCTGAACCATCATAAAAAAATTACGCCAAAGTGGCTGTGGTTAAATTGTTGCAGATATGAGAGCAGTGTAAGCTTTTCCTGTGTGCTGAGGAGGCTTAACGCCATTGCAGGCAAGTGTAGCAAGCGTGAAAGAGATGCAGGAGGATCATTAAAGACGAGGTGGCAGCGAGGGTTTTATCTGAGTCTGACTGTCCAGCGATGAGAGGGAGATCAGAGAGAGATGGAGGACGAAAAATGCAGAGTAGAGAGGGAAAGAAGAGGAGACGAGCTGAGACTTTGAATCTCTTCAGTTTTCAAAGAGGATGAATGAGGAGGGAAATGTCAAAGAGAAAAGAACATTAAGTCAGAGAACTCGTACTCTGTTGGTTATTGCACTGAGAAATTACATCATTAAAAACTCTGGGTAAAGAGGGACATGAACAGAGGGAGGGCGGAGGACACATGGAGAAAGACAAGCAATCGGCGTGAAAAGTTAAAGAGTATCAGAGATGAGAGGTAAACCAAGTAGCTTGTTGTTGTTCCTTGGGGGGATTTCAGGCTTCGGATTATTGCGGTGTAAACGTGTAGGAGGTCTGAGATCAAATCCTCACAGGATCATTTTCATCCCTGTTGGAGACTGACAGCCTCTCGGTGTCTGTGATCCACAGGATGGTGCAGAGCTATCTACCTACAATATTCTCTCAGTCCCGGCCTCCCACGCCTCCTCCTCCGCAGCCTAACACATCTGACAGCTCTCCTGTAAACATCGTTAGCTGGAAAAGGATTGCCATAAGCCACACGCGGCGGCGAGGTCTGGGTCGCTGAGGAATTGATCGTGTTTATTGATGGATGCCATGCCTTCGAAAACCAAAAGTGCTGCAGTCTGAGGTGGTTTCTAGGAAGCTCTTTGAAACATTACCTTCGTCTAAAATAAGGCTGGAGAGCCTCTACTGACAGAGCGCTGACTCAATCTGTTGTACCCAAATGTTTACTGTATGTGGATATTTCTGAGAAATTCTGGGATTGTTTCTGCCCCTCTGACGTACACATTTCAACAAAGACGTCAGTGCAAACACAGACGGCAGTGAATAGGGCTTCACTTTCTTATTCAAGGATATTTGAGCAGTAAAGAAAACTTGTAGTTACACAATAGTCAGGATCTCTGCTCCATTAAACTGACTTCACTTGTTTAGTGCTTCAAGATTGAGGGGAACTTTGATAAGCCGTTCAGAAAAGATAACCAATGTTGAATATTTCAACTTCTGCTAGTTTCATTAGAGAACTTTGCTTTTATACTTCACAGATCTTGAGACAGATTTTTATTCTTTTGCTGTATTTTAAGGATACGGCCGGCAATATTATATACTTCTGTTAATGTCAACTGATCTAATAAAAAGACCAAAATCAACAAGCATTATCTCTTGATGCTTTTCAACTTCCACAGCCTGCCTGGGTCACTCAGGCCACATCCACACTGATACACTTTCATTTTAAAATGTGTAACTACTGCTACATTTACATCGAGTGTCCACACTACTCCGGCATTATGTAACTCCTTAAACGGAGACTTTAAATAGTCATGTGATCTACCTTTTCAGGCGTGTTTGCATGGGTGAAAATCATTTTAGAAATAATGCTAAAACACTTCAGGGTGATGGAAATCCTTTTCATTTCAAAATGCTGTTTTTAAATGAGAGTGTATTAATGTGGATGTGGCCTCAGCCCCGAGCCAACTGGTTCCTCCTCATGATATAAATCTTTAACAGGTCAATAATGTCAGTACAAAAAAGGCTCAGTGATTTCCTTAAACAGCTGGTAGTTTTTATCAAAAATTACTCACAGAAAATCAAATTGTTGAAGACTATTTTCAGCGGCAGATTAATCCACATTTGGCATTCTAGTGAGTCTTTGGAGCAGCAGGACGATGTATACAGGATTCAATCAAAATAAATAAAAGACTTAGACAGGACTTGTTCATTTAACAGGGGGTTTAGTGGCACTATAGTTGAAAACATTTACTATGTCTTTCAGTTGCTGTTGCGTGTGAACCTTTCTTGGACTGCATGAGGAGCACTGTGGTGACTATTCAATACAGCATCAGATCAGGACTATTCATCCAGAAATCATACTTGATTCAGCATCAAAATGTTTTCATTTCCTCTAAAATAAACTAACTGAATATTCAAAAGCTTCTATTCCAGTTTATATCTTCAGCACCTCATTGTCCCTGATGCCTACCAAACTCACTTCGAAGCTGAGCTTTCCCGAGCTTCTATAAAAAGGCAAAACTGCAGGAAGAACGAATCCCTCCGATTCAGCAACTCTGCAGCAGCCACATGCCTGCGCAAGAAAAACTCAAATCTTTCAGCTTAAGCAGGAGCATTATCATCCGACTTTAAGTAGCATAAGAAAAAAAAACTGGAATCGCTCAGCTTAACCAAAGCTGACGTCTTATTCTCAGAGGAGCGAGAAGGAAAGCGAAGGAGGGTTTTGTTCAAAGGCAAGAGCTGAGGACAGATACAGAGCAGTGAGTACAAAAATGTTTTCTGCACTTTCAGGATTGCTGAGCAGCACCTTTGTAAGCACCAAACTAGAGGTCAGACAAAATACTGATGATCTCCTCTGAGATACACAGGCTGTCCCGTGATACACATCTTAGAACGATACAAAGCGAAAGGAGATGAGCAGGAATGAGTCAAGGGAGAGCAATGTGAGTCACCTAATGTGACATTTCAGTACTCAGAACATCAGTTAAGAAACAGAGAACTTCTTTATCATTTGGTCAGACAAAAGAAAAAAATATTCAAAATCAACCTCAATAGCAGAGTTTGGAGAGCTGCTCTGCCTTAAGTTTCTTCCAGTTTTTTTCCCATTAAAATTATCGCGGTCAGCTAAAATTTTTAAGGTCATGTCCATAAATTGTACAATATTGACGGTGTGTTTACATGCATATTTGTTTACATGAGAGTGTCACCAACATTTTAGCCAACAAGACGCCAGAATGAACGGCTGGGTTTTTCCTTCCATTTCAAAACTTAGGTGCAACACCCAACAGTGCCTGAGCCTAATGAACAGAACAAACCAACTATGCTCAGACATGTTTGCTGTCATTAGTGGTTATTTATCTTTTATTTATTTAAGATTTCCCCACATACCAATTCCAAATATCTATCTGTCTGCACATGTATGCAGAATCCGTAGGCGACGAGATAAGATCTTGGTATCAGAAGTGTTCTAGTTTCTGTTTGCAAAAGTCTTGACCAAACACGCCTGAATGGCAGGTAAACAGATCATGTGGAGAGGCAGAATGCATTGGATGAAATCCAGTCTTAAAACCCACTGGCTACTGTCTGATGACGATTTCCCTTACTGTAGATATATTTTTGAGTTTTCTACACCAGAACCCCTGAGATATTGGCCGTTGCTCCCAGGGGCTTTATCTTAGTCAGATGATAGCCGGTAGGTTCTGAGACTGCAATGAATTGAAAGTTTATTGCTCTTTGAAATGGTTTACTTACATTAATATGCTAACATATTACCATTACATCAGTGGCATAAAATTGTCTTAAAATGACAACATCATTTAACGCAATTATTTATAGAACAATATATCGTCTACAAAAAGTAGTCATCACGAAAAAACCTATTCTTATCCAAGCGAGGGTCAATGGACACAGGGTGTTCTACACTGTACAAATTGTAAAATTGAAAAGGACATCCACTTTAAACATTAAAAAAAACACCTAGAGACAGTTTTAAACCAAGTCATGGAGTTTCAGTACTGGCATTAGCATATGCTAGCTAACTACCGCTGATAAACTGAGCTAGATTTGTCAGTTTACACATCACCTAGAGATGAGAAGTTGCTTTTGTTTACTTCTGTGTGAAATGTTTGACCCTTTGTTTAAAAAATAAGTAAGAATTTCGAGTGTTAAATCTGTCGCTGTTATCACTGTAAACCGCTAAAATGGACCAGTGAGTGTTTGTCCTTCATTCTGCTGCTTTTAAATCCAGTGACTCATGGGAGACATCTTGAGTGAAATATTCAGTGATTAGTGTTTGACTCCGTTTCTGTTCCCAAGTAGGACACAGAGTTTGTCTGAAAGTGAAGTGAAAGTAAACTTCTAAGTTTTAAGCCTGGTGAGGAAGAAAAACTGACCATCTGTTGGCTGCAAGTACAAACTCAGCTTAGCCATGCTTTCCTCTCATTTGTTTAACTCCCTCTGAATCAGTTTTGTCATGGTGCTGGATGACCTTCGACCCACCTTTTCTCTGATCTCCAGCGCTCTCTTGCACAGAGGCTCTGCTTCCTTGTACTTTCCTCTCTTCCCATAGAGGACGGCCAGGTTATTGAGGGTGGCGGCGACCTGACAGGAACACAAACACATTTATTATTTCACTGTATTCATGGCTGGTGATGAGCCTCAATCATCTTCACCCAAGTGCAACCGCAAGGCTCCGCCACAGCAGCAAAGTGTCATTGATCTGGTGAGAGAGTAATTAACGAGGAGGAAAACATGCGGAAACAGGAAGTGATTATGACGGGGATGTAATTTGATCCCAATCAGATGTTTCATGAATCTTGAGCACTCAGGAGGAGGGGAACTACAGAGGCGCCTGGAGGTCACCTCTGATCTCTGATTTAGACATGCTCTGGTGACCATGTGGGCAGAATGGGAGACAAGGAAGGAGGGAGGGCAGAGGGGTGAAGTGATTGGAGGAGGGGGAGCTCATAGGAGTGGAGCTCTGATAGAGGGAAGGGAGTGTAACAGGAAGAGAGGGACAGAGGGCAGAAGGAGAAAGCTACTGCACTCTTTTTCTAACTTTTTCTGCTACATTATTCCTTAATTTGACTTTTTTCCTCAGCATGATTTATAATAGTTTACAAGCAATCGCTCTAAAAGATGAGGATTATTCATGGCAACCTCACCAACACCAGAGAAGAAAAAGATCTTGTTTTCAAGTGTCTAAGATGCAGTGCTGCAAATCATATGATTCTGCTGCAAAGCTGTTGAATCGATCTTTTAGCCTGAGGTGTTCTTATGAACTATTCCCCTATTTTTCAACCTGCAGTCCGTGGTTCTGTTTGTCTGTGACAGTGCTGCAGGGCGTCCAGGAAAGATTTCTGAACTAAGACACTTAGTGTGTGCCTTACTACATTATTTCCTCAAGACACAGACTGACTATGGCTAAAGGTATACTATGCAGGATTGTTGTTTAGTGTTGGTAATATGCTCGCCAGAGAAAGTGAAAGCCAACCTCAGATTCACTTTCATTTGGCGTTTCGCTTTGCTATATTTGTGTTTTTTGTAGCGCAGTGTCTCTTGGACACTTGCTGCTTCGAGTCTGGCACCCTGTAGGGGTACATGCTCGGGACAGAGTCTTGCCAAACACCTCTAGCGGGTCATAAGTGATGACAGAGAGGGTTTACTTCTGTATGAGTCTGTACATTATTATTTTTTTTTTTTTAAGGAAAATCCTGCTTTGCATACATTAAAATAAACCTGGCTGCACTTGGTTTGAACAGGCTGCTTGACCTGTTCATTCAGTAAAGAACGGTTGTGAATGTAAATGCCCTTTGAAACCATTTACAGTCCAATACACAGTTCAAATATTTTTGAAAAGGACAATTCTGGTCAGCATAAAGCCTGAGACATGACATGGCTGGTGTAGAGAGATGTAATGATGTATATATCTGTTCTTCCACTCACACATGTTGTATTCCTCCACAAACCAGTCACGTTTCTCTTACAGTTTACATCAATGTCTGTGAAAGCATGAATGCTTCACATGCACCTTCCAGATCTGACCAAATGTCATTGTGTGAAATTTTGTCATGATCAGTGTCTGAATGCTTGAGTTATGTTGTTTTGTGAGGTCACACTAACCTTGACCCCCAAAATTAAGTCAGTTCATAGTTGAGTCCAAGTGGACATTTGTGCCAAATTTGAAGAAAGAGGCGCAGAGGCATAAAAATGCAAGGCTTATTGACATGAATGCGGCTGAACATTTTTCAGCAGGTGGAGTCATGGCGGAGGGAGTAATTCAGTCAGCTACAGCAAACAATAATAACTGAGAGACACTGAGCTACCCTGTGTTTAAATGTAGTGTTTGCTACATCTAAAATTAGTTTACATGTCCAAAATCAGATCAGGTCCAGATTTGTTCTTCCCCCTCTGCTAAGTTTCCCTGTCATCACCCAGCAGATACAGAGAGTCCCCAGGCAGCTCCCTCTTCAGGAGGAGCCCACTCACGAGATATTTCAAAGTGCTGTTTGATGCGTAGGAAGAAACCACAATCACAGACTCCTTGTCTCTGACCCCCTCGTCTCTGGGGACACAGCTGAACTCAGCTGGGGGCTCTTAACCATTTCCATATGTTCACCTTGAAGACTACAGCCTATCCAGGATCTTAGTTCAATAACCGATCCACCTTTTAAACTAGCTTGGGCTCTTTACCTGGATCGAGTTTTCATAGCCAGGAGTCACCACGCCAAGACCAAACCTTCACATGCCATCCAATTGGCAGAGCCCCAGACCACCCAATCAGCTCTTAGGTAAACATGATGTAGGTGTGTTGGTACGCACATAACTGGCGGAGTTCAAACCTGATTCAGGCATCAATAAGCAGAATTCAAAATCATGTTTCTTAATGAATACCCGGCTCTCATAAATTTGGAGCAAGTTCTCAATAGTGAACATTTAAAATAGGGTAAAGAGAAGAAGAGACAAAGAGACGAAGATTGGAAATACTATAGAAGGAAGAGACCAAGAGGCAAAGCGATGGATTCAAAATGACAAATACGGTGAGAGGAATCAGTGTGACAGATAACTGCCAATATTGTTGCCAAAACTCTGATTTTCTGATGACACAAATCACTTCCTTGTGGAAAGAAGGATCAGGGCCTGGTGACAGGATGAGAGGACAGAGGTGGGAGTGCAGAGGGCTAACCTCAGTTTCACAAAGTGGAGTGTGATGGAGGTCCAGACAGTGGAGACACAGGCCTGCTGGGGTTAACACAGTTAGTCGTCCTGCTGTATGTTCACAGGCACACTGACTATCAGAGGTTAATGGGGTCTGAGAACAGGAGCGGGTCAATTATTTATGAAATCTACTGTGTTGACTGTGATCGTCCTGGACTGCAGCCGCAATCCTGAACAAACACATTAAAGGGTGTTTGGGAAAATGTAATTAGGGTGGGGAGGGTTGTAATTAAAAATGTATAAGATGGGTGGCCTGAACACAGCCAGCATTTCCCAAGAGGCTGTAGAGTGTCATGTGTTTTGTGTTCCACTGGAAAAGCATTAAAACTTTATAGTAGCAGTTTAGAAGTTTTGTTCTTGACTTGTTCTTGAATTCTAAAACTGCCCCCAGAACTATATTCTCAGCATACCCACCTGAACCTTTTTTTCTGACTGTAAACCAATTGAATCTTCTGTTATTTACAAAAGGCTTCAGATGTTTAAGATAACACCTTCATAAAACATATTTTTCCTGGGAGTACGCTGCATCTAGAAGCACCTTTTCACAACTCTGAAACACACACAAAGCTTCAGAGGCTCTTTAATAATGATAAATGCCACAAAACTGTAATTCAAACACTACTTTGGCTGCACTGTTATTACGGCTGTCAGTGCTGTTATATGTATTACCTGAAGGGGAGCAGGGTAGAATATTTTTAAATGAATTTTATCGATCCCCTGAGGGGGAAACCGGGACACTGCAGCAGCCAAAAATAGGTGTAGACTGAAGAGCAAAGGGTAACAATGGAAGGCTGAACAGCTAAAGAACTCTAATTATCTTTTTACATTAACTGTACTACCAGGTCTAAAGTGCTTATGACACTGCATCCAGGAATCCATTGTTAGAGCTCTTTATATCAAAAGGAATAGTTCAGCATTTTGTGAAATTCACTTATTGGCTTTCTTGCCGAAAGTGAGATGAGAAGATCAATACCTAATGGTTATGAGAGGGTTTAATGACAGAGTCGAGCCATTTTGTTGTCGGCGTGAGTTTTGTTGGGACCGTTTAACGGCTCTGTGTTGGACAGTAGCAGCTGCTGCTGTGTTAGCTTGTGCTAACTGGGCAGAGCTTGAACTGACTGTTAGCCAGGAGGTTGCAGAGACGGCAGCAACAGAAAGCTTGCTGATCTGGCAGGGATTGCAGATGGTCCAGGATCAGACCCCTTGCACACAAAGGATCGAATGCAAGTATTGTTTGACCGGGGATGTTTCGATACAACTTGGGACTGGGTTATTTTAGCCAATAACTTAAAAGGTATCAAGTACCAATATCCAGCACTATTGCCAACAGCTGGTTAGCTTAGCTTAGCACAGCATAGAAACCAGAAAGAAGCTCTAGGCAAAAAGAACACAATCAGCCTACCAGCTGCTGCACTTAACCCCTCACAACACCTAAGATTGCTATTTTTAATCTTCTGGGCTTTTTGGATTCATTAATTTGGTAATAAGGGATTTTTGGGAATGCTAATAAAGGCTTTGGATAGAGCAAGGTTAGCCGTTACTAGTCTTAATGCTAAGCTAAGTGAAGCATCTATTTGCTGTAGCTTGATAGTTACCATAAACATGAGTGTTAATCTCCTCAGCAAGAAAGCAAATAAACGCCTTTCCAAAAATGTTAAATTATCTGTTTAATGCTGCACAGGTTGATCAAGTTGTTACAATATGACTTGTGTTTATTTTGTTAGGTATACATTTATTTTTGAAGTATTTATACATGCTGTTCTAAGGAGTATCTACCCTTTTAACTATTACATTGAACTGAGATACAAGCAAATATGATTCATATAAAACTGCAATGTCATAAAAACACTGTCCAGACAGAGAGAGCACAGCTGAATAACTTTGATGTAATGCACAGACAGATGTACTCACAGCTGGATGGTCCCTGCCCAGAGTCTTCTCCCTGATGGCCAGAGCATCATTCAGCAGGTTGGCTGCCTCCTTGTATTTGTTCTGATCCCTGAAACGGACACAAGCAAACTGAGTCAGACAGAAACACACCGACACTGATGGACAGACACGCACACAAAGAAAAGACACATAAACTATGCTAACACTTTGCATTAACAGCTCATTATTTTCAGGTGACATGGTCCAAATAGCTTTGCGGCAGTTCCCACAGTCAATGCAACAGCCTGCTGACAGCAAGTCGACCCACTCCCTCATGCCTGACTATTCACTGCACTCACTATTCAATGGATAAGATTTGTGGAAGTGAAAAAACACATAGGTCCAACTCCTGTAGCTCTTGTGTCATTCTTTTGTTCCTCTCTTCTTGAGCTGGGAAATTAACACTTCCCCTGTTCTATTACTGTACTGTAAATCTTTGGTTGTGTCTGCTATGTTTGCTATGTTCCACTTCTGACGTAAAAAGGCGTTCATCTGTCATTTGGAGGTCCTATAGAGGCCTGTCACACGAGGCTTTGGGGGGTTGTTACCCAAATGTTTTAAAGGACATACCACAGTGGTGCAAAAGGCAACATGATGTTTCCAGTATCATATATTTGTGTCTGGTGTAGGCCCTCTTTTTTTATCCAGAGATAGCTGGGAAGGTGTTTATAAATATAAGATTAGCCCCCACATCTTTTGAAATTTGAGCCTTTCAATGTACATCACATTCTTTCAAGCTGTAAGTCACTGAGAATCTCTCACCAAGTGTGGGACGCCACTGTTGGTGACTTCCATCTCATTATTATTAGACACCTAGCCATGTTATAAAAGCTACCGGATCCACTAATAAGCTACATTTCGATAGGATCTGAAAGTTTCCAAATTGTGCTATGTGAGTGACAAGGTTCAGAAACATTCCTTTAATTGATAACTACAAAAACATCCTCCCAGCATTCACCAACAGGCTTCTGCTCTGCTCTGAAATCCTGGGAAAGCTTGTAAAATAGTCAGTGGCCCGGGACTTTAAGGATTTATAAGCTGGTAAAGACTTGTTTTCATGGTGGTAAGAGTGTGATGGAAGAAACAGAAGAGTCACTGAATATTAGTCCCAACACTGACTGCAGTCGTGACTGTTTAATATTGTCACAGGAACTTGACAGAGAGAAAGTCTCTTACTGCATGTTAAAAATCTATTAAATATGCCTCCTGGATCGCTGGATGTGAAGGACCAAAGCCTAGATAAAAGATTTGACAGACTAACCTGTAAACAAGGGCGAGGATGTTGAGCATGGTGGCCACATCTGGGTGGTCGTGTCCAGAGGTCTTCTCCAGGTCTTCCAGGGCCTGTTTGCAGAGGGGCACAGCCACCTCGTACCTGCCCTGGGAGGCGTACTGGATCACCAGGTTGTGGAGGGTCCTCAGACGGGCCGGGATCTCATAGCCTCCCTGCTGGGCAGCCGCTGCTGCAGCGCTGCCGTGACTCGGCTGGACTGGAGACACACAGAGGAAAGAGAGGGGAAAGTTCAGGACATACACCTCTGTGCTTTTGACCATTTCATTGGAATCAGAAAGCATATTATTATATTTTTTAGCCATTAAGAATGTCTGATTTCTGCTCATATGAAACTGTGAAATGTTCCATGACAGGACAAGAAATCACAGGCAGAGTCAGTAAAACTAGTGATTTTTAAAATGCCACAAAGTCACACTTTCCTAAACCCCAAGATGACAACTTTGATATGCTTATTTTGTCCAATCAGCTGTCCAGAACGGTCACATAAAACATTTTTTTTGTGTTGACTTTTGTATTATCTGTTTGAGTGCGAGTCAGACTTTATTTCAGATAACACAGCTTTCCTCCCGGTTCATTTTAAGAAGCCTCTGAAACCATTAATTATTCCTGTCCTACAAATGGGTCAAAGCTGACACCACAACAAACAAACACCGGCTGGCTGTTAACATAAGGCTACATACAAGATTATTCACACATAAACAATGTCCTCATTCTGCTACGCTGCACAGCAAATGTGCTGGTTTCTGTGGGTCATGTTTAACAAGGTCAGGAGGACATGACGAGGAATGTCTCTCATGACATGCTGTCGGTTTGTCTGTCTGTCGGTCGTTATGGGTGTGTGTGTGTGTAAGAATGTATGAATGTGTGTGTGAGCAAGAGGTCAGGAAACCACCTGATTGGGTTTCTTATTAAAAAAGCAGGCAGCTCTATATTTATTCTGAAGAGTCTGTGGGGTTTAGAGAGGGAACCGCCCACTGCAGTAAAAACATCGTCCACAGTGAAGTGTCCCGACACCCTGTGACACCAGAACCACTCACACCACAGCAGCCTGTCTCCTCCTACACCAGCTCACAGTGATGAGACGTTGACAGCACAACAAAAATGGACAAAAATAGCAGAAATGTGTCCAACAGCATCTACTGAACAACACAACATACTGATGCTCAGTGTTTGCATCTATCAACAGCTAGAATATATGTTTTATTGACATGTACAAAGGATGTTTAATTGTTTTTGTATCAATTAATCTTCCTATTATTTTTCTAATCTATTTATCATTTAGACTATGAAATGTTGAAAATGTTGAAAACTGTGCTATATCGAAGGCAACTGGACTTGCTTGCGTTTCTTGAAGACGTTTCGTCTCTCATCCAAGAAGCTTCTTCAGTTCTAAATGACTGGTACAAAGTTGCAGGCTATAAACCCTGTGTGGGTGGGAAGGACTCACATGGTGGCCAGGTGGGTCAACGACTCACATTGTGACCTTAATGACTCTGAAACTAAGAGCTCATGTGACCCCTACGATTCTGCAAGGGTTCCCAACCACACTGGGTTTATAGCCTGCAACTTCGTACCAGTCATCAACTCACCTGAAGAAGCCTCTTGGATGAGAGGTGAAACGTCTTCAAGAAAAGTCCAGTTGCCTATGATATAGCACTTACGATTACCATGACCTGGATGACTGAGAGTCTTCACCGACAAGTCGACATGCTTTATTCTGTGTTTTCACTACTGTTACACTTGTTTTGGAGAGGAAGAGACCTCTGCAAATAATTAAGCTCCCGGTAAAAACCTCATGAACAATGAATATTAAAGGAATTCTAAACAGGAGAAGTTTCAGCTGGTTGCAATCTACAATCCTCAATGCTAGATGCCACTAAATCCCCCTAAATCCTACACACTGGACCTTTAAACGACCAATACCTAAATCATGTTTGTCCAACTTTGTCCACTCACTACATATGAGGTAAGCACTACATACAATCTGAAAACTTGATTTTTTTTTCGGCAGAGATGGTGTAGAGATGACAAACAAAAGAGATGCAACAATGGTCAACAGCCAGACTACATGGTGCATGGTGCACGTCTTAACCCCCAAGCCAAAGAGTGATCCCGAACTCATCCACTGCATTACAGGAAGTGTAGGATTCACCATTTCTGGAGTTTGAACTTTACAAGGGACGAAAAGTTAACATATCTCAGTCTCTAATTTTTTTTGGAGGTGCAACACTAATTCCTTGAACCCCCACTTTAATAATTCTGCAGGTTCGACCAAAACGACAGGAGCAGGACGCTAAATCTCTACACGCTCATCCACTAACTTACGGTAGCTAACGAGAGTTAGCTAAATGACTGAAATGTAAATATTTGTACAGAGAAATCAGTGCATTTAAGCCCAAGGCCAATTTAAATAAAGGCAGAGCTGTCATCCACCATTATCTTCTTTCTTGCTGACAGCAATTCACCCAAACCCCAAAAGCTTTTCAGGCAGTCTGAATACGCTCAAGGAGAAAAGACATCTAATCTACTCCAGACACACACTTATATACACACACACACCCACACAAAGAGTCTCATGCAGCTCCGTTTCACACTGAGAGAGGATTAATGCCAATGGAAGCAGCATTCGATGAAGCGTTACTTCACCAGGCACCGGCCTACTACTGCCTCACCATCCTCTCTCATCCGTCCAACCTCTTCAGTCCTTCAAAAACAAACAGTACTTTAAAGGGACAGTTTGGATTTTTTTTCCATAGTCAGTGTATTACATACAGTAAATGAAGGTCAGCGAACTCTTAAATTGGAGAAGCAGGCAGGAGTGCTGACATAGAAGCTTGGCGATGTACTAATGTGGACGGGGGCAGCAGCAAAATGTATTTTAGTAACCTACAAAAATCAGTATCAGTTTAAATGTGCACTATATTGAGATTATTTTCACTGCTTTACCTAGCCGTCAAACAGCCCGTTCCTTTGACACTATATTTCCTCTACCATAGAACTTTTGTAGACCCAAGATCAGCTGTTTGGGTCAGACTATCAGTGGTTAATGGAAGAGACAATAAATACAAGAAAATAAAATGGGTGATGATGACAGCTACAATGACAAGCTGTTTACTTTGGAGACAAGAGGATACCTTTATGAACCAGCGTTACGAGGGAACTTTTGCAGACGGAGACTGAATGGACTGAAAGAGAGAGATGTGTAGCAGGGCTGTACCTGACTCAAAATATTGAGTCGAATCACATTTGTTTATTCCATTTGAATATTTGACTACTGTTCCTTTTTTGTGTTCCTTTGGAGTTTGACAGGTTGGACAGGGCTCAGCAGGATGTTCAGTGTGACAGTGACATTCACGTAATACACTAAACAAGCTAAGTACGGTAACGACAGGATGGAAATGTGCAACAACATTTTTTACCGACTCTCGATATCAAATACAAGCCAGAGACTGTATCGTATTAAGTTGCTGTGAGGTGTAAATTCACAACTTGTAAGCACAAGGCAGAAGATAATGTTATATTTCAGAGTCTTACTCCTCCAGGCAGCTGTGTCAGTGTTTGCAGCTGCCTGTACGAAAGAGCAGCACGAAAATGGGGAGCGCTCACTCTGCAGCTAAATCTGGCGACCAAAACATCCCAAGAGGTACACTGCACACTGACTGCTCATTTTGTAGCAATCCAGTCAACTGAAAGGTCTCCAGCTGATGATTCAAATCTCCGATTCTTAGGGGGGCAGCCTTAATGTGTAGGAATAGAGATCTACAGCTGAGAAAATGTAGCGGCAAAGGAAAGGGCTGTCTGTCGTCAAGGTAAAGTGCTTGAAAATATTCTCAATATAACGTACACTAAAACTTAAACTGGCTTTTTTTTAAGTTGCTAAAGCAAGTTTTACTGCAAACCCCCATCCTAAGTATGGCATAGCTCAGCTTCTGTAGTGATACTCCTGCTAGTCTCTACAGACTGGGAGCATGCAGACCGCCATCTACTGTAGATACACCGACTATGAATAACTACCTCAAATAATCTCACTGCTGTATTTTAGAGTCATTTGATGAACTTTTATTTGAAGCCATGAAGAAGAACGAGGAGGGATTTAGTCTGGTGACATAAAACCAATAACTGCTTCCCTCCAGGCTACTACCCTTCTGTGTCTTATATTTAGTCCTTTGAGTGTTGCATATACCATCCTCAAATGTAGCTCCTTGATGTAGGTGTGGGCAACAATGAACATCTGAGAAATGTTTATGTAATCAGGTGCAGGTGCATAATTATTGGATTATGTGTTGTTGTTTCTTTAAACTTTGTTTATCTCAAACCTCACTTACAATTACTAACATTTAATTTCTACGGTGCCTGTAAACAATTCCCAATTTAAAATGAATCTTTCAGTGTTGGAAAAACCGGTAACCTGACATATTTAGGTAACTAAAGACTAATGATTAGTACCTTTATTTTTATGTATAATTAGTTAACAGATTATCGTGCAAGATGCCTATTTCTGCCAGATCATCGGCAAATCTTTTGGTATAAAGCGTCAACAAAACGAATTAAATAAAGATAAAAATCTTTCTTCTAAATAATTCTTCTGCTCGTCCACCTTCTCTGTTTGCAGCTCAGTGACTTTTTGATATATCTACCCTTTACGCTGATGTTACCGTCTTAATAACTCAGAAGGGTAACGTCACCTAATTTATTTTTTTAATCATTATGCAGTACTGACCTCTGAAGTGACACTCCTTTTTATTGAAATTTATGTTGTGGAAAGTCAATCTTATGCTCCCGCTGTTCCCCAACACAACTCACAGCTATATTCTATTAAGTCTGTCTCTCCTGTCTGGTCATCATTTATATTCAGCCCGTGCTGCTCAACACAGCAGAGAATTTATTAACACTGGTGGGGAAAATGCTGAAAGGCAGCATAATGAAGCCAGTTTTCCATCTAAAAACATGAAAAAAATGGAGTCCTCTAATTTGACACAGTATTCCAAAAACAACCTGCTCCATTTCCTCTGCTCTACAACCTGCACTGCAGTCGTAATTTGGGCCAAATCACAGACAAGTCTGGATCAAAACCTAAAATTACACCCACAAAACACTGTAAGAGCGGGGAATTACCGCTGGACACATTCTTGTCGGCACATAAACAGTAGAAATGCTGGTTTGTTTGAAAGCAGAAACACAGAGGACAAGATGTTGAAATGTAACAAAAAAAAAAAGAATATAAAAAAACTAACTGCAATAATACGTCTTTCACTTCCTCTTGCTGTTAGCGGCTCTCAACCCAAGGCCACTGCTTCCTTAAAAATGGCACACAAATGTTTAATGTTTGTCTTAAGGCTTGGTTATTTCCCAAAACAGCTGGTCACTTAAGTTTTTTTGCACAACAATGGAGCTCTATGGCAGAGGGGGAAGATATGCTTCGAATAATTTCTTGTATACAAATTAGATCTTCTACCAGCTACTAAGTTTACTAAAATTATATTTGGTATCTTGCTCCTGCTTTGTTTGTCAAAGCCCTTTGTAAACTCTATTTTTAAAGGTGCTGTATAAATAAAATTACCATCATTATTATGACGAAATGTTAATGTACCTCTCCAGACACATTTTAATCTTTTGTTTCATGTTCAAGTTTTCCCAAATAAATAGTTTTAAAAAATTAATAAAATGATCTGAAAATGTGCTGGAAACAGATGTGAAGCAGTCTCTCTCCCTCATTAAGAAATTCAGGATCTGGCCTCTGTCTCATCTACCACCTACGCGTGCTAAGTTTTGCTTTCACTTTCTGCTTTCTCCAGCTCTGGCACGGCGCTAAAACAAAGTGTAAAGATACATCTAGCATGCTGCTACTCGTGCTTGGTTGACCGGTGAAAAAGCAGCAAAATGACAAGTGTTCAGAGAGCTAATTGTAGTTAGCATCTGTTGTTCGTTTATGTTGTTTGTTAGCTTGTAATTGGCAGCATTAATAGCAGTGAAACACACAATAATATCTGCTACAACATTACAGTGTGTTCACATTGGTATGGTTAACATGCAAAAACTGCACACTCCACCACGTTTGCCATCAAAACTGTCACTATGCTAATGCTAACTCTGCTCTGTGTACTGACACCTCCGCTCTGCGCTGGAGGTTTCAGGTTTCTTTGCTGGTGTTGTGTCAAAGTCTGTTCCCCCATCAATATGTGTTCCCTGTATTAGACAGCGACTGGCTTTCAAATGTGTGGGGTACCTGAGCTAGGTTGCCTGGCTTACTTTTGACACTCAGGTTTTGGGAAGGTGCACAGACATCAAACCCCTCAGCAGAGGAACGTGAAGACACTTCTCTAGTGACAAACTTTGCACAGATACAAGTCAGTATAGTCAAGGTCAGACATTTTAGGGGACATAAAGAGAAGGAAAAACATTTTATAATGGAAGGGCACGTTAAGTTTAAAGACTTGGTACTTCATGTGCTCTGCAGGATGTATTTTCATTCTGACCAAACCTCAAGCTGGTAGGTTAAATTAAACAGTTTAACAAAGACGACACAAAGAGGACAAACAGAGCTGCAGTCTGACTCAGACAGTGATCTGCAGAGTGTGAGCCAGTCTGCTGTCCATTTTGTCAGCAATTTAAACTGGCTGACAAACTGGTGCCAGGAGCCAAATGGGAATTACCTTTGTACAAAAAAAAACATAATCACTGCCAAGTTTGGGAACAAAGTGTGTGCTGTTTTTGTGGAGAACACAGGCTTGTAGGTCACCCTCTCTTAGCTGTCCCAAAGAAACCTCAAAGCTACAGTATAGTCCTTTAAATTGAGCCAAATTAGTGCTGGAGCTCTTCTAGTGGGCGTTGGACTTAATTGTAGTTATAATCCTGTCAAAATGGGGCTTTTGCATTTGGTTTCAGAGGACGAGCAGATTGAAGCTTATAAGAATTATGTGCTTTCACTTTTTTGCCAAATGTTTATATTTAAGAATTTCACTTTTATTCAAAGTTCATTACAACACCACTGTGGTCTTTTGCCAACCATTATTTCACTTGACTACAGCCACACAAAAAGAACACGGTTTAGAAATCCTGGAACTACATAACACCAATCTGGTTGGGAGGTTTTCACCCCATTTGGCCTCCTTCCAGGCTAAACTAGGTCCTGACTAATGGGCCTTTACAGCCAACACAGCTTTACTGTCTGGGCTACTGAGCTACTGAAAGACCACCCCATCAAACACTGAGGGAAGGGGTGGACATGAGGAGAGGAGCGCAGAGTGGGAGAGTGGCACAGCGGGGCAGGGAAAGCTTAAGTAGACAAAGATGAAAAAAAACAAAGATTTATGAGGCTTCAGAAAAGTGATGCATGGCAGCAGAAACTCACCCTCATAAAATATGTGATATAAATTCTGACTCTGGGGACGTCCAATGACTAGACTTTGGTATATTAGTGAGTGTTGCTGGTGCAGAGATTGAAATTTTGTTTCCAGAGGAGAAATACATTTTAAAGCAGTGACATTTTCAAAATGACTGCACCCATCAGAAAAAAAACCATCCAATTTTTTAGACAAATCTTCACATCACTAGTCACAGCCTTCAACTACAAAGTATTAATAGTATGGAAGCTGAAGTTAACTTTGTCTTTCAGCTATTCCTTAACACATTTTTTTAAAAGTCTTTCCAATTGACAAGAGCATCCCTACAGATACATGTGCATCCCAAGGCTAGGAACTACATTTCATATCTGGGTCCGTGACTGAAAATGCGTGAGAATCCCCCAAAGAGTCGAGGGAACAAGAGGAAGGAGGGACACTTACTGCCTGGGGCTTGGTCGTCCTGATCATCTGGGAAGAGATCGTCCAGAGTCTCTTTACTGGAATCAGAGTCCTTCTCCTCCTAAAAGGGGAGTGAGGGAGGCAGGGGGGAGGAGGAGGAGGAGGAGAGGGGAGAGATGAGGACAATGAATGAATTGACTCAATGTTCTCTAAACAACTGATGCAGTCATTCTGTAGCCTGGGTCCCGTCAAGCACATTTCAAAGTGTTAAAAGAGATTGTTCCTATTGATATCTTTTAATCGACTCTGCTGCTGATGAGGAGTTCAGGGACATGACTTAAAAGCCCAAAATATGAAGTAATCAGTGTGCGAGAAGGTGCAGGAGGAAATAAGACTCTTTAACTTGTTTAGAAGCAGAACATGTTTGGTATTCTTATCAGTAGTATAAGCTAATTGTTGGAAAAATAACTTGCATACTTTAAACGCAGACAGTAACGCAGTATTTCCCCTTGTTACTTTCAATGTAGGCTTGCGTAGCCAGACCTTCTCCACAGCACTGTGTTAGCACATTATCATTCTGCTATAGGGGAAAGAAAAAGCTGTTTGTTGGTATTTCTTTAAACCAATGGAAATCATATTGGATGCAGTGATGGTGCCCTGGCAAAATAGTGTCAGAGGGGAACATTTGCATGTGGGGAAGCATGCACTGATTAGCCACAAAAAACAGGAAGCGACATGTGTGATTCAACTTTCAGATAAAAACACAAACATAATTTGATAATTGTTGCTCTGGAGGTAAAGCCTGACTGTGCTGTAGCTCTGGAGGAACTCATTGGACATTTTAAAACTACAGTCAAACTACAGCGGAGGCAGCCAATGGCATTATAGCATCAGTCTATGTGAGTCAGAGTAGCTTGAATGTGATGCATTCTTTAGATGAATCCATCCGCTCTCACTGGGCAGTCACCATTTAATATATTACCCATCTTATTTGAATGACCTTCATCTGTCCTAGGTATGAATCAGTTCAGCTTCTCTATTTCCAATGCAGATACCAAATCTAAAGGAACGTATATGCTGATACAGAGTACTGGTCCAATACAACCACTCTCCTTTTCCCCAAATTTAAAAGCAGTACTACTCAGTAAACCCAGCTGAAACATTTTTATGCAAAGCAGCACAAGGCCAGGGATTGCTGCGGGATATTAAAACGCCTGGTCGAGCATATTAACCATGAGGACAGGCTAACACACTCTGAAGAAGACTCAGGGACTCACAGATGGGGACAAGTCCTCGTCGTACTTCTTCAGCTGGTTCATGAACTCCAGGTGCTTCTTCTCCTCCTCCAGCTGGGCCACGCTCTGCTCGCTCTTCTGCAGCTTCTGCTGCGTCCCGGCCAGCTCGTCCCTCAGCCACTGGTTCTCCTGGCAGAGCCGGCGTACCTGAGCCCGAAGCTTCTGCTTCTCCGACTCCACTGAGCTCAGGTGGCTCGAGAGCGCCATCATCACCTGGACACAAAGGAGGGGAGGGGGGTTTCTTTACACACCAGAATTGCTTCATAATTCAATTATACCACATATTTATGTTGGAGTGTCTTTGGGGTGATCATTTAGACAATATTCCCTGTATCCCTGAGCTACAGCGCTTGAATGTGATCTCATATGTGTGAGTTGGCTTGGAACCACCTCGTAACAATATTCACACTAATTCCAAGTCATTCCTAGCTATGAACATCCTGGAGAAAAAGATACTGAAACCCTTCAATTCCTGAGATATTCAAGAGTATCTAAAGATTTTAAAACACCATAATACTAGAGTCCTTGATACATAAGAGGCCATCAATAAAATGCACAAAATAAATTAAACATTTTAAATCTGAGGCAAATAGCGGCAAGTTCAGTGGCAGAATCATGTGTAAATTTGGGCACTAAAACTGGCAGTGACAGTACACTCCCACCAGAGCTAAATATGTGTACACTAACGTTATTCTGAGGCACTTTGGGTAAAAGCATCCACCTAATAACATATGGTGTGAGGTGAAAGGCTGGGAGGGTGTAATCAGACAAAGAGTCTGAGGCACAGAGACATTAGGGGTGTTTGAGCAGCAAAGTTGTGCAGAAAAATATGAATCACACTATATTTTACAACAACTGCAGGCTACCCAAAAAGATGAAGGTGGATATTAGAGTCTGCATGGTGCAGTGTATTGTATATTTAATACGCAATGCCTGCTGGGAGACAGAGATGAGAGGCTAGAGCATCAACAGTGACTCATCAGTGACTCATAGGTTGGTGTTTGCCAACTGAGAAACGACACAATCGATTGGGAGTTTTCAAACTTTGTCTGAAAAAAAGGTGCATTATTAACATTCTTCATCTCTGAGGAGTAAAAGCTTCTCTCCTAACATCTCCTTCTTCAGGAGGATGTGGGAGATCTTTGTGTTTTTTTCCACTATTCACCTAGAGGAGAGAAGCTTAGTCTTTGAAAAACACTGATTTTAGAATATTATATGTATTAAAAATGTAATTTAAGAAGATAAAGAATAAGGCAACATGGTATATGAACTTGAAGGATGAATTTAACAACTCCACATTAGAAATTGCATGTATGCTTTATGCACAGTCACTCCTGCATCAATTTTATGCCCCAGCACCGGCAAGAGCCACAGCCATTATGATTTCTATCCTCCTTTCCCTCCTTTACAGTTTGAAGTCGGTCACTCTAGCGTCTTTGTCCACTGAAAGTGTGATACCATTAAACCGTCCAATAAGCAGAGCTCCAGCAACAGAAATATTAACTTTAATTTCTTGAAGTGTAGAAATAAAAAAAATAAAAAACAGTTGAATCTGGCACTTCTGAAGTTTTCCCCCTATATGTAAAAAAAGAAAAGCTCATCTTTTTCCTAGTTTTATCAAAATGCTATTTAAAAGATTGCTCGTATTATGTGCAAGAAAAGGAATTCAAACATTACTGAAAAAAAGCATGGTTTTTGATTTCAGTAAAAAATAACTCACTCAGTGGCTGACAGACTCTATGAAGGTACAAATACATACCTGTGCCTCGCTCAGCCCGAGCTCCAGCATCTCCAGGGACTTGCGTATCATGTGGGACTTCTCCTCCACCAGGACGCCCTCCTCGTCCTGCTTCAGGCAGCGCAGCGTGCCCAGCAGACCCTCCAGGATGGAGTGGTGCTCCTGCTTCAGGGCCTCCAGCCCCTGGATCACCTGCTTGGTCCGGGAGATGATCTCATCCTGGGACAGCTTCTCCCCAGGATCCTCCTCATCCTTCACGCACACCATGGTGGACATGTCCTCACGCATCCTGCGGGGAAAACGACAGAGAAAGGAAGGTTAATGTCAAAATGATGTATGAATCAGTTTCAGAGTGGCTAAAGTTGCTTTTACTAATGCAGGTTTGCAGCAGGTCCCCAAAGATCAGACACCAAGAAAATTAAATGCCAAAAGAATGTTGCTGTCTAAAGACTCTGGACTTGTAAATTAAACATAACATCTTTAATCGGGGTTAACTTTTGCTGCAGTAAAAAAAAAATCTGAGACAGGACCACCAGGAAAAAGGGACATAACAGAGGAACACATTGGGGTTAACCAGAAATGTGTGACATATAGATTCATTCATTTATTTATGGACAGACACGTAACCCTCAGATGTTCAATTCAAAGTTGCATCCTCCTGACCTTTCCTGGTCTCATGGCCACTACACAGCCTGATGCATCTCTCTTTACAATCAATACTCGGCTCAGTGTGAGAAACAACATTGGCTTAATGAAAAGGTTAGACCCTGTTTGTATGACTGGAAAGTTCTGGGTTCAGGTTGAGAGATTTCAAAGGAAACGTTTAAGCTTCTCTCTCAAACGACACTTAAGGTGCCTTTGAGCGAGGCACTGACAGCAGCAGGCCGTGAGCGGCAGAAAAAGCTCAATAAACAAAGGTTAAACGTAAGGTCGCATTTGTAAAAAAGGCCGTTTGAAGTGCTCCAAAAAACTAAGGAGTCATCACTTGAGATGCTTTAGGAAAAAGAGCGACTTTGGTGCAGCCGTGATGAAAAATTTCAAACCAAACCACAGACAATAAACCTGCTGCACGCTTGACAGTTCAAATTCAGATCTGAGGCTTGTGGGCTGTGTGTGGTTCACAGATAACAACAGATATGAGGGGAGGATTGTTAGAAAGGAAATCTCTGAGAGCTGAAATAACACAATGAGTGGCAGCTACCACTTTTTACAATTTATTATACTGTTGCATCTTTAATATGAATTCGAGTTAGCATTTGTTAGCTTTACCTGCACCTAGCCTGTTTTAATCTAACCTAAAATCTACAAAAATATTTCAATTAGTTTGCAGTCACCGATTACAGTGAAGTAAAACCAACCCTGAGCATTCATATTCATGATTACAATATCTCCAATAATACTCAGCGTCTTAGTGCTGCCATAATGCGGTCATAGCACATAATCACATCCTGAATCAGCCTTTGTGATTAAGGAGGGAGACTATTAGGTATAGTAGGTAAAACTGATGCTATTATTATTATGCACATATTAGCTAAACACCACAGGTTGATATCTGTTCCTCTGACATTGACTATCAACACACTCCACATGCACTCCTTCCCACACAATCCTGACTTTCTTTGCTTTGCATTCATCACATACACATACACACACACACACACACACAAACTTTAAGAGGATTATGACTGAGCGCTTCGGCAGCACTTGTAGCGAGCAGCCTAATAAATCTCTTCAAGCACACCAAACTGAAACTGAATAATAACAGAAACACTGACTTAAGTTCTGTTTTCCTGCATGGCTCTGTGGAAAACACAGAAATGCAACAACTCTTCCATGTGACTGACTTCACATTACTCTTATCCTCGGTGTTGCCGTGATAAAATGTGTTGACCCAGCTTGCCCACCTGAGAATAAGAGCTGCTATGGCATCAGGTGACGACAGATAAGCAGACGCGTCCCGAAATGCCTTCGATTTCACATTTAAGAAGAAGTAAAAAAAAAAAAAACAATAGTTGAAGACTGCCCGCAGCAGACGAGGCAGACGGAGGGAGGGTTACAGCTCTGATCGCTCCATGTGACTCAGCAACCAGCCTGCAGCCTATCAGCTGACAGCTGGGCAGGAAACAGTGTGTGCAGGAGATGGAAAAACAGCAGCTTCAGGTGAGCAGAGCTGTGCAGCACGAGGGGGTTTCCAGTGAAATTTACTTAAATAAATGCTTAGTGTTAACCTGAAACTTCTACTGTTGTGCCAAACTACATGTTCCTAACATAGTAGGCAAACTAATAAAGCAAAATTATCAGTATTTATCATGCTGCTGGTGTAAATGTTTCAGTTGTTTCTCAAATTCAACATCAGTTTCAAGAATGCAATTATTTTCTCATGAACACCTTAACAGAAGAATTAGAGATGGATTAACCTGCTGATTGTTTTCTCGACTAATTCGTTAATCATTTGGTCAATAAAACGTCAGAAGGAAGGGAAACATGCACATCACAATCCCCTTAAGTCTACAGTAACATGTACAAATTGCTTGTTTAGGCCTACCAACAGTCAAAAATATTCAGTTTACTACCAAATAAAATAAAGAAAACCACCAAATTCCCACGATTCTGGGGCGAAGGCCAATATTTCAGGCTGATCTGATGACGTAAGCTGATATCTGCAAAACTTCCTCTTCCACGCGCTAGTCATTCTGCTATAAAAGCTAATATAAGGCTAACTCGCCGTCAAACATGGCCGATGGGTTCCAACGTCTAAGACTGCATTTCAACCAATGTGTTCCACCTCTCCGCACGGACTGATTCCTCGCTGTTGAAACATTGTTGGTCATTACTAGTCTCGTTGTTGATTCTTCATACATATGTAGATATATCTGATTTATAGAGATTAATCAAGCAAACAGCACACAAATTATGCTATCTGCAATAAAGTCATACCTATCTTGGTGGAAATTTTACAGCGACCACCAAAACACTTAAATTTCCACATTTCATTATGCTGCAGAGAACAGATGGACTGCTTCAGTAGTAATAAATTATTGCTGGGGCCACTAATCTATTGGTTAATTAAGGAAATGCACATCATGTCAGTTAACGTTAGTGTTTCCATCACATCCATTTAGCTACAAGTCCCTCACTGCTGTAAATGAGCTGAAAAACTGATAAGCAGATCTTATTGCACTGCTAGAGGGGAAAACACTGCCTGATATCAAACAGAATTGTCACCTCGTTACACTCCTTTTCCAGTTTGTCCACTTGGATTCCAAGGTTTGGACCCAGGCAAGGAAAAACACATAACCTTCAAGCTGTAAGCATCAAAATAAAAGTTGTTCTGACACTGTGAAATCTATTCAAATTAGGTCTTTGAATGGCTCATGCATTTGACCTGAGTCAACACCAACAACACAGAGCAAGGTCAACCACTGCAAACATCCTAAAGTGCAAAGGACAAGACAGAAAACAACTATCACTGCAGGCGGTGTAATACAGAAGTGAAAGTGACAGCACAAGCCTTTCTTTCCTGCTCTGATCCAACAGTCTTTTATTTCTGGCATCAGATGAGTCTCAGAGCACAAAGCACCGCAGGGAAAGGCACGAAAAACTACTTCTGATGTTAGAACTTTTGAAATGTAAATAGCTGGCTTGGAGCGGAGCGCCTGGGGACGCCGCAGCTCCTCGTGTAAGCAGGTTAAGGCAGTGATATAAGGCGATGGTGAGGCTGGTGGGGTATGGATGGGGGGAGGGTGGGTCGTGTTTGGGACCAACGAAGAAGAGGAACAGTGAGTGCTTGCTCTGGGCTTTATGTATGAGGACGGAGCCGGCAGCAGGAAGAGCAGCACTGCGAGGAAACAGTCTTAGTCAGCGATGTGTGGGCTGATAGCCATTAGATGATGAGAGCTGTGATTCACTTTTACAGAGAAAGAAAGTCTGAGAGAGCCTCTCCGAGTTACATTTACTAACTAATAATTACTCTTAAATGATTTATGATATTCTCATTGATGTGTGCTTGTTTGGCTGCTTTCCATCCATGATTCAAATGACGCAACAGTTGTTCTACCTGTATCCTGTCAACGAAAACATTTTGCAGTTGCTGTTTGCTCTGTCTGTCTGGTATAAACAGCTGTAGGCAGGGTGGTTAACAATACCAGTCGTCTACAATAGGGCTGCAACTAACGATAATTTTCATTGTCGACTAATCTGTCGATTATTTCTTCTTCATTTTATCAAAAAAGGTGTTAAAATGTTGAAAAATGTCGGCCTGTCTCTCCTGTCCACCATCTGGCGCAAGGCCGAGAGTGTAAAGAAGGTTTATCAGAGCTTTTAGCTGAGAACGACCCTGATGAGAGCCGCAAGAATGAACCATATTATTAAAGTTGCAGTCCAAAGATCAAAATCAATTGGCTTAAAGATGCTAATAAACTTCATTGAGCTGGAGGGAACTGCGGATAGAAGTACAAGTAGTAGTACTGGCACTTTATTCATAATGCACTGGAGCAAATTTAGCGATTGGTGGCATGTGTGAAACACATTTTGTTTTTATGTGAAGCATAAAAATGACAAATAAATAAAATATGAAGTAGTCAAGTGATACTTTGTTAAGACGAAAATACTGATAGCTGTATGGCTACGTAATGGACAAAAAACCCCAATTATGACATGTTTGACAAGATACCTCAATACTGATATTACAACAATATTGTGGATGTAATGACTAAGTTGGTAAAGGCAACTGATTGAACAGCTCGAGCAGCCTGGTAAGTTCAGACAATTACACCACTTTACTGTAATTTGCCTTTAAAACCAGGAAAAAGACAACACTTAACAATATCATGACATCCAAAATTAAACATGACATCTTGTCTCATATCACAATACATATAATATTGATATGTTTTGCAGTGAGATATCCGCATTACAATTCTCCATATTGTACACATATATCTCTCACTGCTTCTCTTGAACTTCAACATGCTGCAGTCTTTGATTTCACCACTTCTGACCAAACATTAGTCTTACTCAACTATCAAGCTTTCACATACACATCATGTGACTGTAGCTTCAGGAAACAAGAAAAGGGAAAACGAGCCAGGCAGCCACGAGACCTGACGCTGCACAGCTGACACACAGGAAATGACAAGTATGCTTGGTATCAATAATGGACTGATTCGGTGTTCTGTGTCTGGTGGACACGAGGCACTACAGGCAACACAATAATAAAACTGAAAACTAACACCTAACCCTGACGCAGGAACATGACTAATAGTAATTTATGTGAATTAATTTGCCGCTGTGTTAAACTACGTGTCATCTTCTGAAAGATGAGCCGCTCACATGACAAGAGCACTGATGATTTCTTTTTATATTTCCGTGAGCGAGCCTCGGGTGAGATTAAATTTATCATCTGAATCAGTGAAGTACTTTAAGATGCTCTGATCTACAGAGACAGTGGTGGCATCGCTTCTTACTGCAGCACCCTGAAGGCTGAAAGATACCAAGAGAATATACTGGATTTATTTCCTACACAGACACTGACTCTGATGTATAATGTGCGTCTCTACAGATTCAAGTTTCAGGATTTAAACTGGGTTAAAAAAGAACTTTGAGACTGCACGAGTTCCTCCTGATTTCCTCATTAGGGTATTAAATACTTCTGTGCCGCTCTGCCAGAGATTTGTCATAGCTGATAGCATCATTTCACACTATTCAGATAACGCCAGAGCGTTTATGAAAGAACTGATTTGTGTGATTGGCACATGACGGCCCCGTCTCACCATGAGGTTGTGACATCTATTTGTCTGACATGGATTTATAAAATCTGTGTGACCACAGAGTTCGATCAACACCTCTCTGAAACAGTTTCAGCACAAACTGAACCGTATAACCTTCATGAAAAGAGTATAGACTGCATGAGTATGAGCTAGACTGACAACTGAGTGTATTTTAAATTAGTCAAAGACTGTGATTTTCTGCAGTCATGACACAAGATAGGAAAAACAAGTGAGGACAAAGGCATTTCCTTTTTTGCATCTAATGTCTCTAGTGCCTTTATGTTAATTTTAATAACCAAGAAACTGGCTGGGCTGATGTGTCAGATGAGATTTGTTTATCCAAGTGTATATCTGAGCCAATAAGTAACAAGAAATTCACTGTTCTATCTCTGCAAGTACGATGCGTAAAGTACGCAAGGGTAAAATATAAATGTACTACACCTGCAGTCAGTGTCAGGTTTTTGCAGACATTTTCTTTAGTTGCGTGCTTCACCTGCAGAAGAAGCACTCGTCAAGCCGACCCTGCAGCATTACAACAAAATCTGCAGCGACAACACATAATTATCATTTCCCTCCAGCAAGAGGAGCACACACAAAACCTTCTGGGATCTCTGAGCCAACAACAAGCTGTCCCAGGAGAGCGGAGGGGTGTTATCCTGGAGGAGGAGCCCTGCAGGTTGTCATGAGCACTCCCTTTGGGTGGATTAAACATTAAAGTCTGCAGGGCATGGTAAACAAAAGTCAGACATGCCTGTGTGTCTGAGATTTTCTGCCATGCAGTGTTCACTCATAGATTGTGTCTTAAATCTCGAATATTCATAAAACACCTCTCAGTGTTTTTTGGGATTCCCAGCTGTGAGTCCCACACTGGGATCCACTGTCCCTCTGAAGCTGTGTCCTCAACACAGGCAGCTTTCACAGCCCTCAACCCCGCTCTGAATATCAATGAAAGAGACATCCAGCAATTATCACATGACAAACATCAGGACTTTCTGGTGCTGCAGTGGCCCAACAAGTGCATCCTTCCCTGGCATGTTTGTGAAGCCATGGCCGTGTAGTTCCTGCTGCTTTGTCCCAGCTATCTCGCTTTCAAATGGATTAACCTGAAGAACCAGTTAGCCAGTACCTGCTGTCACACACTCGCCACAGTGCTAACCCTCAGCTAGCACTCAGTGACAGTTAATGTGCTTAAGGCGTCTAATTCCTGCAATTAACGTAAACACCGACCACACATCAAAGACGCTTTATCCTTAGAAAGTATAAAGAAATATATTGGTTGAGCTGCCTGCTGTTGGAAAAGATGACACTTGAAAACAACGTGAAAATTCCTGGTAAAGTGGTTAATTAGCTAATGATACGCTTCCAAGAAATACACGGAGCCATTCTTACCGTTCTCTAGGACATCCGTTGCCAATGTAGCTTCACTGTAACGTCCGTTTTTCTCGCCTTTTCACCGTCTAAATCGCGTCTTTTGTAAATGAAGGTGTTGCTCCTTTGACCCACAACTCTCGCTGGTAAGGGTGAAAGTATATAAGTTATAAAACACAATATCCAAAGTGTGTCCGGCTGGGGTTATGTTCTGCCGACTGACGCTGGGCTTCACTGCATCAACCGCCGTTAATGATGACCAGCTAGCTACATAGCTAACTGTCAGAAACACTGACTTTAGTCGGAGCCATACAGGAAAAGCCTGTTCTCCGTCGGTTCCATGGCAGGAACAAGTCCGTGAAACTAACTTGATGGCGGCTTCATGGGGCGAAGTGAGGAGCTGGCGAGTCGCCGGTGAAGATGACAGCTCGCTGCTCCACTAACTGACTGACTGGCTGACTGCGCGGTGCGTGAAAATGGCGTTACCCGGCGCCCCCTCGCTCTTCCTCGGTAATGATGTCATCCCTGTCCGGATTAAAGGGGAAGCTGTGGTGCAGATTTATTCGCGGCTCAACACTTCAACAGTTAACACACAAACTCAGAGAAGATCCTCACAACATCAAGTGTGTCATATCATTTTAATATCCTAATAAATTCTCCATGTGATGCAAATTGTACATATTGTGTTGTAGCATAATATACACACACACTTTACCAAAATGCACATATTTTTACATACTCTACATAATAGTTTTGCACACTGCAGCACAATGCATGTATTTTTATATTGTTCAATATTTTACATACTAGTGTTATTGTAGCTGCATGCACACATTTTACATTTTAACATATTTCACATACTAGTTTTGCACACTGCAGCATATTGCACATATTTATATATTTCTAATACCTTGCACACTAGTGTTATTTTATCACAAAGCACACATTTTTACACACTTTACATACTAGTATTATTGTGTCATAATGCACATATTTTTGCATACTTTACATTCTAGTGTTGGTGTACCAAAAAGCACAAATTGTTATATTTCTTTCATAGTTTACACACTAGTTTTACACATTGTAGCATAAAGCACACATGTAAATATTTTTACATACATCACATTAAAGTGTTACTGTAGCATAATTCACATATTTTTACTGTTTTACAACTTCACATACTTTTTGCACACTGCAGCATATTGCACATATTTATATATTTCTAATACCTGGCATACTAGTGTTATTTTATCACAAAGCACACACTTTTACACACTTTACATACTAGTTTTACACATTGTGGCATAATGCACATATTTAAATATTTTTTATATACTTTACATACTAGTATTATTGTGTCATAATGCATATATTTTTGCATACTTTACATTCTAGTGTTGATGTACCAAAAAGCACAAATCGTTATATTTCTTTCATAGTTTACACACTAGTTTTACACATTGTAGCATAAAGCACACAAGTAAATATTTTTACGTACATCACATTAAAGTGTTATTGTAGCATAATTCACATATTTTTACTGTTTTACAACTTCACATACTTGTTTTACACATTGTAGCATCATGCACTTATCTTTATATTTTTACATACTTTACATACGAGTGGTATGTTATCATAATGCACATATTTAACATGCTTAAAATATTTGTTTTAAACATTGTAGCATATTGCACATATTTAAATATTTTTTATATACTTTACAAACTAGTATTATTGTGTCACAATGCATATATTTTTGCATACTTTACATTCTAGTGATGGTGTACCATAAAGCATAAATTGTTATATTTTTTTACATAGTTTACACACTAGTTTTACACATTGTAGCATAAAGCACACAAGTAAATATTTTTACATACATCACATTAAAGTGTTATTGTAGCATAATTCACTTTTTTTTTTTACTGTTTTACATACTTCACATACTTGTTTTACACATTGTAGCATAATGCACTTATCTTTATATTTTTACATACTTTACATACGAGTGGTATTTTATCATAATGCACATATTTAACATACTTAAAATATTTGTTTTACACATTGTAGCATATTGCACATATTTAAATATTTTTATATACTTTACACACTAATATTATTGTCATAATGCACAGATTTTTTCATACTTCTAGTGTTAGTGTACCATAAAACGCAAAATGTTATTTATTCATTTTTCACATATTTTACATCCTAGTTTTACACATTGTAACATAAGCACACATAAGTAACACATACGTGTTACTGTTGCATAATGCGCATATTTAACATGCTTAAAATATTAGTTTCATACATGGTAGCATATTTTCACATACCTTACATACTAATGTTATTGTGGCATTAAGCACAAATATCTTTATTGTTATATATTTTACACACTAGTTTTACACATTGTAGCATAATGCACATGTATAAATATTTTCTACATACCTTACATACTGGTGTTATTGTGCCATAATGTACACAGTTTTTTGTATTTGTACATACTTAACATACCAGTGTTTTAGCAGCATAATGCACTTTTTACATACATTTACTATTTTTACATATTTTACATACAAGCGTCAAACATATATATCATTTTATTTTTATATATCTATATAGATATATAAAAATGTTTTGTAGTTTACATACTTGTTTTACACAAAGGAGTATAAGACACATTTCTATACTTTTACATATTTTACATACTTCGCATGGTGCACATATTTTTTTGTTTAGAAATGATTCTCTTTGCTAGATATCTGCGCAACTGTAACCAAATTAATTTTACCCCCAAAGGAATTGATAAGAAATTTCTGATTTCTTTAATAAAAGTACCAACACCACAGTTTGGAAACATTCTTACAAGTAAAATTCCTGCATTCAATATCTTACATAGTTACAATTATAAGCACCAAAATATACTTAAAGTGGGCCTACCAACAGTTAAAAAAAAACTCAATACGCAGAATGAGCCATTTAAAATTGCACGACTGTATTATAAATTACTGATGCATTATTGTTCATCACTTAAATATTGCTGCTGGTATTTCTAAAAACTTTATATACTGGTGGGTAATTTTATCTATTTTAATACGTCATAAAGTACTAGTTGATTTATGTTTTGTATTGATAATCTGGATCTGTAAAGTAAAAAGACTCAAGTAAAGTGCAAGTACCTCAAGTTTGTACTTCAGTACAGTACTTGAGTAAATGCTCTTTGTTTCATTTCCCCACTGGTTACTAAGTACAAGAAAAGACATCTGGCCTAAAATTAATTTCTGACTTATTAACACTCATCTACAGACAATGAATCACATTTTAAACTTATCTGTGTAAAAAATTCTATCAATAAACTATACGTATTAATCTGTAAAGTATCTTCAGGTGTCAGATAAAAGAAGTGTAGTGTAGTGAAACGTTCAATATATCCCTCTGTAGTACAAAATTGTATAAAAATAAGGCACTTAGGTAAATGTACTTATTTCCACACTAGTTATTATCATCCAATATTCAGTAAAAACTCTGTAGTTTTACAAAACCTCAAATTTCTGCACACAACAGTACAAACAGCTGCAACATTTCTAATTGATGTTACATACTCTTTCTTAGTTTGTGTGATTTTATAGGGTTTATCTTTTACTTTCCGGTGGTTTAATTTCATACTTTGGAAGAATGATTTTGGTCTTTTGTTTCACTTTGGGAGAAATGTGACACTTAGAGCTGCCTTGACAGACATATACAGCCATGTGACACATCTTAAGGTAAAGTTCACATGCACCCTTGTGATCACTGTTGTGATCCAACCTACAGCAACACCTCAGACCTGAAATCTAAGATTAATCAGTGATTCTGTGCTTCAAGTAAATGCAGAGTAGCTGATAGAAAAAAAGAAGTCTAATAATAAATAAAATGTTGAGTCGTTTTATAGTGAAGTGCAGGCAGGTGTAATTACACTTAATAGATTTCTTTATTTGATGTTTCTAGTGAACGCCCTGCTGCTGATGGGAAGCTCCTCTAGAACACTTTTAAAATGTAATTATAAGAAGGAACTGAATAAATCAAATCAGCATTTTGTCTGTCTCCAAGCAAAAACTGAAAAAAATTCAGTCCCTGAGAAGGATCAATTGAAGCGACCACACATCAGAAACAGAAGACAACAATGAGACAGACAAAGCAACAAGATATGAGAAGTAGTTAAATAACAGAAGTAAAAACAAAGATAGAAGGTTGGGTGAGAACTTTATTTCTTATCAGGAGTGCTGTTTGTCTTGCTGTGTTTTTCAGTAACAGTCCTCCACATGTTCTTCAGGGTGACTTGGGCCATGAGCAAGGTGATGGTGAAGTTACGCCGGTACCATTCCCTGGACACGAGAAGGAGGTAATATGAGATTTAGAGGAAGAGTGTTTGAGTTAAAACCAGTCGTACAGTCTGACTTTTGAAATGAGAAAAAAAATACAGATTAACAAGGATTATCGGGTGTGGGGGAGCCCTTCTGGAGTTTGCATGTTCTCCCTGTGTCAGCGTGGGTTTCCTCCAGGTGCTCCAGCTTCCTCCCACAGTCCAAAGACATGCAGGTTAATTGGTGACTCTAAATTGTGCGTAGGTGTGAATGTGAGTGTGAATGGTTGCCTGTCTCTATGTGTCAGCCCTGGATAGGCTCCAGCCCCCAGTGACCCCTAACAGGATATGCAGTTACAGAAAATGACTGAATGCTCTAATGGCTACATAACTCATGATGCTACAGCAGCTAACCATTAGCATGAACAAAATTACAAAGAGAAGGAATACATGTAGATACACTGATATTTCACTGCACAGCAAAGTTAAATAAAAGTTTGTTTTGCTGGAGCTTCAATTCGTAATGATCTTAGATAGACTGAGCCAAGAGAGCAACAACACCTCAGGGTAGAAATGTTATTTCTTTGATTTACTCTAATCTCAGACAATATCAGAAACAACACGGACGCAAATCAGAAGTAAAGTTTGAATCCCACGCACAGAACAATAAAACTAAAAGCAGCTGTGGGGGTGATGTGTGTGGGCTGCAAACATCCTTCTTTACAGAGAGCCTTGAAACTAGTCAGCCACTTTGCAATTCTAATTCACAGAAAGCTCTTCAAAGCCTGCCATGTTTGTTATTCTCTATACACAAGGTACAGTATATAACTGTCCGTGCACAGCCACAGCTCCCGCTGAGGGAGAAATACCCACCCACCGAGCCAGCCGCATCGTGGGAGACTCCCAGCTGCAAAACAAACTCACTTGTTATAATTTGCATGTCGTATTCTGTTTGTGTCCAGGAAGCTTTTGTAAAACACCGCCATTTCTTCGCTGTTCAGGGACCGCCGACGTCCTGATGAGGGGAGACGAGACACAGAGGACGACATTATGCTCTCGTTAAGACACTGATCATGTTTACATCACCAGATGGTACAAAAACACATCTTAATCAAAGGATGAGGAGGGCAGGGTGTAGGAAGGGAGAGGAGAGAACAGAGGAAGCACAAACAGAAGGAGATGAAGGAGAGGAGACAGAAGAGAAAGGGATGGAGGAAGACAAGAAGGTAAGGCAAAGAAGGAAGGAGAAAAGGGAGAATGCAAGTTAGGAGGTGAGGAGAATGAGAGAAAAAGAAGGCAAAGAGGGAGGTAAGGGAGAAAAGAGGGGGAGAAGAGGAGACAGATGTAAAAAGGTGAGAAATGAAAGAAGGGAGGGAGCAAGGGAAGAGGCAAGGAAGAACAGAAGAAACAAGATGAAAGGAATGTAGAGGAAGGAAGGAGAGGAAAGCGAAGAAGGAGGGGATAAAAAGAGGAGCACGAGAGGAGACGTGTGTAAAAGGGGGAGAACGAAAGGAAGGAAGGAAAGGGAAGAGGCAATGAGGGATTGAGGGAAGGAGATGAAAAGGAAGGAGGGAAGACAGAAGGAGGGAGCGAAAGAGGAAGGGAGGAAAGGAGGTGAGGAGGAAGGTAAGCAAAGAGGGAGGTGGAGGAGAAAAGTGAAGGAGGAGGAGGAGATGATACAGAGGTAAAAAAGCAGAGAAATGAAGAAAGGGAGCAAAGGAAGACACAGGGAAGAATGTGTTGAGCAAGGAGATGAGACAGAAGGAAGGAGGGAGAAAGGGAGGTGAATATGAAGGAGAGGAGATGGAAGTTAGGAGGTGAGGAAGGAGAGGAGATAGAGGGAAGGAGGTGAGGAGGAAGGAGAGGATAGGAAATAGAAGGAGGGAGGGATGAGCTGAGTAGAAAGGAGAGGAGACAGTGGGATATGAGGAGGAAGGTGAGGAGGAGGAGAGAGGAAAGGAGGTGAGGAGAGAGGAAATGAGACAGAAGGATGAAGTAAGGGAAGGGGAAAGGAAAGGAGGAGAGGAGACAGAAGGAAGGAGGGAGGAAAGGTGAGGAGGTAAAGTCTAAATTTTTCAAGACAAATTAAAAACATTTGGAGCCAGCAGTTTTAAAATCATCAGTTTTTTTGTTGGGTCTCGCAAAACCAGGAAGCTTTTTGATGGTCGGCCGCAGCCTGAAGCTTCCTGGGTGAAAAAGACCCGCATTTCTCTGTGACGTCGTAAAATCCTCCTGATTGACTGCACACAGGAGGAGGAACCGACGTCAGGTTTAACTCTGAGACAAAAGTGGCTCACAGAGAGTGAGTGAATTTACAATCTGTACAAAAGCATGCAGGAGCTCTTTAGATTTAATCTGTATTTCTTAATAAAGCCTGAACAAAGCCGAGTGTTTACACCTTCATATATGTAGAAAAGCAGCATGTTCTCACCTTCCTCATCACGTAAAGTCAAGCCTTTTGCCTTCAGCTGTGAAATGATGAAAGCCTCTTTCTCCTGCAGAGATTATAAAAACATGGTTTCATGTTTATCTTACTTTATATTCTACAACACACACACACACACACAGATCGATCCATAACACAAACAACAAATAAAAAACAAAACAAGAGTTGATGTAAAGGAGTTAGGACACTTAAATCAGAAACTGATTTTTCGGTCTCTTCTCTCGGTGGCTGTGAAGCACTGAACATATTCAGATAGCCTTTATTAACCCTTTGAAACCTGAGCAGACTGGCTTCATTTAACAAAAAACAACAACAAAAAAAAAAAACATAGAAGGAAGGTGATGATAAAATTAAGAAATGACCTGAAATTTAGCAAAATGTTAAAACATTACAAGAAGTAACTTAAGTAACTAAGAAATTGTCCAAAAATAAGCCAAAACAGAAAAGGTAAAAATTACCTTAAACCAATTAAAAAATTAAATTAAAAAAAAAAAAAAAGCCAAAAAGTTATCTGATAATAAGCAACAAAGAAAATGAATCAAATTGCTAAAATTGGACTAAATAATATCTACATTTATTCACTGTCACATAATCTTTTATTACTATTTTATTGTACTGTATTATTATTATTATTATTATTATTATTATTACAACTTCACAATTTCCTTTATTTATTTTTCAAAAATAGTTTTCTAATAACACTTTTCTAATGCTGCCCTTTTCTTATGTTTAATATTGAAATCAAACTAATTTCTGGGTGGTTTAAATTCTATGAACAGCATTTGAATGCTGCACAAGATGGATGTTGATCCAGGTTTAAAAGACTGAATGCAAATTACATTTTCAGCTTTTTAAACAAGCCCATTAGTCCAGTCTTGGATAGATGGAGTGACACCATCTCTACATTCACAGAAAAACACCATATGATTTTTAAATACCTTCGCTGTTAAATACTATCAAACTAAAGGTATTTAATTTCATAGCTCTACAGATGTCACCGGTTTTCTACTGACACCACATACCAGCGTTTTGTTGTGCGACGCTTCCCTCTGCTGGACAAAGTAAGAACACACACGCTGTGCATAAGAGCTGAGCAGACAGAGGACACCAACATTCACTGACATTAAAGACAACAGTCAGTAATAATGATGACATTGTTGATGTGATATTATCCCATAAAGGTCTCTGTTGAGGTCAGAGGTCAGCAGCTCTAGAGCCAGCAGCGAGGATTCACTCTGTGCCCTCCTGCTGCACCAACATTTACACTTAGTAAGTTGTCTTTACAAACATCAAATGCAGCAGAGGGATTTTCTTGAGAAGCACGACTGTGTATTCACGCTGCCTGAAAGGAACAGTGTGGCAGATTTAGTGGTGTCTAGCGGTGAGGACTGCAGACTGCAACCAGCTGAAAGTTCTCTCGCTTCAATGGAAACAGCTCATCCTAAGGTAACACAAACACGACAACTCTGATTTCCAGGAGATTATACACTACAGAAAACATACGTATTATATTGTAGTCTTCTGCCGATAACTTCTCACTGGACCTTTTATGTCATGAATCAAAAACACATTCCCACCTTGCTGAAGCTGATGTTCTGTTTGGTCCAGAACTCGTGGTTCCAGTCCTCCGTCTCCTGTCTCAGGTGTCTCAGACGTTTCTCCAGCTCTGATTCATTCTCAGCCACACGATAGACGATCGGCCGCAGGTTGGACAGAGGGTTCGGTGGACCGATCCAGTCATGTGTGGTGCTGGCTGCTGGTCTCAAGGCAGATCTCTACAGAGAAATAAATAAATAAAAGGTCACCAAAAACAACCTACATAACGTTGGTGAAGAAGTCATCCAGGTCATAGTAATCTGAAGTACTTTATCGTAGGCAACTGGACTTCTTGAGTTTCTTGAAGATGTTTCACCTCTCATCTCAGCAGCTTCTTCAGGTCTAAGGACTGGTGCAGAGTCACAGGCTTTAAACCCTGTGTGGGTGTGAACCCTTACAGAGTCTGAGTTTCAGAGTCGTCAAAGTGTCATGTGAGTCGTTGACCCACCCGGCCATCACGTGTGTTGTTAGGGTTAGATGGCTCCAGCTGTGAGTGGGTGTGAATGGTTGTCTGGGGAGGGACCCCAAGACTGCACAGTGGTGTCGTTAGCCGCCATCTCTGTTAAACAATGGTCCTTCCAATTTGACATGAATGGCTTCTTTCCAAGCTCTTTTAAATAACCATCACCTTGCTACGGTGGCCTTGAGAGCCCAAAAATCTGCAACTTAAAAGAGAACTCCACCCATTTAGCACTGAACTCCTACAACACTGTCAGACTTAAGATGAACAGAGTTTTTTAAAGGATCAAATTAGATATAGCCGATCTAGAGATCTCATCCTCTTTCTTGTCACAACCTGAGGCCAACATTACCCATAATGCAACTGCACCGCCATCAGCTGGGTTGAAGATTCAGGTGTGTTAGAAGTAAAATTTAAAAAAAAAGGAAAACTGGGAGTCTAAGACAATTCTTCCACTGTAAAGTACAATAACTACAATTTTAATTATTTTGATCAACTAATTGAAAGTTTAATGAAGCATTGTCTTTTTCAAATTAATGATTGGAGGTTAAAAGAAAAGTACAGTCACTGCAGTAGTGCACATATCAGCCAAGCAGTTGCTGAAATACAGTCTATATTGGTGATGATGCTAATCAATGCTAATTATACACATTTCCCAACACATACAACTTAGCATCCGGCAGTTTCTAAATGCTGGAGACTATTCAAACCTTAGCAAATGTAATTTTGAAGATAGAAAAGTCAACTTGTGCTCAAATTGAAGCTTATCAAATTGGGAAGTTTTTTGTGCACAAGTGAAGCAGTGATACTGAACACAAACTGATGAAAAATAATCATTTCTGATGAGAATTTGTCAAACGGACAGTCTTTTTTTTTGTTTTTTTGGGGGGATGCTGTGTGTGATATTTCAAAATAAAATGGCAGCAATCCTGAGAATCATATTTTGCTACTTTCCCCTTTGTGTCAGGATACTCCTTCCCAAATTTCATACTTGTTTGACTGTCTTTGTAGTGCCTTAATATTTTCAGAAACATGTCCCTAAAAAAGGACTGTTGGGCCCACTGAGACCAAACGGCCCCGAGTTGGAGGTGTTTGTTTTCAACTTGTGATAACAGCCCAAGGTATAAACAGGCCAACAGGAAATAATAATGAAAATAAGGTAGCAGAGAACACAGTTCCTCTAGTAACTGAGTTCAGTGCTCAGTTATAGTTTTGCTGGCTTGTGTCTTTGTCAGCAGCTTCCTCTACACAAGAGAAACAACTGCTGAACATCACCGCCCTCCTTCAGATCTACGCATTTATATAACAACAGTGCAAACCATCCTATAATACTCACAGTTTCACTTACTCCTTCACTACACATGTAAAGGGTTGAGACTGAAGGGCAGGGCGCCACTCTGCAGGTGTAAGTTACTGAAGTAATTTGAGTAAACTGAGTACACAGTAGAGATGGCGCACACGCAGAAACAGGAGGAGGTCACGTGGTTTAAACAAACAGTCGACCAACAGGAACCGGCTGCTTATCATTTCAGACCAGACTGCACGATGAGACAAGCAGCAAGGCGGAGAAGACGAGCCAGGACTCAGAGGGCAGAAAACAGGTAGAAACAACTGTACTGGGAACACTGGTTCAGTCACAGTCACTGCAGATAAAACAGTCAGCTGAAGTTATGTAAATGAAATAATCAAAACACAAAATGTTCTGAGTCACAACTTTGGTAATGTCTGTGGCAAAACATGTATCTTTTATATTACAGGGTTAATATGTTGAAACTCTGAAGTGAACGCACAGTAGAGATGTAATCAGTGCTGTGATGTAACTATTTTCATTTTAGGCTACTTTTTTTCCACCTAACTACATTTTAGAGGCATTGTCATTTACATTATATAAAACATGGGCTTATAGAATATAAAACTAAAATTCTTGTGGCTTCTCGGGAATAAAAGCTGTAGATGGAGCTCGTCCATATTTCAAGTTCAAGTTCCTTATTTTTAACATGCACAGTCTTTGGTAATGAAAATGTTAAAGCTTAGTCTCCTTCCACAAATGCTCATTAAATGTGCTTGAAAAAGAAAAAGAAAGAGCAAGATAAAACAAAATGAAATCTAAACATAAAATAGTGTGAGTTAAATCAAGGGATAAAATATGACATAGATGTGTATGTAGTTGAATATTCATACGGAAGTGAAAGAATAAATAAAATATAAAGTGAAATAAATTGGACAGTGGACAGGAATGTAGTGAATATATATGTGTATAAATATGTATACAAAGAGGTGTAAACAGTGGTAAAATAGTACTTATTATTAAAGTGACAAATGCCCCCTCTAACCTTCTTAGATGGTTTCATTTAAGTAAAGCCCCTTTTACACTGCCTCTCCAGGGTGGGAATTTCTTGCCATTATGCCGCCGCTGTGATGTTTTGACGACGTGCTATAAATGCAAGCCACTGCGGTGGATTTAAAAAGTAGCTGATAGCAGTTAGCAGCTAACTCGGAGACAAACAGTGGCTGCAAATGTCACAAGTTGGGAAAACGGTGAGGCTCAGGAGCCCCTTATCCTCCGAGTAGAGAACAAGATCAGCCGTCAAGTTACAGGGACAGTAGACGATTATGTTTGCCATGTTAATGCAACTGTTATGCTTATGTCACGCCCATCATGACGCTTTTGCCTCCACCACACTGGTTCTGTGTATAAATGCAAAGGAGGAATGAATAAGGGACCTCACAGTGGCCCTATAATGTGATCTCTATGTGCAAAGGGCTTTCCAGTGAATCAGAACTTACGTTACGTTTTTATTCGTTACTCTCTGATTAATCATCTCATGACCTCTCAGATGTATGTGGGGACCCTTTGGAGGGGCCCGACCCCTCAATTAGGAACCACTGGACTAACTCACTATATACACAGTAGTTAAAATTACCTTAACACTGAGCAGGTGGTCACACTTTAATACACCTTTACTAATGATCTAATGATGTCGTATTTAATGAGAGGTCAGTCACAGGGGACATTTTGCTGCATAATGAGGACTTTTACATCTGATACTTTGAGTGTGTCTGACTGGTAACACTTATGCGCTTTTACTTGAGCTAAATAGGATTTGAAATGCAGGACTTTAGCTTGTGATGGGGTATTTTACATGGTGGTATTAGTACTTTTACTCAAGTAAAATATCTGAGTAAATTACAACAACCAGTTGTTGCAGTGTCATGGCAACACACACTCCCGCATGCGCACCACTTCCTGTAAGCCAAATATTCAACATGAACGCGGTTAAATTCTGTATTTTCTTAATTACTGTAATTAACTGTACTGACCTTTGGTTTCTTGTCCTGCTGGGTTGCCAGTTTGGAGCTACACTGTCGAGTATTCAGCGCTGACACGCTGCATGGAGCCTGCAGGCTGAAGCGGCTGACAGTCCTCCATGTTAAACGACCCGCTGCTGCTGCTGCTGCTGCTGTTGTTCTGGACGCCATTTTAATTACCTGACACTATAGTGTTGTTTCAGTGCGACTCAGCGACCGTTACAGTTCACAGCATCCTGATATTAACGGTTTACCTGCAGTTTGCTTCTCAGGTGTTTATGTCTGTGTCCTTCTGTGTGTGTGTGTGACCAGGCGTTTGGTCACGTGACTCCCACAATGAAAAGGTGGGCTCGAAAACTGCACCGGCGCAGTCAGGCGGGGTGTCGACAACTCTGCTCGTCAGTGGTGGAAGAAGCGCTCAGATCTGTTACTCAAGTAAAACAGTGTAAAAATACTCTATCACAAGTATTATTCCTGCATTAAACATGTACAAGTACAAAAGTATTAGCATCAAAATATACACAAAGTAAGAAAAGTAGTTACTCATTATACAGAATGGTCAGTTTCAGGATCATGTTAATTATATTACTGGGTCATTATTATTATTATTATTATTGGTGCATTAATGTGCTGATCATTTTAATGCTACAGCTGATAATGGTGGAGCTGATTTTAATTACTTTATATACTGCTGGTGGCTTAATGTATAATAATACATAATAATGTATCAGTTGATTTTAACTTATGATTAAATCTGTAATATGGAGTTGGATAGTTACTTAAGTATCAATAAATAGATGTCCAAATAAATATGGACATAGATAAATAAATAAATAAATAAATAAATGCTGAAATACATATGGAAATAAATGCATAAATAAAAGTTGATACATTTCTTAATTTATTTATTTATTGCATTTATTCAATTAATTAATTTATTATTTTACATTATTTTGTTTTTATTCATTTCAGCATTTATTTATTTGTGAATTCCTCTCACCAACTATTTATTCTTTTATCTCTGTATTTATTTAATTTAAATGTTTAAATGTATGCATTTATTAATCTATTTATTTATAGTTACACTTATATTTATACTCATGCTTAAGATACTTACTAGTCGTTTTCCATCCTTCTTACAAAGTATCTAAAGCTGTCAAATAAATGTGTGCTTTAACATCTGGAAGCATCTGTCACATGCAGTATTTTATCAAATTAATACCACATATGCTGTGTTGCGAGTTAAAATCCTAAGAAAAGTAAAAGTAGTCTGTGCAGCAGAATGAACTTTATTACAGATGCAATAATTTGTACGCAGGATTTAATGATCTAGCTGGTTGAAGTCAAGCGACCTACTTCAGCTAAATAGTAATTAAGAGTGAAGTCAAATTGAGTACTAAATGTAAATATTTTACTATACATTCACAGTAAACTACTGGCTACTAGTTATATTACTGTCACAGTAAACTGTTGTGAAATGACAGCTGTACACTGTGATCTCACAGTAGTTATGCCTGAACACTGGGCTTTAAAATTACTATTTACCTATAAAGTCACAGTTAAATCCCGTTACATAACTGATAAAACAGCATGTTCCTGTAAATTACTGAATTACTGTAACTTCACAGTTTATGTGATTACTGTGATTGAGCGATATGTTCCCGAAGAATTACTGTATTTCACTGTAATATCATAGTTTAACTAAATACATTATTGTGATTTATGCCTCTGTTAAATTACTATATTTACCTGCATGAATTTCACAATGCAATTCTGAATTTGGTTCAATATCACAGTGATAATAATGTAATTCATTGTGAAATATTACAGTTGCATGTTGTAACTTCCTGTAAATAATTTGCAGTGTATATTTTACTCAAGTATCACAGTTAGAAAATACAAGTTTACAAGTTTATGTCCTGCATTACGAATTTTATACATTAAATACTCATGTAACTGCGCTAATGCCCCGCCTCTGCCGCTCTGCTAAACCGGCACGACCACACGTCAAATGCAGTGCACCCACTGTTGGTCAACCAAAACTTACATTACGTTAAAAATAGTAAAGTCGACTAGCGGCAAAACAACATATTAATGTGATTTATTCTACATACGCGGGAATTTATTACACGTTAACTAAACACACGTTAATGTGTTTTAATCGTGGATTGAAACAAACACCGGTGAAGCGATTTTATTCTCCCCCAGATGAGCGAAGATAAACTCCGGGTTAGTTCGTACGCCTGAGCCGAAAAGTAACTACTCGAAGGTAGCTAGGTAGGCTAATGTTTAGCTTTAATCAGGGGAGGTGCTCACTTTTCCGCAACAGTTCAGATGGCTGTACGCTGGCTATGCAGGTAAGGGCGAAACCATTAAAGTGACTAAATTGTATTATTATAGTAAGACCCCCAAAAGGCTGGAGTTATTTGGTGAAGGTGGGGCTCAGTCAGGTGATCATCGGTAGCTAGCTTAACGCACCGACACAGACAATGACATTCACAGAGCGCTGTACGTGGAAAACAGGGCTCGGTCGCTGCTTTATTGGAGCCGAAATGGCTGTTTAAATATTCAGCAAGCTTCAGGAATACATGGATTTGTAAAGTAAGTTGTTTTAAAGCGAGAGTCGGCGGAGGAAGCCCCTGTGGTAGCCTGTGGGAGGGGCGACACCAGCCCGACCGCAGTCAGTCAGTCAGTCAGTCGTTGGGTGCTGAAGCTGACCGGAGCATCACCGACGTCTCTCTCATCGTTTTGAGGGGGGGTGGATTTATCCATCTGGATGCCACTTTGCTCCGCGACCCGCCCTGCTTGTTGCTGATGGAAACAGACATCCGCAAAAATGTGCGCGAATGTGTTCGGAGTTTTGAAAAGGTGAGACATAATAACGCTGTTTGTGTGCGTGTGTGTGTATGTGTGCGTGTGTGTGTGTGTGTGTGAGGATCCAGCTGACAGGAGATGCTTCGAGGTGTTTAGTGAGATCCGGAGGTGTGGTGATGTGTGGTGTGTGTGCTGGTTCTGGTTACCAGTCTCACACACACACACGCACACACACATAGGAGGGCAGATACCTTCGCAACCAGCTGTGCCAAATAGGATTTTGTACGGTGACATAATGCGCAAAGCCGTGCAGGACCGGTGCATGCAGCCATGCATGCAGGAAGGTGCTTGAACGGTTTTGGGGGAAGATTTAAAAGCACAGGGAGGGAGGGAGGGTGCTAGTGGCGTGTTACCTCCAGCTCAGTTAGCCATCATGCTGGGTGACTCATGGGGGGGGGGTCATCCTGATGTTCCCAAGGTCCAAGGCATGTGTGATGTCAGCCAGCGGTGTGACAGATTGGTGAGGACTATCTTCGCAGTTTAAATTGCTAAAATCCGAAAGGAGGTGGACGTTTCAGATGCAGCCCTTTTGTGCACATATCAGTGTCTAAAGTAAAAAAAAAAAAAACAGTCTTGCCTGCAAATTTGAGGGCGTAGATTTCAAGGTGTATAACATCGGCTCAGCCTGGGAGCTGTAGGTAGGTAGGTGGGTGCTTTCAACATGTTGACCCAGGGAAACCCACATTGAACATTTGACCTAAGGGAATAAAAACACAGCTGAGGACATAAAAGCCCTTAAAAGGTCTCCTCAATGTGCCATGTTAAGAGGATATTGATCTGGGGAACATAGGACCCTGGAAACACAGGACTCTGGGAACATAGATACGCCCCCACTCATATGAGGGAAGATTCCTACTAGAAACCTATTCTTATCTTTGTCACATCGGCTTCCCTTTTTTTCTCTCCTCGTCTCCCTCGGATCAAATTAAGAGATGAGGTGTTTGCCAGGCTGGAGTGGATTTTGCTGAGATTATCCTAATAAATACTCAGATTTGTAAGCTCTGGCTCGCTGCATGCGTCCATCCACTATTCTGGAAATGCCCAGCCCCTCGCCCTCTTACATAAGTACTTTAGGGAATGGCTTGATAACATAATCCCGTCTATTCCATAACTGTTATTGATGCTGTGAGTAACAAAACATCATATTGTGGGGCTTTGTGTTCACGGGCAACAATCACATCACGCTCTCTCTCAGGGCACCTCGGCTGATAATGACAGCCTGTCTCGTGCTGCAGCCGTCTCCTCTGAGCTGTGTTCTGTTGCAGAAACTATAACACGTTCCTTATCCTAATCCTGTGTGTTACCGTTCACCCCGCAGATATAGGAAGTTCACTTTGATGTGAAGAATTGAACACTCTCTTGTCTATTATTATTTAATCCTAAGTATTTATTTTAATGCTGGAGGTGGTTCATGATTTCAGAAGACTGGACGTTTGCTTTGTGATCATGAATGGATTACTGATCAAGCACAAGCGAAGGGGCCCGAGGGGTCAGGGGGACTGAGGGGTCTAGGTCAAAGCCTCTATGTGACAGGACTGTTATTAACATTAATGTTTTTGCTCCTGGTGTTAACATCACAGCTGCACAGCCCTCTGAGGCTGCAGTAACATCCATTCAAATACAGTAAAATTAGTGAAGCATTTTAAACCACAGCAGCTAAATATCTCCGCTTTAGGAAAACCTGCATCTCAGGCTTCCTTCGATAGTTTCCTGTAGTGATTTTTATATTGTGCTGTAGTGTTCTGTATAATATCTCTGCTCCGGAGTGTCAGTGTGGATCTGTTGTGGCAAGAATCTTTGGACCAGAGTCAGACAGCCTTCTTCGTCTTCAGTCTGAAGTAAATACTGAAGTTTAGCTGCAGTTCTTCAATCATCAACAGCAGCACCAGAGACTCCTGGTTCAAGAGCAAAACGCTGCCAAAAGACAAAGAGGCACAATGCAACACTCTAAATACACGCAACCTGAAGAGATACACAACGACAGGGAGATGTAGAACACCAAAGCAAAGATGCACAGCGACGACATAGTGACACACAACAACTACAGAGATGCAAAAGGACGACTGAGAGATGCAAAACAATGACAGAAAGAAGAAAAAACACTAAAAAGCTATGCAAAATGACAAAGTGGCGAAAAACAACTGCAAGGAGATGCAAAATGGCCATAGATAGATGTAAATTAAACACGAATAGATGCAAATTAACTACAAATAGATGCAGAACAACTACAGAGAGATGCAGTTTGACTAAACAGAGATGCAAAAGCACTACAAAGGGATGTAAAACAACTACAAAGGGATGCAAAATGCCAGATACAAAACAACTGCAGAGATGCAAAATGACTACTGAGAGATGTGAAATAACTATAGATGGGTCCACATGAAATGCAAAGAGATGCAAATGATGAAAAATAGATGTAAGTTAACTCCAAACAGATGCAAAACAACTTTAAAGAGATGCAAAATGACAACAAAGAGATGAACAACTAGAAATAGATGTGAAATAACTATAAATAGATGTAAATTAAACATGAATAGATGCAGAATAACTAGAGAGATGCAAAATGACTAAACAGAGATGCAAAATTACTACAAAGGGATGCAAAATTGCAGATACAAAACAACTGCAGAGATGCAAAAGAACCATAAAGAGATGCAAAATAATAAATAGATGCAAATTAAATGCAAAGAGATGCAAATAATAAAAAATAGATGTAGATTAACTTCAAATAAATGCAAAACAACTACAAAGAGATCCAAAATACCTACGATGAGACACAACATTTCTGCAGAGGTGCAAAACCACAAAGAGATGCAAAACAACTACACAGATGTAGTAGAATGACAAAAAATATGTACAATTTAACTACAGAAGGATGCAAAACGCCTTCAGAGATGCAAATCAACTACAAGGAAAAGTAAAATGACTATAAAGGGATGCAAAACTACTATAAAAAGATGCAAAATGTCTACAGATGCAAAACGACTACAAAGAGGCAAAATGACGGCTCTGCTCTGACACACCCTCCTCATTAAAACAACAGAGAATGATCTGTATATTGTGGCTTAATGAGCATTATGAAGGTACAGGAGGGTTCAGAATGATTTTCCCTCAAGGTAGTGACACATCGTGAGAACAGGGGCTGCAACTACTGACTGTTTCCATTATTGAATAATTTGATGATTGTTTTCTGGGTCAGTTTTTAAGTTCACCATGACGTCTTCAGATGTTTGTTTTTTTCCAAAATCAAAATCCAAAGACAGTCAGCTCACAGTGATTCACAAGAGAGTAAAGCAGTAAATCTGCTTGTCGGAGAAGTTTTAGTATTTTGGCTCCAGAGACAATTTAACATCATGAATGAGAAATGAATCTGAGGAAGGAGTGACATCGTGTGAATGGCATTTTTCTGAGTAGTGTTGAATTGGGAAACATTTCTCAGCTCGAGGCACCTGTGACACACTTTGACACAATCTCTGTGTGTGTGTGTGTGTGTGTGTGTGTGTGTGTGTGTGTGTGTGCGGAGACTCGCTGAGCCGTGCTCATATTTTGGGTGTTGGTCAGTTCATTCCCCTCTCAGTATTTAAAGCCTGATGGGCAGGTTGGATTGTGTGTGTGTGGATTAGAGAGCTATCAGCATCATGTCAGCCAGCGAGCCCGATAGAAACACTAAGCAATACTCCCAGTGGTTGTCATGTGGGTGTTCCTCTTGTCGAGACGAAATGTAGGTTAACCTCATTCATTTTCTTGCATGATTTGTAAAGGCTAAGATTTTCACATGAATATATTATGTGGGCATTTGTTCTCAACTTGTTATCAGCTGGATTGTCACGTGATTCACGTGGAGTTACATTTGATAAGAAATATGAACGGACTCAACAAAAGAGGTCAAGGTCAAGAGAAGACTTCATTGCACTCATATCGATCAGCTTACAGTGGTTTTGAGAGGAAGTAAAGGGACGAATTCAATTTACAATACTGTTTATATACGTATGTGGGGTCATAGTACTCTGCTTATTGATACATTATGTTTCCTCCTCACACATACATGTGCTTATGCATGTATGAAGAGTAATCCATCACCAAACACTATCATTTACCCCTGAAAGTTTCTTGCACCTGCATCCAAACTCAACAGTTAAAATGACATTTTTAATCTATGTTAAGACATTTCCTGGTTAAATAAGTCTTTGTTATTATATTATTATTATTACAGTGAAATAGCTTCACTAAGTCTTTTATTTTTCAACTTAAACTTCTCAACTCGTCCTCCGTACTCTGTCATAAAAAATAGTTGTATGTCTTTTTCTAGTGTAGAATAAAGCAGTGGTTGCCAACTGGTGGGTCTTGGTCTGAAAGTGGGTCAGGGGTCCATTCTAAATGGACCGCAAGTGACTCGCAACATGTCAAGTTTGTTAAAAAAAAACACACTGTTTTAAGTACATTGAATTTCTAGCACAAAGCTTTTATTTTGCAGTGTTGTTTCCTGCTGTAGAGTGATTGACTAATAGGCAGCTACATGACAGTAGCCCCTTTTACACTGCAAAATTTTCCATGAATGTTGGGCTGTTGTGCCGGCAAGCTGCGAGCGTTTCGACACACGGAGCTGGATTGGCGAGTTGATCCGAGGTGGCCAATTTTACGTCTCGTAGGGTAGACATATTGGCGGAGCCTTTTTAGTTTAAACAGAACGAGGCGCCTTCTGCAACGGGAGGAGCTTGTTGATGACACCGCACATGCGACCGACTGGCGGTGGATTAACAGGAAACAGCTGATAGCAGGAATTAGCGAGCAGCTAGTAGCAAGAGGGAAACACAAACCTGACAGACACTGTAAAGATGAGCAACTGGGGAGACAAGGAATTGCGCGCCCTCCTTGTCCTCGCAAACGAAGAGGCCATTAACCGTCAGATGACGGGGACGGTGAAGGACGGGCCGACTTACGAGAGCCTTCCCTCCTACGTCACCGTTTACGTCACACGCTGAGCTACACGTTATGTTACTTGCTCACGCCGCACATTGCCCTGAAAAAGGCGCATTCTGTATAAACAAAAGTAGGTAGGCGGCATTTTGCAGAAGACTGATTGGGCTTTTCTGCAAATTTGCACAATTCCCATTTTAAAACGGCTAGAGACAACAAACTAGTTCGATGACATGGCCAAATACAAGTATGAAAATTAGTATTTTAAACTGTGTGGACCTCGAACTAATGACGAAGAAGAAATCTGGAACCTGAGGCTGGACCAGTTGGGAACCACTGGCATAAAGGCACTTTGTTGTACAGCCCTGTGCTGTAGAATGATAATAAATGAACCTTGTAACAGAGTTATTTGGGGTATTTCACAGTAATGATTATTTTATATAACCAGGATATGTCTTAACAGATATTACAAATGTCTTTTTTTGTTGTTGTTAAGTTTGGTTACAGGTGAAACACAGATTTTTATTCTCTGTTAAGACATTTTTTGGTTAAATAAAGTTATCACTCATGAATCATTAGGGGTCAGCAGGAACATTTTTTAGTGAGCATCCACGCTGATGAAGTATAATGCTCCAGCTGTGTCAGCAGCTTACACCCTGTAAATTTGAAAGGATTTGGCTGCCAGTGTTTGCATCACTCATCAAATGACTCTGAAAGTGATCCAAAGGATATCGTCTGCTGCTGTCGTTAAAGTTATGGTGTGGACTCCACCTTCCACTTGTTTTGTGAGGATTGCCGATTAATAGTTCTTGGTGCAGTCAGCGTTGTTGGCGTTGACAGTAGGTTTGCAACAGATTTTCAGAGTGAACGAATCACTCGGTGAATGACATAACCCGATCCCTGAGTGATTCAAATCATTTCTTCTCAGCGATACACTTTCATAGGGACCGTTTTCTCCAAGCTAAAGCTTTGGCAGTGTTCCTACATAGCACTAACGTCTGCACAAGACCACATACTACTTGCCTGCAAAGCTTACCTGCGATGCTTAAGTGAGTAAAACATGATTTCTCCAAAAATCTGCCCTAAATTTGATTAAAATGTGTCTCGATGTCTTGATCGGGTTGTAAAAAGCATTAAATTTAACCATCTGATACCTGTAGACACCCTGTAACTGTCAGCTTTTATATGCCGGTACACCTTTAAACCAGTGTATCACTGCAGCTCTAATTCAAGACCTTTTGCTTTAACTTTTTTTGGTTTTACAACTCTGTTAATTACGAGAACGATTGATGGTCTTGGCTGAGATATTGGTGGATATTAGCTTATTGCAGATCAGGGTTGGAAATTAGCTCCAGGCTCCAGCCAAATGCTGGTAAAATATGCATGTGTCTGCTCGATGTGCTTCACTCACCAGCCAAAAAAACAGTGGTAATCTATTTTGGTAGATTCTGGAATCCACCAGCCGCAGTGGCAGGTGGACAGAGAAGTTTATTTCCGCAAATACATGAATATCCACACAGTTTTTTGGGGGGTCATTTAGCAAAGGCGTCTCCTTCAGTATGTAAAGAGATGAATATTCGCTATTTTAGTGTCAGAAATACCCTCAGATCTCGAAATAAGCAGTGCTCAAAGTGGGCTGCCACTCACTGCTACACAGCACCAGCACTGCTATATTTTGCTCCGCGGTGTATTGTGACTTTTTCTTGAACCTTTCACAAGCTGCTGGTGCTCCTTTCTGCCGTCTCTATATCAGGCTCTGTCTGGGCAGTTCATCATGTGCACCACCTCCCTGGTACACACACCAATATGTAACTTCGAGAACTGGATAGAAATATTAGCTTCAGAAATCCAGTTTGTTGACATTAGCTTATCATTTATTATTTTGATTTATTTATTTAACCCTTATTTAACTAGAAAAAAACCTCCTCAGATTAAAAATCTCCTTTTCAAGAGTACATGCAGCAACGTAGAACAAAAATACAGAATAAAAATGTTATGTTATAATTAAATGTTATATATTAGACACTGTTTTTTGCCTCTGCTCCTTGAGAACACTTCTGTCTTGTATATTTGTATATTTTGTCACATATTTAACACTCTTTTGTTCCAAAATTGGTTGTGAATCGTTGAAATTGTGGGTACATTTACTGGCACAAGAATATTCTTCAGGATAAATAAAGCTATGTTTAATTGAAGTTAATTGAATCTCATCACAATACGTATGTAAAAAGATAAATATTGTCAGAATCCATGTCAGAAATATCCTTAAATATTGATAGAAGTCTCAGCTGTAAGAATCCAGTGTTAATCAGAAACTATCAGTTACAGTCTGGCAAAAAGGCCACAAAGAATCAAAAGACAAATCGTCCTTTTTACAAACCGAGCACTGCAGCTTCAGTTCTCTCATTATCGTGACAAACGTTCCAAGCAGATGAGGCTGGTTAACGTTTCTGGAAACCAGTAGCAAACTGGGAAGTGACAGCACAGTGGTAGAGCGTCAGGATTGCTCACACATAAAATGGATTATGTTCATGTTTAATGACTCTTCAGCCCGCAGGCTGGATTTCTGACATGTTAAGGATGACAGAGCTGCCTGCAAAGTGGAGATACAATTTATCCTCGGCCGGTTTCTCATCTTCGGATTTTTTTTTTTTAGGTGCCAGTGGGCGACCGTCTCCAGTGCAACATAACAGCCATTGTGTTTATATCAGAAGGTCGTGTGTGTTACTGTAACGCAGGAATGCTGTTGCCTTTTTTTCCACAGCGAGGAAAGATTTATGAAGATGTTGCTATTATTTCAAACACAGAAATGCCATGTTGTCTACATATTAAGTATCATGTGACAACAGGGCTAACAGCGTTTACATTTCACCACGTTGTTGTGAATTCCTCTGGAGTCGGTGGAGTTTTAAATATTTGGCGGAGGTTGCAGAGTTTGTCTTTTTGCCAGCTGCTCTGGCAGAGGCCCAGATATTAGCTGGAGGTCCAATTCAAACAGTGTTGGCTGTGAGCGTCTGAAAGAAACTTTTCAAGTAATCCACCCATTCTGGCCAGCAGACAACAGTGTTAGCTCTGCTGAGGCTCTGCGCTGAATTGGTGCTTATTGTTCTGATCTGTCTCTTTCTGCAGCCTGTTTGGGAAGCCCTTTGATGGTGGGAAGAGGATGGACCATGGCGGTCCACAGCAGCAGCAGCAACAACATCCAATGGAGCAGCAGCAGCAGCAGCCGTATCACCCGCAGCACCCTGCTATGATGCGGCTGTATGAGGTCCAGAAGGAGGTGGCGTCCCTGGGGCCTCAGGTCTGCACCTTCAGCGGCATGCAGAACGATCGAGAATACAAACGTCTGGAGCGCGAGCTGACGCGGCTGCTGCTGGAGGTGGACCAGGTGGACACGGAGGGCAAACCGGAGCTGCAGGGGGCACGAAAGAGAGCAGCACAGGAGGTGGAGGGCCTCCTGCGCTACCTGGAGGAGAACGCCACACATCCATCCCGCTTGGCCATCGAGGAGCTGAGCAACGAGGCACGGCAGCTGGTGGACGAGCGCGTGGTGGCACCTCAACGATCCGGTGGGGTGGCTGAAATTAGCGACGAGCTGGTGGATGCTCTGCAAGAGCTCATCTCAGGCTCACCCAAGTCAAGACCGAAGGGAGGGTGCCGCTCCGCAAGGCGCGCTATCGGGCGCTGACACGCCTGTGCGCCGTGCAGGACGTGATCGAAGGGCGCACGCAGCAGCAGACGCTCTCCCTGCCGCTGTCGGGAGACACCCACGAGGCCGTGAACCGCATCAACCAGGTGATGGTGAAGGTGAGCGTGGCGCGCAGTCAGCTGGTGGCTCTGCTGATGGGTCTGAGCGGGAGGGACAGCTGCGCCCACCTATCACACGGATCCTGACGGAGATGCAGGTGGAGCTGGACGCACTGGATGTTTCCGGAAACGCTGCGATCAGAAACTACAGGAAACAGGTGGTGGAGGAGATAAATGGGCTGCTGAAACATCTGGACCTGGAGGGGGAGGGAGACGACACACGCAGGTAGGCATCACTCAAAGACGTAGACGAGCAATGATGATTTTAATTATGGATTAATCTGCTGATTATTTTCTTCAAGGTGTCTTCACGTCTTGTTTTTTTGACCAACAGGTAAAAACCAAAGATATTAAATTTACTGTCTTAGATGAATGAAATGATCACATTTTAGATGCCAGTGTTCAGTCAGATTTTGGCAGTGTTATTCTTATCAAAACAGCAGAGGTGACCTCAGATAGTTGACTATTGGTCGATGCGATTTAAGGAGGCTAATTCGACGGTCAGTCTCAGAGTCAAATCGTCACAGTGGCAGGAAGTTGTGGAAAAAAGATCATTCCAGTCAGGCTATATGAAGGAGCTGAATGTCTGATTTTATGTGGAATTGCTTGGTTTCCCAGTAAATCATAATATGCAGCCAAAGCAGTTTGTAGCTGAACTCTGCAACTCTTTGCACATCATTTAAATCAAATCAAACAACTCTTGAGCCACCCGAACCATCCTGGATCATCAAACAGTGAGTAACTAACCAAAGACAACGAGCTGATCGGCGTCATGGTATGTGTGGGTGGAATGATTTGGTGGCATCTCGGCACACTGAATTGTCACCTCTTTGAAAAACACGGCGCTCACTTCACCAGCTTTATCAAACCACAGAGTGTATGGGTTATTGCTGCAGCAGCAGAGGGCCAATCACATGTCGTATTAAATCCATGAACGCTTGCATTGAATGGCTGCAAGCAAAACCATACAAATAGTCGTACTTTAGTAGATCTGGGTACAAAAAGGGTTGAGTGGAGAAGTTTTGTGCTACTTGGTTATGGTTATGTCTGTCGATACCAGGGCTGCACAATTAAGTGCAATATCCAATTCACAGGAGCTGCAATATTTTTTGGTGAAGGTAAAATGTGCCACAACACACATAAGTGAATCATTGTGGTGCTACAGAGAAGCCCAGGCCTTTAAATAATATTCCAGATATACGAAGGGAACATGCTTGTTAAGTACAGATTTTTTTTCCAATGAAAATGAAATGAAAATAGTCCATTCCCACTAAAATGGCAACTCATATCGCAGTCTCAATATCTGACAAAAGAGTGGCAATCTGATCTTTTTTGCATATCATGCAGCCTTAGTCGATATGATTTGATTTTTATTTGTAAAATTTAAAAGCACAACAACTCAGGAGAATCTTGACATAAAAAATCCCAGAGGATAGCACTTAAAGCATTACTAAAAACACTTATTTCTATAGTGGTACCTTAAAGGTAGCGAGTACGATTCCCAGCCCCGAGCAAATCACTAAGTATTTATGAACAATTCTCTGTCAAAATCAGCAGCGTCAGGCACGTAGAGAAGCTGTTTGCGTCTTCCTCTCTCTCTTAACGAAAAGCAGGGATGCTAAGAAACCGAAGTAAGTGGCGTGATCTCACTGTCCATCCATCCATCTTCTCCGCTCTGTTTCAGCACTACGGACAGCGCCGCACATACACACTCACCCCCAACACACCATAAAATGAATGTAAGTGATCTGTCAGGGACAGACCTGCAAAATAGTTTCTGATTATTTTATTGTCGACTGACATATTGCAAAGTATGCACAACCTTCTCAGCTGGAATCACCACTTAACTATTTTCTATGCATCAAAGTATCCACTGAGCTAACCTCACATCATCCTGCACATCACCAGGAGCTTTGGGTGGTGGATCGGAGGAAGATCTGTGGATTGTTGTTGAATTCAGATTTGTATCATGCTGCACTGTCAGGAGTGAATTAGACTCCCATCACCACAGAAGCTCTGATAGCAATAATACGCCTACCGAGTACTCCATTATGTACAACAGCAGACTCCAGCACTGATTCAAGTACCACTCCATTCACATGTTTTTCTTCGTGCTGCCTAGTTATGGGCCTCAGTTAATTTGATTAAGTTTGTTTCTCACAATGTGCTCTGAAAATAAAAACATCTTAATGAAATCGCGTGTTAATGTTTGTTTGCTTGGCAGTGAGAATAAAAATAATGCCGTCCTAAAATAATTCAGGTTGCAGAGTATTTTGTGAGTAATATAAACGGTGCCTTCTGACCCTGGAACATATCACAGGTTTATATTGACGCTGCCTGACACCTTCTTTTGTTTTGGTGGGATTAATTGTGATTCTCTGGCTGGTGTGACGGAGCTGCTTCGCCTCCTCCGCCTTCAGGCGCCTCAGCTTGGCACAGCTGGCGCCACACTGCAGACATTTTTCCCTCCTGGTGCTAAAACCGTTTATACTGCAACAAATTACAGCTCATTCAGATACGGAGAAGCTAATTTTATTAGCTGTATCTTGTTGAAGGGAACGCCGCTGATTTTACACATCAGTCTGCCAACAGGTGTCAGGAAGTACTACTGCACGTGGGAAAGTAGTTGTGTAAAACTTTTTGTGGCTCCAGTAGTAGTGGAAAAATCTCCTGTCTGTCTGTCTGTGGTGGAGTTGCATTGTGGGTGATGTAGGCTCCAGGTTTTGACGAAGTAGAATGTGAATAGAAAAGATGATTTTTCTGGTTCTGCCTCATTGATTTTTTACACTAACATACATTGTTATATCAACAATGTTATAGGGCTGCGATGCTAAATCAGTGAGCACTCTTAAACCGCCCACACATGATCAGTGGTAAAACCAGTCTGCGCTGGCTGTGCCATTGTTTTCCTATGGAGAGAGCAGTGGCGCCCAGCAAGGCAGAAGCGCTGCCCTTGTGATGCACCACTCAGAATTGCTCAAAACTGTATAATAGAGCTGGGTTGATTTACGATTTTGCCAATCTGGTCCAGTGTATGAGATTAAACCGCTTGATATAACTGGTGTGTGCTATTAACGGCCACGCACATGCATGAAGGAGACAAGCAGCACATGCTAGACAATTTTGGGTGGAGGACGAGACAAGAGGGCTCTCAAGCCCCTTTTACACAGCCTGCTCAAGGTGGAAATGTTGCGGTGTTATTCTGACACACTGTTCTACGTAAAATGTGCAAGCACAAAATGGGGGGTGTTGTTATTGTAACATTGAGCTGATGGCAGAGGTTGTAACAAAGTTAAGAATCAAATATTTGTGTGTTTCACTACCCATACTACCACACTATAGTATGCCAGAAAAAGATTTAGTACGTCTTAATACACAGTATGTCAAAAATACCAGGATGTTCTTCTGCATCCAGTCCGATTTTGCAATATGCAAGCCAGCATGTCTTTCTAGCTATTCTGACCCGCAATCCTCTGCACAGCGGACGATGCGTCACATCGACTAAGCCACAAACAGATGACGACTTGACAACTTGTTGAAATTTGTCAAAAGCCGCAGTGACGGATGACAGCGCCTTCAAGTGACTGATGACCAGTCACATAGTAATAATAGGAATATTAATTGTTTAATTGAACAAAATAATCATAAATATTACAAACAACAAAAGGACATACCTATGAAAATGACAATGACAGAACTGCAGGTGTAATTTCACTGTTAAATAGAATCTACATCTGTGCACTTATACCTTCAAAATTAAACTGCATGCATAGCAAAGTAAGAGCTCCAGGTCGAACTTTGTCTCTGGCGAACTCATTTAGGGGCGTTTTGTTTCATCTCCAAAGTAACAAATATAAAGGCAAAAGGGTCAAAGTATAGGGTGTAACATAATGTGTAAGTAGTGTGTCCTGATTGTGTGCATACTGTATGCAACAGTACGTACTTTTTAGCGGCAGCTGCAGCACACACGAAAGCAAAAAGAAAAAGTATGTGATTTGGAGCACACCCTCTGTTCCACTCTGGAGCAGCTGCTGAGTCAAGTGCAGCACCTAGTGATAAAAGTGGTACACTGGTCCTGTAACAATGTTTTGCTTTATATTAGGGATGCAGGATCATTTTGGCACATCATCCGTAAAGACCAATATTGGCTTTAAAATGAACTATCAGAATCTCCCAACATGGCATTTCTTATTTTGCACAATAAATACATTTTACATACATTGAAAAGTATTGTATTTCATGTCTCCATCTGCTCTTGGGCCGTCACGACAAGAGTTAGCATGCATAATAATTGTAGGAGGATGTTTCACTCGACCTGACCTGGCTGACGAGCTTTGCACGGTTGATGCCACAGCTTCCATGGCTGTGTTGAGTTCAGACAAACTGTTGGTTCCAGTTGCCAAACAGTCACTGTGTTTATTCATACCACCAAACACAGGTTGAATAAATGTCATTTTCTTTATCTGTCATTCAAACCAAACACACAGCAAGTTGCACACTGTCCTGCACCACAGCGGTGAAAAACTTTTCGCCCTTTCAGGGTGAAACACCTGATAGCTACAATGTTGTTCCTACCTATTTACACTAAAGCTCCAAATGCCAATACAGCACCACCCAGTGTATACATAGCAAATTCAGTTAATGTCTGCTGAGTGAATGACATATTTGGCTCTTACAATGATGTTAATTCCACTACAGAAGAGACTTAATGATTACTAAAACTTTGGGAGAGAGAAAAGTGGATATGTTGATATTTGCTATCGAACAAATGAGTTGCTTTTTATCGGCATATCGGATATTGGCAAACAATAATGCATCCCTACTTAATATAAAACCCGTTTGACCCTTTTTACACCGACCCAACCCTTACTCTGACATGCAAAATTAAAATCATACCACGATCTTGCCAGGTAAAGTCATGCATGGTGAAGTCAGACGGGTCTAGGTTTGTGAATAGGCATATACAGTAGTTTACGAGCTTAGCTAAATCCAATGCTAAAGTTAGCTTAGATGACCTGTGCTGCACTTTGCCTCTGCAAGTGTCTGCACTCTGCTCTGCACCGTACGCACAGTGAGCAAAGACAACATTTCATATCGTGTGAAGGCAGCTTTGAGGACTGTGAACACACCGTGATAAAGTCTTTGTTTGATGCATATAAAGAATTTGATGTCTTTAAACATCAGTATGATTATGCGTAAATTTGTCACATATTAACTTAGGAAAATATCCATATTGAAATAGATGATTTCAACTGAACACACGGACCTTTAAGTACCAACACGTGATCAGTACTTTGATACCAGAGCTAGTAATGATGTTTCTGCAGTTTGTGGTTGATGTTCAGGAGTTTTCAAAGCAGTAATCCAGTGTCTGTTTCTTTAGGTACGACCTGGCGCAGAACAACTCCATCCGTGAAATCGAGGCTGTCAGAGCTCACGTCTCCCACCTGCGAGAGGGCGTCCTGCGGCACTGCGTGATGGGGGATCTGAGCTTCAGGCCCAAAGCCGAGCTGCAGAGCCTCCTCACTCATCTGGACCAGGTGGACACGGCCAAGAACCCGTGCATCAGAGAGGCCCGCCGCCGTGCCGTGGTGGAGGTCCAAGCCATCATCACCTTCCTGGACCTCCGTGAGGCCCTGGCCCGCCGCCAGCCGGGCCCCAACGAGCACCCTTCGCACCGGGCCGTGTGGCTAGTCCTGGGGAGCCTCTCGGACCTCCAGGCCCAGGTGTTGGGCTTTGACGGCAAGCGGGTCGACAAGAGCTACATGATGCTGGAGGAGCTGCTGACCAAACAGCTGCTGACGCTAGACGCCGTGGACCCGCAGGGCGACGAGATGACCAAGATGGCGCGGAAGCAGGCGGTAAAGTTCGCCCAGAACATTCTCAACTACCTGGACATGAAGACAGACCAGTGGGAGTATTGATCCACTTTAAGAAAAGAAAGACATCACAGTGTAGGTAGCCGTGTTGCCGGGCGGGGACACCGATGTGACGTCGCTGCAGTAATGGAGCTGATAATGTGTGTAAATAAAAACCTGGTACGTTATCATTCCATGGGCTGTAAATATAGACTCAAATCCCCAGAATGCACTGCAGCAGCGCTTTTCTTTCGTCTCTTTGTGGTAGTTGTGGCCGATCCTGCTGAGAAGAACACAGAACTCCTTTTGTGAAACACACTTTGGATTTTTTTTTTGTGCTTTTTGAACATTTTCTTTTGAAATCTCCCGTGTACGTGTGTGTGTGTGTGTGTGTGTGTGTGTGTGTGTGTGTGTGTGTGTGTGTGTGTGTGTGTGTGTGTGTGTGCGCGCGCGCATGTGTGTGTGTGTGTGTGAGTTGTCATCTGTCGTCGTATCAGGTGTGTGTGTGGTGGCTGAAGCCTGCTACCAAAGCACTACATAATGCCTGTTCTAGTGGTCGTATCCTCCAGACTGCACTTGATATCGATGAAGTGTGATGGATTGCTTCGCAGTGGCTTCCCCCGTCTGGCCTGATTAATCTGAGTTGCCAATAGAGACAGTCAATGCATGTGTTGAATACAGTGACCCAATTAGACAGAGTCGTCCACGGCTACCAGCCCGGTCCAGATTGTGATACCTGTTGGTTTGGCGCCAATTTTTGGGCGTCAAAATGGCCAACTACTCTGGAGCGTTTTATTTTATTTTTGCTGCAGTTTCGAATTAAAATCCGATTCTTTCTGGCGGAGCAGATGGCGTGAACAACTGTCAAATGGGAATTTTAATCTGCACTTAAATTAAGATGGATTTTTGGGCCATTTCAGAGGCAGCATCAAAAGGTGAAACATCAGAAGCAGAGCTGAGGCGTTCCCACAAACATCGAGCTGGTATAGAAGCCAAGCAATCTGTGTTTAAACAGCAGTTTGCATTATTGACATAAGGTCACTCTCCACTCCTGCGTGACCCCGTTTATCCCTTCTGTGTCTCTGGTAGCGCTCCAAACTCACATGACTGTCGTGGCAGCCGCCCTGAAAATCCTGCAAACCACAGCTGTCGTTGGCAGGCGGTCAAATGAGTAAAGAGAGGCAGCTGAGATACAGATAAAGTAAGCAGGGAACTCAAAATCTGTAATGTTGTGAGGAAAAGACAGAAGTACCTTTCCCCTCGCTGCTTGTGTAGCTGTTAGTCTGTAATATGTTTCAAATGTTTGTTGTGACTCTGTACGATCGCGCTAGGCTATAAATGGATCAGGTTTTTAAAATTCAGAGATAGAAGAAGGAGAGGAGGCGAAATTTTTTTGCTGCTGCTTTTTGTTTCTACCCCACTGCTTTCTACTGAGTGGAGAAGTGCGACTGTGAGAGGTCCCCGGAGAGAGGAAGAGGAAGAGGAAGGGAGGTTGAGGCACTGATATCCTCTGGATTGACACATCAAGGCTGAAGCTCACAGAGCCAGCAGTCGGGTCCTGTGCGGTAGAAAGTATTGATGGTTATCACAGTCGACACAGCCTTCTAGAAACTTCTCGAAGCTGCTGCTGCTGCTGCTGTTCGAGACGGTGGGAGGGGAGGGAGGGAAAGGACTGGAAGAGAAAGTCCAAAATCTCTGTGCCTTTATTTTCACCCTTCCCTGTGAGCTGGTTTGTGTAAAAGCAGCCTTGTAGTGTAAAAAGAAGCAAGCAGCTGCTCTTTTTTTGATACGTATCAACGCTGAAGAACCGAATGTGTATACGGAGAGCACCTTGGCCGTTATCGCCGCGAAAAAATTTGCACTATTTGTCAGAAATTGAAGCTCTTTCAAATCAGTATTTGTTCCCTGATGATGAAACACTAAAGGTGGAGGTGTTGTGGTTAATAATTTGTGGTAACACAGAATGACAATTCTACTTTACAGCAGGCAATAAGATGAGTCACATTGTGCTTTCACACTGCAAACAGCCTCGCTGATGGCGCCGATCTTTGGCTCCGAAAGCAATTTGGCAACAGGAGCCGAAACACAAATGACAAAACAAAATTATTAGCTGACTAAATTACTTCACAGCTTCCTGCTGACCTCCGAGATGTTAATTGTGGAAGAGCTGGTTTTTCAGACATTAATTCCTGCAGAAGAGTTTGGATTTTCAGAGCTCGTTCTTGACCCGCCTCATGTAGGAGCTGTTGTGGAGCTTTTAATCACCACATGATCAGCTGAGACACTTTAATCCAGCTGACATGGAAATGTAAACAGCCAGATTTAGAGGTTTTTTGAGCATTTTGAGGAATTTAAAGCAGCTATAATGAATATTTTAACAATGGATCAAATGATGTGTACGTAAAAGAAGTTGCTTATAGTGATGAACCAGCAGATGATCATCATCCACCTTAGTAGTTCTCCTCAGCTTTACACAGTATGTATCCTCCTGAGACCAGAACCTTTCATTTCTCCTAGCTGTTTGGGATCAGCAGGACCTAATAAGTATAAAAAACTAAACATTGTCAATTATAATAAAATCCGCAAACAGGATGATAATAAAGTCCCAATGTCTTCAAATGAGTACTTCCTAAGTAACAATTTCTTATCTTGTTACTGTTGCTAAAATTGGTAAAAGTTGTTCAAACTACAAACAAAATTATTGAAATAAACAAGTTTCAATTACAAAATGTGATCAAGTTTTGGTCCTTGTCCACTTTTGTGTCGGGGTCAGCTGCAGACCGATTTGGCAGAGATGGCTGCCATCTTGTTTTTACATGGATTACTGTATTTTGCTTTTGCTACCACATGATGAAACAAATAAGTGTCGAGGACAACAGGTCTAAGTTAGGCAGAATGAAGTAGAAGGTGCGGTAAACCCAAAATGTGACGTCACAGGGTCTCAGGAGGATATACACACTTATGTTCGATTATTCTACATGGTTAAGACCAAAAGTTTGTTCATTTAGTGGCTAAATTTTTTTAGATGTTTTCAGTTTGTGACTAAATGGACCTGGTGGTAAAATAGTTTTGACAATGACTGTTTACAAAAGTCAAAAATTAAACTTTCAATCTCAGTTTTTTTAGTCAACATAAACAAGAAGTTCTTAAAGTGCTTAGAGAAAGAATGGAAATCTGACATTTGCATGACAACCTCTGATGAGGACACATGGGGCCCAGTTTAAAAGATCCATAGCCCATGATTTAGGTGCATTGCACAAGTGCATTTAGGACATCGAACTCTGCTTTTGCGAGTTAGACAGCAACATAATCTGGGCATAAAGTAAGGTGCAGGGTGCAAAGAGGTTGTGCTTAGTCCTTCAAGTTATCATAGGTGTGTGTGGGGCCAGTTGCGCCCTCAAATTTACCACTGTTTACATGGTGGATTCAGCAAATTGGAGAAGCGATCAAATATCATGGGACATTTAAGCAGCAAAACTAAAACCTGTGGTGATAAACGTGACCGAGGAAACAGAACTTAACTTTTAGTTTCGGAAGTAAACAATTAACGCTGCTCCTCGTGCGTAAATGCACACAGCTCTGATCTCTTCACATTTTAGAGAATGTAAATAATATTTTCCTCATTAGTGATGCATTATTTCAGCCTCCCGCAACCCACCCACATCCGTGTGTGAACGTGCCTATGCAGGCACATGTTACTACTCTTAGTAGCAGGAAAACACTGCGACATTCTGGCTTCAGATCAGGTTTTTGTTGGTCAATGGCGCAATAGTTTTCTGCTGCCTCAAAATAGCAACAAACCAACAATGCACCTGAACACACTTCACTATAAGACCTTCACGTCCATCGACACACAGTTGGGTTCAAGTACATCGCTACTTACACAACCTGGGCGCTGGCTGTGAAAATGAAACTAGCAATAACAGCTGCACTGCACTATGCACCTCTTTTTGCTGGTTGAAAGATTGAAAGCTCCATAATGCCTTTGTAACAGACCTTGAGGTGAAGTGGAAGATTTGTTTGGCTCCAAATAGTTTCTCATTCTCAACCTGCTCCTGAAATAAAAAGATCTCAGTAGGGAAGGAGGGAACCTTTGGATCTTATCCGACTGTTGTCCCTGTGCTCTCAGCTCTGTGGGAATCCTCCTCTGACTTGTCGACGCCGGTTGCTCGCAGTGTGAACGCAAACTAAAAGAGTCAAACATCATAGTTTCCCTGCAACAAGTTACGCACATGTGATTAAAGCAACAAAGCTGAGGCAGATCTTTTGACGCTCGTCCCAGCTGTCCTGTGCACCGCTGCTTTTTAAAAGAAAACACAAAAACATGTTCCAGTGAACTCCCACAGACCCTTTTCATGTGCATTAAGCTGCCATTGGAAGCATTTCTGGCACAAAGCCTGCCGCTCGGCCTCCTGGGTATGACGCTGACTCATACAGGAGAAGATTAGATTAAACAGTGTTCATTAAACATGGTCAGCCTGCCTGGCTGTTGTTGCAACAGATGCTTTCTCACAGCGAACCTTATGCTCTCTAAGACCAAACCAGCCCGGACACACCTTAAGTTCACATGCTCTTTTTTGAATGCAGTAATATATTATTATATAAATGTATATTTCGTCCTCGCATTCCAGTACATGACTTCCTTTTTAAGCATTAATTTGAATAATTTATCAAAGGTTTTACACTGTATAAAGAAATGTTACTTTTTCTGTCTTGTCATCAGAGTGTCTCGAGGCCTCTTTTTTTTTTTTTTTTTTTAAATCAATATTCAGTGTTAGCGGCGCCTCTGTGAGTGGGCGTTATGGCAACCACACTAATTTATACTCTGTGGTTCATAAGGACAAACCTGAAAAGGAGGATGGCAGTGAGGTAAAGCACTGTTTTCTAAATGTTTTGCTGAAAAGAGATGGAGCAAGTGACCCTTCAAAAATTCCACGTATGCTGTACATATTCAGACCCTGGTCCCAGGTCGATTTACAAAACAGTTTTACTTCTGAACTAATAAGAAAAGGAATTCCTGACAGTATTATGATGCATTTTTGTGGCCGTATGTGTTTACACAAGAAAAGACGACTGATTTTATAGGTCTGAAAGAAAGATATATTTCTGCGTTTACTGGTATGTCCTTGCATGAGTGTGAAAGTTTGTCAAATTTAATTAATGTCAAGGAAAAAGTCATGGAGCAGTGTTTTAAAGGACAAGGCAGGTTTGATTTTCTTGTCTCGTATTTGTTATTGTCGTCAAGAAATCCCCCAAAAAGACCAAAACCAAAAAAGTGTCTCAACAAAATCATGCAGATATTTTAAGTATATATTTTTATTTTTACAAAGGCTCCCAAAACAGCTATTCATGCCACGTCTTCATCGAACAAACAGAAGTAAATAGTGGATTTCTTGAGGACTCTTTTCAGCGGCGGATTAATCCACATTAGGCGCTCTAGTGAGTATTTGGGGCAGCAGGACGATGTATGATGTAAGTCAGAATAAACTACAGTGTGATGATGAAGGAACATGTCACAGAGTGCAGGCTGTCCTCATTCACTGTTTGTGCTTATGCCTCCAAAAAGTAATGCGCTATATTTTTAATATAACCCACATAATCGGGTGCTTGCGATCGATATGACACAATATTATCTGCCCGTTTAAAAACAACACATAAATCATGTAGATAATTATAACCACTTAAGTGCAGTAAAGTTGACTTTAAACTGACTCCACTAGGGAGAAGTCAACCTTTATTGAAGAAATCTTTTTATTTCAACCCAGACCCTGAGGGCAAACTTCTCCCAACAGCCATAAAACATAAATTAACAAGATCATTTAAGAGAAGAATAAAATTAGGCTCCATAATAACTGTCAGGGTTCATAGAGAAAACAACTGTTTATTAGCTTAAACACGTATACACTGCATAAATTAGCCTAGAGGCAAAGATTTCCTCAACTCAGCTTAAAAAATCATATGTAATATTCATACTTTTTCTTATTCACCTTTGGCACTGCTTCTCTTGACGTCACATCACATAACATCAGTATTGTGACGACGCCCAACCTAACTGCTAGAGGAGCTATATATGGCAGTAATTTGTAAGCCATCATCAGGCCCCCAGGAACGTCGCTCAGCCTTGCTACCAGTTTTCCCAGTGGTCACTCAGCTGTATTTCAACGTAAAAATTCCCTGTACCCCAAAAAGCATTTTCCCCACAGATCACCATTATAAAAGGGACGTCTGTAAAACTGTTGACGGGACACCTCGACGGCAAACAAGGTCAATTATCACTTTTTTATTCTCAATTCCAATTTAAAAATCTGTGACATCATCACAATGTTAAGTTTATGGGCCAGGAACATATTCAGTGGGCTGCATACTGCTGAAGTAAACATGGAAGCCAGGCGCCATCTTTGGGCCCAGTTTCCAGATCTAAAAATATATCCATGGATATCATATGTAACGTGACGTAGTCGAGTGACAAAGTCCGTGTAGGGAGGAAGTTTGGGGTGGATGGGTTAAATAAGCACAGGACTTTGACCCAGGAGACAAGTGTTTGTGTCCCATGTGAAACCAAAAGTCACGTCACGTCTATAATTTGATGACCCCAACTGTGAGTCTTTTCCTAAACCTAAATGGTGGGGTGCTATTTCGTAAGGTATCATGGTAGTAATCCATAAAATATCAACAGGCACCCCTGCAATTTTCCCAGTGTGCAAAACTTTTCTTAGATATCATACGAACTGTTGTGCGATAGTGTGGCTCGATAGTGTCAATGGACGACATAAAGCTCTGTGGCACAGAGGAGTACAATACATCAGGCTGTAGATACACACAGACATAATACTTTATTGTTGGTTTTGGTCTTTTCTTGGGATTATTTGGAAAGAAGAAAAATGTAGAATATTACCAAACTTATCCTTTAAAAACAGCGACAGCTCTAAAACTGCTGATATTAAAACAAAGTTTCAGTCGACTCCTTTCTTTAAATACCATTTTTAAAAAGGACGTTTTTGAGACGTATTTCAGGAAGTGGCATGATTAAGTTTTCAAACAGATAATTAAATTAATGGTAGTTTCATTTTGGTCAGTTTGAAACCTCTAATCCTGAAGTGAATAATCTAGTCTGTATTCACAGTCCTCTCCGCCCAGACGTCTTGCATCCCCAGTACACTCATAACAAACAGCGATGGACCGCTAAAAGCAGCTCGGGGTCGTCCAGAGTGTCTGAGCTTGGTGGCACTGAAGTCCATTAGTCAACGAGTTTAAAAGATTCAGACCCAGTGGGTATTGAAAGGTATGAAAGGCTGTCTGACTTCTATCAGCCCTTTACAGGACGATGAGTTTACACTCAGCACCAAAAGGACTGAGTGACTCACAGATTTAGAGGTTAAAAGATTTAATTTTCCTGATCCTAGATTGAATGTAGTCATTAAGGAATGTTTTGTCTTTTTATTTCATTGCACCAAAGTTGATTTCAGTGAAGAGGGATTTGAATTGAAGCTTAATTTACACGGGACAATATGAGGATTATGGTGGTGAAGAGGAAGGTGGAGGGTATAGAATCGGTATGTAGACATTAACCTAACACCACCATCACACCCAAACGTTATGCTGGCTGTGGTTTAGGGTGCTACAAAAGCTTCTGGGCTTGTTGTTAAGCTACAGTTTCAGACCAGTGGCCAGTTGCACCAGCTGATTGAAGTTTGAGTCTTAAATCGACACTAACTGCTGTAAAACTCCGCACTTTGTTCAGTTGCACTAACTACACTTACACTACAGTTTCATGTTCTTAACTTAGATCTCTTTCTTTTGTCCGAGATTTTCTCACACAAGTGTTTCAAGTCACATTAAGCAAATTCTTGTTTCTACGCAAAGTTGTTTAAATCGCTTGATTCACATCTGTTTGTCAGGTATGGAGATGGAGTCAGGACGTGGTTTGGCATAGCTTAGCACAAAGACTGGAAATGAGGAAACAGCAAGTCTAGTTCTGTCCAAAGGTTCACCTACCAGCACCTCTGATTCTCACTAATTAACACCTTGTATCTCGTTAGTTTAACATTTTGAAACCTGGAGCGACATCACATTTCTTGTGCTGCTTCCAGACACCTTTCACAAGTATCGAAACCTTTGAACCCTGAGAAAACTGGTGCGATTTCTTTCAAAAACATGGGGAAAAAGGCAATGAGCAACTTGTTAGGAAATGTCCAACAAATTGCCAAAAAAATAATAGATTCAAAAAAATATATTTAAAAAAAAAAAAAAGGGAAAAATGAGAAGAGCCAGAAAAATATATTTATTATTATTATTATTATTATTATTATTATTATTATTATTATTATTATTATCATCATCATTATTATTACGTTTTTTTATTGTTACGTTTTAAAAATATGTTACAGATTTTTTTTATAATTCTAAAGTACTTTTTCTAGGTCATTTTCTTTTTTTTCTTTTTTTACTAATTTTCTTGGTTTAAATTTTCTCTTTATGATTTAAAGTACTTTTTCCAGGTTATTTCCTTGTTTCTTTATTTTCAACTTTTTTCTTTTCTTTTTTTGATTTGTTTTTACAAATTTTCTTGTAAAATACTGGACAAAAGTCAATGAGCAACTTGGTAAGAAGTTGCAATAAAAAACAAATTGCAAAAAAAATTGTTTGAAAAAGTTATTTTAATAAAATAGGGAAAACAGAAAAAAGACAGGAAAAAACTATATATATAATTATTATTATTATTATTATTACTAATAAAAAAATACGTTTTATATATATATATATATATATATATATATATATATATATATATATATATATATATACAAGCCATTTCATGTGGACTTTAAGATTGGAGGTGCTAGCAGGTGGATTTTGTTGCTCTCAGAGTCAGGCTAGCTCTTTCCCTGTTTCCAGTGCTTGTGCTAAGCTAAGTTAGCTGACTGATAATGGTGGCTTCATTTTTAAAGTACAGAAATTGTATGACTGGTATCGATCCTCTCATCTGACTCTTGGATAGAAAGTGGTTAAGCATATTTCTCAAATTGTCAAACTGTTCTATGAGGTTATATCTCAAATCTACGTTGTTACTAACTCGTATTGTACGGCTAGTTAAAGTATCTCCACTACATACAGACTTACTTTCAACTGGTGCAACATCCCACTTGATCCAGCAACCGATCGAGTGATGCAGGACAAATTGTCTAGATATGGTGATATATGAAAGAGTACAAATGATGTTAGAAAGCACAAATGATGATTTGTGAGATAAATCCACAAGGAGGGAAAATCATTCGTTATCGAGCTTTATAGCAAAAAGTTCTTTTAAGCGCACTTTTTTTATGTTCCTTAGTCACTGTTGGTTATTACTGGTTTGCCTTTCTTTCTGCAAATGACAGGAATGTGTTCTGTGATGAAAACAAGGTATTGCATTTCGTTTATTTTTCCAGATATGTTTTCTGAAGTCGCCTTTAACTGCATTGATTGTGACAGGCTTTTGCTGTTTCTCCTCCGAGACGCGCTTGTATAAAAGCACACTGAGACTGAAAAGAAAAAAAAAAAAAAAAAAAACCAAGTCGTGTGAATGCTCCATGGATGGTTGTGTTTTGAATTTGTATTCCCACAGCAAAATAAAGACGGTGTGTCTTGATGAGTGTTATGTTAATGTGTTTTTATTCCTGGCAGCTCTCCAGAGAACATGTGGGCACCTGAGAAGTTTCTTTGAAAAGGCGATCACAAACTTTTAAAATGCAGACTCGGGGTTATTTTAAGAAAACATACAGTATCGCACAGGGACGCTGGATAAAAGACATTTCATGCACCACAAACTCACTCTCTGCTGTAGGATGGGCATTAAAATTTCAGCTGACGCTCTCTTCCACAGCAGGTGGAGGGGGTGTTCAGTGTCTCTCGCTCAAGGGCACTTTGACAGGACAAGATGTCTGCTGCAGGAATCAAACCTCTGATCTCATACTTACATGACAGCATTGATAACATCTGCCCAAAGATTTTATCTGTAAGTGATTTTAGACCAAAGCTTATAACCAAAAAAAGAGCACAGAATGAGTTATGTGCTGATGAAGACCATGTTATACAATAGAAGGTTCCAGATGAAGTGCAGAAAGTTAACTATTTGCTTTATTCTGACCAACTGAAACCACCCACTTAAAATGTTATCAGTTGATTGAATGGGTGCCTCAGCAAAGGAGGAAGGATGTTATTTTATCTAAAATGGGGTACATAAGTTCGTCAAAAATCTGGCACTAGGGCAGTGACTTGCAGCGACAGAAACCAACGAAAAAAGGAGTCCTTTAATGTCGACATGATATGCAGCTGGTTGCTGTTATAGTTAAATGGCGCCCGGCAGCATCAGAGGGATACACTGCAGGACGAGGCTGAAAGTTAAGGCGACCTGCACACCAATGTAACTCTGCAACTGCTTAGCAACTGCTAAAAAGCCACAAAAAGGTCTAGAGACTTAGATCAATGAAAACATAGTCTATTTATTTAAAGATATCTGTGCACAAAAAAGGTGAAAAAAGTGCAAAAAAATTAGAAACAGCAGCAAATGTTTCAGTCCTTGACTCATCAGTGCATCACAGCAGCTCTAAGACGTCATGCGATGTCATGTTATATAACAAAGTATTTATTTAAACACAAACCAAGATCTTTTTTATGAACGTAACCACTCAGTATTGCCATATTTATTGGGCTGGCAACCTTTACCATTTGAAGAACCATAAAAGGCCAAAAAAAGAAAAAGCATCAAGTTAACAGCCTATTAAGCCTAAATTAGCCCATCAACATTATGAATATGTCTAAATGAGCATTCGTTAATATGATTTAGTACAAGGTGGCAACTCTGCAGTAGGCTATATATAATTATTTAGTACTTTAACTTTGCAGTGTTGTTAGTGAAAGCAAATTAATCTGGTCACACATTATTAAGTTGTCTGTTTCCTTCCAAGACGTTTCCTGTTTTGGATTTGGAATCCATAGTGAGGAAAAGACCAGGTCATAGATGTGTGACGCAGATTTAAGTTGATGAAACATTAGAACATTTTTTAGTTGGATGTATCGGCTGCACATTTTTACAACTGAAGAATGCAATAATCACTTTAGGCCTACGACAATGACAAATAAAAATCTGAATGTTAAAAATAATTGTTTCCATTTTCATATCATTTTATGTCAAAGCCAGGGGGGCCAATGGAGAGAGTCCATAAGTAGCTTTAGGCAAATAAAACACTAGTTATTGTTAGGAAAATCCTGACAGGAATTTGCAGCGATGTCTCAGTAAAAAACAACCACTTTTTGTGCCTAAAAAGCTGCAGGAAACACAGCAATGACTTGTTAAATTATAACTGGTTTTGCTGTTTGTTGGTCTCAAATGGTGGTCTGGAGCTTGGCATGCGTCACACCATCCAACATCCCCTCCACCTCTTAAAAGTCAAGTCATTTTATATACTACATCACTTTAGAAACATTGATATGACACATATGAAGCATTAAAATGTAATCGTGGTTTGCAGAAACGCACACCAACATTTTCCTCTAGTGACCGGGCTGCCTCAGGAGTCAGTGGAGACAAAAAACAGAGCTAAAAGAGAGAGAATTATTGGACTTGGATTCATTAGATGGACACAAACAGCTCTAAATGAAGGATTTTGTTGATCTGTGTGTGCTGATGTGTAAATAACCAACTGTTTGTTAACAACTGAGTCGCGACCATATAAGCTGATCACATGATCCATGACCTGCCTCAAAAAAAACCCCAATTAATACAGGTCAATATTTCTTACTCACTGACTGACTGTAGACATGCTAACATGCTAAAATTAGCATGTGAGCTAATGTGTTCAAGCTGAGTATCAAGTCCAGTCAATTTTATCTTTTTTATTATCACCAAAAATCATGAAAAGCAAATGTGCCTAAAACAGCTTTACACTTTACACAACATATGACACCCTCTGTCATGTAGGCTACGCTCCAAAAAAGCTAACCCTAAAAAAATGTATAGACCAATGAAAGCTTATGAGTCAACATTGCAGTCTATTTAAAGAGGACCACCGTACAGAGGAAACCCCCTTCGATCTGGGTAACAAAAACCAATCCTCAGAAATCTCATGCGTCCAGCTGCCCCGCTGTTCTGCTGATGAGGGGACGCAGCTCGGAGGTTTGTGGGGTTTTCCCAGTGATGATAACACCAGGGAGAAAACTGGCCTGGGACAAAACCACGGTCACGTTTTCCAGTCTCTGACCGCCGGGCCACCTCCGCAGAGAGACCCTCCATGTGTGGGATCAGGTGACCTTTCACCAACACTGAGTCTCTCTCAGCTCAAACTCACGTCCGCCTCCATCACCAGCAGTAACAGAGTGAGTTACCCTCAGGTCATGTGCGCTAAAAGTACGACTGACACAGTATAAAACCAGTGGCTTCTAACCAGATATGTCTGTTTCTTATAAAATACTGGAGACATTCGAAAGGAGGAAGAATTCAGATCTGAAACTTGGGTAAAAAGTACGGAAAATGGATCAGGAAAATATATCTGAAGTATTAAAAGTGTTATTACTGTCTCCATTAACTGATTCTTTAGTTAGACACCTACGCAATGTTTTGTTTTGTCCAACCAACAGTCCATCCATCCATCCATTTTCATTCGCTTATCCGGGGCCTGGGCCGTAGGGGCAGCAGGCCAAGCAAAGCTCCCCAGACGTCCCTCTCCCCAGTAACACTTTCCAGCTCCTCCTGGAGGACCCCAAGGTGTTCCCAGGCCAGATGAGATATGTGATCCCTCCAGTGTGTTCTGGGTCTGCCCCGGGGCCTCCTACCAGTGGTAGCCTTGAACACCTCTACCAGGAGGCGTCCAGGAGGATCCTGATCAGATGCTGAACCACCTCAACTGACCCCTTTCAATGCAAAAGAGCAGCAGCTCTACTCCGAGCTCCCTGTTACACATTTTTTCTTGTGTGCTGTAGTTTATAAAGAAAATAAAGCTGTCAGTACAGTAATTGAGTAAATCTGCTTAGTTACATTCCAGCACTGCAGGTGTTTTTACATTTTCAGGATTCAGCAGTTGTTTTTCTTTCCCAGTGAGATTCAGTGAATCAGAGAAGACAGAACAAATTCCTCAACTGCCAATTTTCTCTTTGTAGAGAATTTCTGCCACGTCTGTTTCTTTGTGTTTGATGCAGTGCCAGACGACTTGCTGGAGGGATGCATCGTAAGTAAGTGGGTTTTAATCTGCTTAATAATACTTAAAGACAGGCTTACATCGCTGAAACTAATTGATGGGACTTGTGAGACATCCAGAAAACAAAACAACTGTAAAATATGTTTCTCTAAAGCAAAACAGTTTCCTTTCCTTCTGTCATTAAATCTGCAACTAAGTTCTTTTCAGCCAAAATGCTGCATGCATGCTTCACCTAATACATGGTGTCGTGATGAATATGATTAAGAATACCTACCGACAACCCTCTACCTCTGCATTTCACAGGCTACTATCTCCCATTTGCAACTAATTCAAAATGCTGCTGTCCAGTTATTAACAAGGTCCAAGAAACGAGACCACATCCGCCTTATTCTTTGATTATCTTTGACCTGTTTTTCTATTTTATTTTTTATCTGTGTTTAAATCATTTATACACATTTACACTCACCGGCCACTTCATCAGGTACACCTTGCTAGTACCAGGTTGGACCCCTTTGCCTTCGGGACTGCCTCAATTCTTGGTGTCACAGACTTTCTGACAGGTCTTCTTCACCATGTCTACATGACTAAATGCATTGAGTTGCTGCCACGTGATTGGCTGATTAGCTATTTTCTTTAACGAACAGGTGTACCTAATAAAGTGGCCGGTGAGTGTATGTCTCTTGTACGTGGATACATATATGTCTGTCTTTATGAAGCACTTCGGTGCAAAAAACTGATTTGTTTTAAATGAAATAAACTTTGAAACTTGAAGAATATAATATTTTGTAAAGAACAAAAACGTACCTCTGATCTGGCTGCTGGTTTATTTTGGGAAGTGCAGTTTGGTGGTTGACGGTGTTACGTGTCTTCTTAAGTGAGAACCTGTAATTTTCCTGCATCAGCGCTGCAGCAAAGGAGATAATGAAGAAGACCATTTTATTTCCCACAGCAGTGGCTCCTAACCAGATATGTCTGTTACACAAAATAATGTCTATTGCTGCAGGTTTGTGTTTAAGTTTTGCTCATTTTCTCGCAAAACACTGAATACATTATTCAAAATAAACAATGGCACAGCGGTGGAGGACGTATTCAAATATTCAGATCTAAAAGAGACAAATGAAGTGGGACTGAAAAGAACAGTATTTCTCTTTGAAATGTGGAGGAGTAGAAGTATAAAGTAGCATTAAAAGAAAAGACTCAGGTAGCCTATTACTCGAGGTATTATTCATTAACTACAGTACTTGAGTGAATGTATTTAGTTACATTCCACTATCTGACTCTACTGCTCATGAGTCATGTCTGAGCTGAGGCTGATGAGAGATCATGAATTTATTTAAAGGGTCATAAGACAGAAGTTGTGGAAAATGTCTCCTCTGAACAAAAGGAGGCAGCATTTCAAAATAAAAGTACAAAAAGACACACCTACTGAATCTCTGCCAGCTCTTGAGTGTTGTCTGCCAGTGACCTCTGACCTTCCTGTAGGGAAAGAGGAAACAAAGGTCTCAGCGTCACATGAAACATCCCTGTTTCACATCCTGCCAGCAGAGGGCGCCACGTGCTCAGCTCTGCAGGCAGCCTGTGGGGCAGCAGCAGCAGGGGCGTATGGAGTGATCGGCTCTGGGCGAGGCTTCGGTCTCTCTCACACACACACACACACACGGTGTTGATGGCAGCAGACAGTGGCGTGTTCTCGCTCTGTGAGGCTGTGCTGATTACATAAGCTGAAACATGGAAGTGATAAACACTGAACATTTTATTGAATCACCACGGCAACATCAATACCGTCAAAGATGTGATGACCTACAGGCAGCAGCGAGGGCCTCAGTGACACTGTCACAGTGGTGGAATGTAAATATAAGTACAGTTACTGTTCTGAAGTAGCTTCAAGATACTTGTACTTTAAGTATTTTTTATTATTATGCAACTGAATACTCGGCGACATCTCAGAGGTAAATACTGTTTTTTTTACTGCAGCTTTAGTTACTTTACACCCCCTTCCTCTCCAGTGAAAAACATGTGTCTCCTGCTGTGCTGATGCTGAATGTTTGTGATAGACTGAAGGACGCCAGTGACACTCAACTTGCACTGCCCAGGGGCCACTTTTGCAAAATGCCAAACATTAATAAATACCCATCCAACATGGCCTACGTGGGCTGAAAAATGGGCCCTATATGAAACTGTCCACGTGTTCCATGTTGGCCCCATGACATCTGCCCACATGGGTGTGTTTACCGAAGTGGCCCCCAGATAAGACGCCCATTTTAGACCCAGTTTGTTCCCAGGTAGCCCCAGCATGACCCATGTAGGCCCCACTTGGGCAAACACATGCATGGGGCCAATATGGAACACGTGTACAGTGCCATATAGGGACCTACGTTTGTACGTAGGGCCCAAATGTAAGATGGGTAATATATAAATAATCTGCCCAGATGTCTGTCTGGGGGTCCAGGGATCCTCCTCTGGCACTTTTATTTTAGTAAACAAGCTATAATTTGATGTTTTTATGGACTCTTGCATCTTACTATCAAAGTACAACAATTAAATAAATAAACAATTGCAGTGTGAATTCATTTAAATTCTATTGTGATATAGAAAATGGTCGGAGGGCCACCTGGCACAGGCCAGATTTGAAAATAAAAAAATCTCCCATTTTGTTAGCTAAATAAACTATATGATACATGGTTCTCACTTGACAGCCACGCCACAAACATATGATGACCTCACAGAGCAGGGGTCGGCGACCTTTACTATCAAAAGAGCCAGTTTTGGAGAAAATTAAAGAGAAAAATCTGTCCAGAGCCGCAAAACAAATTTGTGCCTTATAGCGACGGCAACACGGCCTATTTAATATAAATTAGCCTATAAACATTCCTAATGGGTCTAAATGAGCATTCATTAATATGTTTTACAGCAAAGTAGCTCCTCTATAGTTCAGCTATTTGTGATTATGTGAGCTTTACAAGTAAGGTTAATTCATGTGTCTAAAAATACACCAACAGTGTTTGTACAGTTAACTATTTATATAGTTATATTCACAATTATTATTTACATATTTACATGCTAAAATATTCTCAGCAGCATCGTTATAAACAGTTCAATAATTTGCTGGATCCGCCTCAGTAATCCTCCCACACTTTAACCTCAGTCTAATCCTTCTAGCTTCTGATTGGTTAATTAAGAGACATTTGAGCTATCACAAGAAAGTGTAACCTGGAAATGTGGTTGTTGTGAAGCTGCTGAAGTGTGCAGCAAAGTAAAGTGAGGCTTAACGGAATATCTGTCTCCATCCTGCTGCGTGCTCTCAATAAGAGCGACCCAACCACGACACATCGAAACCTCACGTCGCAGTTATTGCAGACTTAAACTCTGCAGCTTTAGTAGTGAAAGCAACCAAATCTGTCCACTCAATATGGAAGTCTTTATTTTCCTCTGACACATTTTATTTTTTTGGATTTGGAATCAATAGCCAGCCATCACTAGTGAGATTCAGCAAATTTAAGAAAAAGTTGCCAGGCTGTAGACGTATGACGCACATAGCTGACGAGATGTTAATCATTTATTTTATTCAGTGTGTGGGCTACACATTTATACAACTGGGAAATGTGTGAATCACTTTAGGGCTACAACAATGATAAATGAAAATTAAAATGTTAAAATAACTGTTATTCATTTCCATGTATTTTTTTGTCAAAGCCACGGGCAACCACTGGAAAAGGGTTAAAGAGCCACATATTGCCAACCCCTGTTGTAGAGTATATGTACTGCTGTAGATTAAACTAACCATCAGTAGATAAAGGAGGTAAAATTAGCAAAACCGTAAACATTTACAGCAGTAAAATTTAACATAGACCTACAAAATAATGCAGCAATATTAATCCAAAAAGATTATAACACAATAATATTTTTAGTTTAGGTACTTGAAGAAGAAGTAGCCTACATTTATCTAATTACATACTTTTACTCAAATTAGGTTTGGAATGCAGAATCTTTGCTTGTATTTGTGATATTGGGCTTTATAAATAAAATTGATTGATTGATTGATTGTATTGGAGTCATCTCACACTTCTACTCAACTGAAGGACACCACTGAACTTGAAAGCTGCGCACAATAAAAAGGCCATAATTAGTCTTCATTTGCCTAACCACACAGCACATTGACTTCTGGCGTCGATGAGAAAATTCACAGCTCACTGTGTTCAGTTAATTTGGTTTGTCTGCAGCATAACCACATTTCCGCAACACCTGTGGCTAAGACATGACACTGTGAGGGAGTTTATGTCTCACACTGCTCACAATGTGTTGAGAAGAGCTTTGTGTCAAGGAGGGTTACGTTTCAACTGCACAGACGATTCAGCAGGTTAGTAACTCTATTGTTGTAGTAAAATAGTAACACTTAAATGTTAATGTGCCCATATGGACACAATTAACTCAGTGTTTTTCTTAGACAGCTACTTACCAGAAACCTTCTCTCAATCCTCCTCAGGACAAATGGAAATTCATCAACCTACAATGAGACCAAACAGAGCACACCTGTGCTGTGTCGTGCAAGTGACACATGGGAAATGTAGTTTATAATAGTTGTAGCTCCCAAGATCCATAAGATGCACAGGAAACTGTAGAAAATAGACACACGACGAGATACACACATTTTATTGTTGATTAGCCTAATTGATTTTATTGTTTCAAAAAGGCTAATGGGTTGATTGTTTTGTCTATAAAAACAAAAAGCACTAATCGCTTTTACCAGTTTAAGTCTGAAAACAAAAAAATATACTGAGTCACTGAAATAAAGGACAAAAAAGCAGCAAAATCCTCACTTTTCAACCGACTGTTTAACTGATAAATTAATGTATCAAGTCAGTATCGGTGTCATGAATGTCCGCAAAGAATTTCCATCTAATAGTTGGTGAGAAATTTCAGATATTACACAGCAGTATCAATCCAAAGGTAGCTAATATTAGCTACCCATTACCTTTAGTCTTATTCTCTAGCATTAGCTTTGCTAATGTTGGCATCGTTGCATACATGTGGTGTCGGAATAATTGAAAAATGAGTTCCCAACTGAGATAATTCATGTGAACATCCCTGTCAAGTTGCAAAGACAACTCAAAGTCGGAGAAAGTTTTGGTAGCTACACAAGTTACTGAGTGGACGTCCAATTTTTTTCGCTCATGTGTAATTTGTAATGGCATTAGATTGTACATTGCTGTCCACAAATAGTGACCTAGATAAGTTGCAAAAGTTATTTATTAGCATTAGTCAGATAAAGCAATATTTTAAGCTAGTAGCCTAGTTTAAGAGGACATACTGGTGCAGTAACAAGTCTAGGATAAAATCACTTTGAGATATAAAGATTTAAACTGTTATCAACATGTTTAAATGCTCTGAGCAAAAAAAATACATCACATCTTAGTTGCGTCCATGTTGTTTCCACAGTACACCTCCTAACTTGGGCCATCTGAGGAGCAAATATAGAATACAGAAAATAAACCAAACGGAAAATAAAGACTATAAACAGCTAAGATCAGTTACTTTAACCACAATTAGCTTTAGCTAGAGCTTTGCCAGCGTTAGTTTTTCATTAGCTTTAAGCCATAATGGTCTTCTTCTGATAAAATCCTGTAAATTATTTGGTGTGGACAGAAAATTAACTATGTGGTTGATATTAGCTTAGCCAACAGAGTCAACCAATTACCTTTAGCTTTTCTCATGCCAGTGTTTTTATCAGTTTTTAGATAAAATCCTGTACATTATTTGGTGTAAACAGAAAATAAACCAATCAACAAACAGAGTTGGTAGCTAACAGTATAGCCACCAGTTAGCTCTGTACAGATACAGAAAAACAAACTAGACAAAATAAGGTGTTTTTGTTTTCTTTTTCATTTTGTCTTTATTCTCAGACAGGCAGGAACAAAGTCACATAAAACCAGTTATCTCGAGCTCAAAATCAAACACCACAACAACTTATTTATATTCCCGGCTGCCTGCATCTGTTATATGTCACAACACAACCTTTTTGTGACCTGAGAGAGAGTCAGGCAGCTGGGCTAAAACACATCAGGAGGAGGAAACAAAGAGATAAACATGCAGAGATGAAGGGAGGACAGTGTGTTTACTGTGAGCCGAGGGTTATGTCATGAGGAACATAACATCCAGAATGGACAGAGAGCAAGATATGGATGTATCACAGGAAAAACATGAGACTCTGAGCAGGACTGTGGTGCAGAGCCTGAAGACGAATACTATAAATAAACCGAGTGTATGTCTGCTTTTTTCTGCATAAAAATAGTCACACAGAAGAGTGACTTTGAACAGAGAGGGAGGCAGAGAGCTGCAGAGCTGCACTGAGGAGGGAGGGGGGTTAACACACAGAAGAAGGGAGGACAGTGTGATGTGTGGAGGGTTATGTCATGCAGTATGCAGCAGGGTCCTTGGCGCTGTCAGCTGTGCAGCGGTGCAGAAGCAGATGAGGAGGAGTGTTATGTAATATTCCCAGAGCCTCTTTACTGGGTGAGAAAAAGCCTGCATCGATTAGCGTAAGCTGCCATGACTGCAGGGCTGAGGGGGTTAAAATAAAATGGTTTGTAATCTGTTTGACCCGTGTGACTGATACAAGGAGGCAGCGAATCGATTCAGTGGGTTTGACATGGGTTTGGGATTACCTCGTGTCTGCGCTGATGAAACACTACCCTGTCATCATATCAATAACTGATTGGATAATCTGTATTGGTTGGCTAATGAGTGCACTGTGACCCTTTAGATTTCTGCACATCTGATGTATGATCACAACGTATAGAATAAGGTGCTGAAGCTGAGCGTGATTGCTGCACAAAATAGACAAAACGTGTTTATTTAATCAACAACTTCTTAATAGATTGAAATGACATGTTTTGCAGATATTCATGTTCCCCAGAGGATGAATCCCACTGACTTTTCCTTTAGTGCCACCATGAAGTCGCCATTTTTTATTTTATTTTAAAGGTCCAGTGTGTAGGATTTAAGGGGTTATATTAGCATTATATATTAGCAAATGTCACATATTGATGTTTGGTCATGGACTTTCCACGTCCACATACGATGTGCACGGCACCCTGGGTGCGTTGGTTGGTTCATGGTTTAAAAATACACTTCTGTTTTCACGGGAAATTTTAGTTTTACCTAGCCTCTTTCAAAATAAAAGCACTACGTCTGTGCAACACCACGAATTGACTTTAGGTTAGTTGGGTTTGGGCAACAAAAGCAGGTGGTGATGTTTAGAAAGAAGAACAGGGTTTGGCTTTATAATCTTACAGGATGCGAACGCCATTCTCTTCAGGTGAAAGTCGGCGTTGTTGGACCCATCCACCACCCCTCCCACATAACGCACTCGCACTTTTGCCAGATAGGGACATTCACGTTTTACATCAGCCACCTTAATTAACAGCCTCTCTGCTAGAAGTAGCATCTTTTCCAACATGAAACTGTTTTGTCCAATGTATTTACCGGTTTAAATCACCAGGAGTCTCATTTATAAAATAGTGCGTAGGATCCATACTAAAAATGTACATATGGACAAAAGGCAAAAATGGCGTTTGCCCAAAAATATTTGACAATTTCTACAATCAGGCTTCCACCTTACCATCTGTGTCGCCAAATTCCTTCCTCCAAAATGTTCGTAAGCATGGGTTAAAGTTTCTTGCTTCATGTCTGTTTTTATAGATCATAATTTTTGAGTGGGAAGTGCCATACGTGTCTTTCAGGCCTTGTTTTGTGCTTATGCAATGTTTATAAATGAGACCCCAGGTCCAGATAATTCAGCTCCTGGCAAGAACCTCCTGAACATCTGGATCATAGATTATCAGAGAAAAATAGTGAGCACAGACCAGCAGGTGCTGGGCTAGCGGCCTGTTTCAGACATGCCAAACAGCATCAGAGAAACGTTGACGTGAAACTACTTTATTTTTACCAGTTTATCTACCATCTGCCGGATTCCATGCAACACAGCATTACCAAACCAGGAAACACATATGAATCTCTCTGGAAGGAAATAACTAACAACAGAGTTTGTTGGTTAGTTTGGAAGACCTTCATTTTTTTGGGGTTCCAGAGTTTCCTGAATGTGTGAACTTGTTAGCCTGGAAGAATAAATACAGCTGCACTTAATGTTCATGCTCAAAAAAAAAAAAGTATTTTCTCCCCCTTTATTTACATTTCTTCACCAAAACAGAATTTAATCTTGACTTTCACCTGGATTTTTCTGCTCAGTCTCATACAGACACTGTGTCATCTAATCTTATCAAATGTCAAATGATTACGATTTTTCAATTAAGACGAAACAAGTGCGGATTAATTCATGTTTCTCTAAATCTCCAGCAGCTACATGTGAACGCTCTCAGGAATGTGTGAGCCCTGAGGGAATTTATCTTCACAATAAAAAGATTAAATGCTCATTTATTAATTTAATGAAACAATTGTTCCTGCAGTACGCACAAAATTAGGGAAAATCACAGCCCTGAAAAGAAAGACGCAGTTTAAAAGGAACCTGATTATAAAGAGCAGGCGTCCTGTTGTACTGTGATAACAAAAACATTAGTCTGTTTTAGTTTTAATAGCTCTTTCATGAATTGAACATAATGTCATTTCTGCAATACCTTGGATATTTCAGTCTGTGTGTATTCACAACCTTGTGAAGACTTCACTTCCATGTCAGGACGAACGGCTATTATAAAAACAATTTATTTTAATGTTACAACCTGTTCTTGGTTTAAAATAACATGTACTGAAAACATCTATGAATGAGCTGATATTTTTTAATATGCACCATACACTATGTGCCCATACTTGTACATAGCCTATGTATAAATAAATATTATTATACAGGGTCTACATGACTCTGTGGATGTTGGTCTTTCAGCCAGTCCACCACTGATCCTATTGGATGGATTGCCATGAACTTTTGTACCAACATTCATGTTCTCCAGAGGATGAATCCTACTGACTTTGGTGACCTTTTCCTTTAGCTCCGCAAACATTTTAATGTCTGACAAAACAAAGATGGTGCAAAACTTTGGTTTAGAGCTGAAACAATTAGCCACATTGATTGCTCAATCACTCAAAACACTACATACATACAAAAAGTTTGACAATTAATAAATTGCTATTTTCAAGCTAAAAACCCAAATATTCTTGGGTTATTAAAGGGAAACTTTGCCATTTTCCACCAGCTGTGTGTAATCACAGTATGGGCAGTATGTGCACATGAACAGTGTTTGGCTTGCCTCTATGTTGTGAGTGTCCGGAGCATTGGCAGGGAGCTTTGGACATTGGTGGCACATGGGTAAGCCAAACACCGTTCATCTGCACACACCGCACACACTGTGATGACACAGAGCAGGTTGAAAATATGCTAGGTTTCCCTTTAAACGTGAAGATTCAACCCGGAATCACTCCAAAGTCGTTGAAAACCTCTGCTTTGCCAGTGACTTCCAGCGTCAGACACCGACAACAAAAGGCGTTTTTTCATTATGTGCGGCCAGTCGCTGTTATTGTTTAATGGCACCCAGCAGCATCAGGGGAAAACACGGCAGGACAACGAAAGTGAAGGCGGCAAAAGTCTGAGTGGGGCAGGTGGAAGGGATGGTGGAAGGGTCCAAGAACCACTGACTTTCTGACGATGCATGTAACAGGCAGAGCTTGACACAGTGTCCCAGAACATCAACAACCAACACACCCAGGTACCTTGCACATCATATCTCAACGTGAAAAGTGCATGACCAAATATCAATATGTGATGAGGTCAGAGAGAGAATGTGTTGGAAGGCTTTCTGTATTTCTCTTTCATGTCTTTGTAAACTTGAATAAAGTGAATTTAGGGACATTTTTCACAATTGACTGACATTTTAGAGACTAAACTATTTCTTTGAACAAATAAATACAGTTATTGTTGCTACAAAAATACTTTGGTTTCTGATCACACAGCAAATGTCAGCATGCTAACATCCAATGCTAAAATGCTAAATTCAGTGTACATTTTTCCTGCTACAACTGCTCTATAAACAATTATGTTCTATGCATCCTTTAAATTCTTTCTTCAGTTGTTTGTGCTCCTCTAAGATTTGCTGCTTTAATGACCTCCTTCCCTCGAGAATAAGACTCGTATGATGTTTACAAACACACAGTTTATCTCAACAATGTCACATTTCCAACTTTTTTGTGAACTTGAAGGAACACTTGAACAAGCCATTTCACACACAAAAAAAAGATCACAAAATCATACAGGCTAAGAACATATTTTTGTTTGAGGGTTTTCAACTTTACAGTACTGCACAGATGCAGTCAGGGGAGGACTGGGGATCAGGGCAGCGTCCCAGCGGACTGAACTAGAACTACTGGCTCTGGTCCGACGTCCATCTGTCTGCTGTAAGTGTGATCATGGTGAATAATTGTGTAGGAAACCTTGACAGATAACCATTGAGCTCCGGCCCAGGACGACAGCTGGAGGCTCCTTTTTATCTCTGGTGAGAAATTCAGTGACTTCACAGAATTTATGCACCGTCAGTGTGTGACAGATTTCAGACGAGGGGATGCAGGCAGCACAGTTTCCTCTTTGCCTCTACTGATGTGAGAGTAGAGATTAAATTTTAAATGACAAGGACAGTCATTGAGATTTTTAATTCTTAATCAGATTCCAACAATCCGAGCTCATGACAACAGCTGGTTAATAATATTGGCCAAAAAATGACTTCACAGATCAACAACAAAACAAAAACAAATTTCAGTCCGTAAGTGCTAATTAGGCTGTATTTGTGTATATATCTGACCCTTACTGCACTTTAAATTTCAACCTGGTCTTTGTAGAAAACACTGAGATTTTCCACAACTTTTGTAAAATACCAGAAAGATGATAACATTAAAAAAAACTCTATAATAACTCTATAATAATAATAATCAAATTTAAGGGATCTCTGTTGAATCCTAGACAACTTTATGCTCTTTGCTGATACTAAAAAACCAACATCAGCTAATATTCAGGCTTTGAACAACAGTCTGACTCTTTTGTTTTCCTGCCACATTAGTTTCGTCCTCACAGATTTTTTGACCCCAGCTAGACAACGGATTCAAACTGGCAACCCTCCAGTAACAAATGGACTTCAGTGTCTTTTAGGTTGCTGTGACCTGACAGCCTGAGGACGCGAGACATTTGGACAAAGGACATTACGCTCCAGTTGAGACAGAATTTACATAACCTCATTTAGTCCAGGCCAAAGAGTTTTACCTAGTTTAGAGAGGATTATACTTCAGAGATGAATAATAACTTATATAGACTAGTACAGTTTTGTCCCAATGCAACATGTGCCCTCTTTTCATTTAACTTTTTAATCTGTAGCAAAAACGCTTTGGCTGACAAGCTAGTGCTACCAAAGTAGCCCTCTAAATATTTAATAACAGCTTTAATTATAGCTTATTTTATTATTCTAGAGAATTTTAGATGAGTGTTATTTAAGGTTTCTATCCTTTTGTCAACAAAGTCTAAAATGTTTGCTAATTAGCTTCATTAGCTTGCAGCTAAAATGTGAAAAACAAGTAGCCTGGATAAATAATGCCGCCCTACAAAAGCAGTTTGAAGGCTGTTCAGCCAAACTACAGTATAATAATTTGTAAACCCCTAATTTTATACTGCATGAATATTATCATTGCCTGATGAAACCAGATTTTGTAGGCTTAGCCAACTTGTGTTTGGTCGTCTTATAGGAATCTAAACTAAGCTAGTTAGCTTTCAGCAGGACTAGTTTATCTGTGTTAGGGTTGTCTCCATTATGATTTAGCTACTGCTTTATTTAATGCATGATAATATATTTATAAGTTAAACTAAAACTAGATGTCAAGAGGCAGATTCTCGTCTTAACTAAATTTTATCATAAATTTAAAGTGCTATTGTATTTTGACTGCTAGGTCAAAACAAACAAACAAACAAATATAGTAAAAGAAAATGCAGTGAGCTACTGAAAGATATAGATGCTAATTGTAGGTAAAGGGAAAATCTCTTCTTACAGTCCTTTTATGCCTCAGCGTCAGTGATATGCACAGCCGCATGCATTGTGTTTTTGGGGTTGTCTGTACGTACGTCTGTCCCATTCTCATGAACGCGACATTTCAAAAATGCCTTAAGGGAATTCCCTCAAATTTGGTTGCTTGGACTCTTAACATGAACTGCTTAGGTTTTGGTGGTCAAAAGTCAAGTTCACCTTGACCTTTTCATTTCATTATTATTTATTTGGAGACTTTACGTGGCCCATGGTGCATTAAATGCTTGTATAATAAAAGTGTTGGACTAAATGTGGCATTAAAGTTTATCACTGACTTTAAATATTGGCATAAAATATCAGACTCAGTTAAAAATACTAGTACAAGGATTTAAAGTTATAAACCAACATCAGCAGTGAGTGCAGTGATCTATCCATCTGTGAGATATCAGTAATGGATCACTGGTTTCCCTTCTGTAGCTGCAACACCAGTACCTGACAGTGATGGGGACGGTGCCATATTTGGCCGGTTGCCAGGGCAACAGCAGGAATTACTCACTCCTCAGCGCCAGCTGCCCTCTGTTTGGCCCGCGGATATTATTGTGTGTCTTCACTCCCACGTTTTTACATCTGCAGTTCACTCTTTGTGCCCAGAGTGCAATCTGAAGAATGGGCCAAAGTGCTGCGGTGGTGGCAGAGATGGCGAGGGAGTTACCTAACGTGATTGTGATTTGAGTATTAGTGTCATAAGAGGTCAATGTAAAGAAGCCACTGTGGGTATTAAAACAGATGTGGTTATTTATCCTTCACCCAACAAAATACATGTCATTTTCCTCCGGCGGAGCGTCATTTGCTGCAGAAAATGACTTCTTTTGTGGATAAAAATGGCACTCGCCCTGCATTTTCCATGCATTCTGGCATGTACAGATATCCAAGAATAGCATGCATGCCTGGATGGGCGAGAGTTTGAATGTCATGTTTTATTCAGATCCATAAAGTATAATGCAAAGTGCCATTTGCTGCAATGGAGAGCTGGGAAACAGGCCATTTAGGTTATTTATTCTTTCAGAAGCTCTCTGTGTCCATTGCAACTGTCAGACAATTAGAACAACAAATGCACATTATGATTAAAGACAGATAATTAAAAAAAAACTGTTTCACAACAACAATCAAGAATTAACAACAGAATGAAACTGACACACACCTCTCATCACCCAGAGTTATACTGGAAGGTATAGAGGATCTCTGGGCACCGGTAGTCTGCAAAGGTGGAACCCTGTACCTCCGTCTTACTGGTAACAACTCATACTCCCCATAAGAAGGTGTGACACATCATGTAGCTCAGTGACGTTTGTATTTCAGGATACAAAGTACTGTAACAGCACAGGCTGAGTTGCACGAGGCTGGCACACCTCCGTCTGAGCTGCAGGGGGCAGCCGATCATCGTGCCACGTCCAAGTCTTTCTCACCTTGAAGAAAACATGTGCTGTGTTTTGGGATTTTAAGACATTTAGGAAAACACAATATGCTAGAAAAAGGAAAATTAACCTTTTCTAATTGCACGTGTGCTATAATTAGAGTAGTAGAGTCTGCACAGGAAGTCTGGGAATCCTATAAGAGGTGAAAAGGTTGTAAGGATGTCTGCACAAAATGTTAAGGAAGTAAAACAAGACACAGCTGTCCTCTTTTTAGCTAATGATTGTAGGGAACATGAGTGAAGGGAAAATGTGTCAGCTGCTCTAAAAAGAAGCTATAAAATCCACGTTTACAGCCCACTAGACAAATGCTGCACAGTTTGTGCACCTTGAACCCAACTTTAATGTTTCTGTCATCAGGTGAAGGTCTTATGACTGAAGTCACACTAAAGCGAGGACATATTTTGGATTTGCATCTTATCATGAACAAGTTTACATTTCTGGCATTTTTGCACCTTACTGATGATCTTTCATTGTTTATTTCTGTTTTTATTTGCACTCACAACAACAACTTCCCTCAGGCGTGCTTCATAAAGTTTAACTTATCTCTGATTTTTGTCACATTTCAAGGTATGGGGTGAAAAGTGAGGGGATCCCAAATCAAGGAGAGTTTAAAAAAGACTTACATTTTGGAATGAGACGGCAGTGGAAGCAGGCAAAGAAATCCATGAGGGAAAGCAAGCAGCAACTCACCACTGATGATCTGGCAGGTGACGGGAGTAAGTGGACATCCTGTGGGGCTGATGGGGTAATTAGAGGCAGGTGTGCAGGGGGGAGCAGGGTCAGGTGACCGGTAGATGTATGAGACTGTATAAGAGCAACTAGTGGACAGGTGTTGAATGACAAAATCTGAAAAGGTTGACAATAAGGAAAAGGTTGCAGAGGCTCTATGGCAGTGGTTCCCAACTGGTGGGTCGTGGCCCTAAAGTGGGTAGCAGGTCCATGAAAAAAACACACTTTATATTTTAGTCCAGTGAATTTCCGGCACAGAGCTTTTATTTTGAAGTGCTGTTTCCTGCTGTAAAGTGACTTACTAACAGACACCTATTTGACAGAGACAGCAAACTAGCTCAACGACATGGCCAAACCCAAGTATGATGACGACTGTGTGGACCTTAAACTAATGACTAAGGAGAAATCTGAACCACATGGCTGGACCATTTGGAAGCTACTGCTCTGTGGAGCTTTTCAGACTCTTGTAGCTTTTAGTTTTATGACCCATTTACTGTACACTACCAAACAGCAAACACATTTAGAGACTACCAGGGAACATAGAGGAGCATTTAGCAGTAAATGGAGTTGGTGGAGACCAAAAACAGAGCTAAAAGAGAGTGTGTATTGGACTTACATTCATCAGATGGAAAGTAATGATAGTGTTCGTCCATAGGCAGCTGTTGATATGGTGATAATATGTTAGGGATGTGTCTTCAAGCTGGTCGTGGAGTTGTGTAGCCCCCAAGTGACCAAAAATTCAACACATTTATAGATGCATGCAAGTATCAACCTCTTTATCAGAATAAATGTTGGCATTGTACGTTTCTGCAAACTACAGAGACGTTACATTTGTACGTTATTATGCAGCAGATGTGTTAAAGCTTTACATTTCAGCAACACTGGTTAGAGTGTGGTTACAAAAAAACAACAAGATACTTGGTTATGGTAAGGAAAAGATCATGTTCAAGCTTAAAATACCTGACTTAAGTGGCATAATCACTGTTGGAAATTGAACTGATTTTGGTGACAATCTACTGTTAGTAAACACAAGAATGTCTGTAAAATGCATTTTTCATGACGCTATGCATGCAAGAAATGCAGCAATGTCCTGGTAAAAAACAATTACTTGTCGTGGCGCTGTCCTCAGTGGAAACACAGCAACAGGTTGCAATGATACACTAGGAAACAACTGGTTTTGTTTATCTTTTATTCTCGAATAGTGGTCTGCTGCATGGTTATCATTGCCCGCACAGCTAGAGGGTTCATCCAGGTGCTACGCCATTTGCCATTCCCTCCAACTCCCAGTGACAAAGTCAGCTCAAATACTGTGTCACTTTAGAAATGTTGAAATGTACAAATGTAACATTACCGTGGTTGCAGAAATCATCTTTTTTAAGTGTCACAAAAACGCTTACCACTTATTGAGCATTAATGTGAAGCAATCTGTGAAGGACACTCAGGGCAAAATTATACACAAATGATAAAGTAATGCTGTTTAAATCATGTTTTAGTCTGACTTGAGGATTTATACATTTTCAGATCCACCTCTTTTGCCTGAAGTATTAATATATACAATAGACTGCAGTGGCTCCACATCTTCAAAGTGGCAGATTCAACGGTAAGGAGCGCTTGGAAGAGGCTCAGATTAGTTTATCAACTGTAGTTTGGACTCACAAAAAGCTGCAGCCATAAACTTTATCAGCATTGATTCATGATCTAACCGTGTGGAGCTGACAAAGTGAAACGTCTGAGCTGCTTCCTGGATGTTGCTGCAGAGCTGCTGCTGCAGTGTTGCCTGTTTGGCCGAAGCCCAACATGCGACTTCACGTCTGTCCTCCTGCCTCGCTGCATGTTCACACAGCTGAGGAAGAACTCTCTGCAGCAGGAATGTGACACACCCTCTTCTCACTGACAATAGGACACATACATTAAGAGACACAGGCTGCACCCCTGTGGACTTACACAAACACTCAACAGGATTTCCTACTATTGGTTATTTGAGCCATGCACTCTGATCCAGACGAAAATATCTCAACAAGTACTGGATTGATGTGCATTAAATTGGGCTCACTCATTCGTGACTCCTGTACAATGAATCCTGAAGACTTTCCTTTGACTTTTCCTTTAGTGCCACCAAGAGGTTCACATTTTGGTTTTTAATGCAATATCTCAACAGCTACACAGCAACATTCAGTGCCTACATACAACCTCACAGAGCAGCTCATCTGACCAGTGATAACTCAACTAAAGGCCTGTGGGCCAAATAGGGTGCCAGGTGGCCCACCGACCATCTTCTAATTTACAAAGAAAAAACATTACTTCACAGTGGAAATTTTATTTGCACTTGAAATGTAAATAAGCATGTTAGAGTGCATGGAAAAGCATCATAATTGGGCTTGTTTGTCTAAAAAGTGTAACATTGTGAAAGGCCCCAGACAAAGAAGTTCAGTACCCCTGCTGTAGACTTGTAGTTTTGCTGTTTCAGTATATTTTACTCTGCTGTTTCATTGAAAGTGTCACCTTAATTTTATGTATAAAAGCGCTATTTTAAAAAGTTTATTTATGTCATATTTAGATTTTAGCTGCTGCTGTTGGGCAAGAGAAGACCAAGGTTCACTGTCTGGATCAGAAGCCAATAAAGTTCAACGATCAAAGTCTTTATAACCTCACAGGATTTACGGGTAATTTATCAACAAAATATGGCCTCATAAACCCTCATTCAACTCTGCATTACATTCTGAAAAACCCAAGTGTCACTAACTGCTCCTTCAAACTGCTTTTCCTTGCTCATTTAAAGTGGAAATATTATTAATATTAAAAAGGTAAAGCAATCATTGCACAGAGTTAATGTCCCGTGACACATGATGTTTAAGGCTGCCTTTATCTGTGAAACCCATCAGTCCTTCCCTAAGCGTAGGTGTCATTTTTTCCAGCTGTTAAAGGAATCAAATTCTTCTTCTTTAGTTTCTATTGTTAGCCAGATGTCAGCTGTCTCTGCATGCACTTCATCAGTCAGAGCAGACTCGTCCCCATGTTTCCCATTTTCTGAGAAAAGCACAATGCCCTGGATGCTTCTCCATGCATCCCATGACGCAGTGACTCATACGTGAGCTGCATGTACTCAGAGGAAAATACAGATTTGGTTTTAACTTGTGGCTACTCAGCTCTGACGGCCGGGATGTTGGAACGGGAACAAATCAGATTTAGTGTTGTTTCTCACTGTTTGGATTATTTTAAAGCGATGCAAATTTGGCTTTATACACACAACGGTAGATAAATGATGGGTGTCCCAAGTGAAGGAGTTTAAGTCTCTCAGGATCTCTAGTGGTGGCACGTATTGTGTTGAAATTATGTGCCGACGTTACGCAGTGGGTGGTGATTAATGTTACAACCCCATAGGTCGAGATAAAGAGTAAGAAAGTCCACATGGGGAAGAGGCTGGGGGGGGTGGACAGGTCAAACAAACACAGGACTTACACTTGGGAGGGCGCTGTTCGGATCCTGCGTGAAATCAAAAGTCAACATGGACTTCTTTTGAACTTAATGTACTTAGGTTCTTTCCGCAATGAGATGTAACTACGTCTCTTTACGACGTAGCCTACTCATATATTGTACGTAACAAGCGCAGTTATTTTAACCAAAAACACAATCTTCTTCAAAACTTAATCCAGTACTTTTGGTGCCTGAACCTAACCGTACCGCCAACAACACAATACTTGCCATGATCTCATATGGCTGTGGTCAGAGGTCATTTCACATATTTGCATTTGCCTGGTGATGGTCTAGTCACTAGCCCCTTTTATACTGCCAGATTTTCCCATGTCACTGTTTACATCACACGCTGAGCTACACGTTTTGTTACTTGCTCACGCCCCCCATTGCCCCGAAAAAGGCGCATTCTGTATAAACAAAAGTAGATAGGCGGCATTTTGCTGCACTCCCCGATTTTGTCTTTATACTGCCAATACTGAAAAAAGACTGATTGGGCTTTTCTGCAAATTTGCACAATTCCTATTTAAAAAGGGCTAGTGAAACACTGCAGCATCAAAGTCATTATTTCCGCAAGTTAAGACAGTGTGCGGGGTTTATTCTACAAGTTGTGTTCTGCTTGTCCCTCTCCTACACACCTGATTGGAAATAGATGTGCACAGTATTCCTTTGCTCTGAGTTGAATCACTCGCAACGGCCCGTTCTCTGCTCTAAAGAGAGTGGGCCCTCCAACAGCTCTCTCTACAAGTGTAAATACTGTAGTCATGTTTTCATAAAAATACAGTTTCAGTTATTCTGAGCACCACGTCAGGTCTGTTGCCCTTTAATAAACCGTGTCGTCGTCCTGTTCAGTTATCACAAGGTTGAACTGTGACTGTCGATATGTAAAGTCCTGCAGGCTGCGATTAACACTGAGCCAACATGCAGGTCACTGGGTCCTCGTCTCGTATCAGCCTTTCATGACTTCTTACTTCCTCAATGACAAGCATTTAAACATGTGACATCACCAGCAGCCAATCAGAACGCCTGTAATGATGCTTTAACAGGTTTTTATATTCCCCTGATGAACTGACGGTTTGTTTAACTGAACATGTTGTAAAATGCTAATCAGAGAAAAGAGGATTCAACCAGTGTGAGTTCATCCAACTGGAATTTTTCTTTTTCAAATAGCAAATTATTTATGTCAGAGTTTTGTTATTTAATTACATTGTGGTGTTTATTCTATTTTAATTATTTTGCCCACGTTAGGCTCTTGTACCTGTGTTTTTAAAGGTTATATTAAGTTGATCATCATTATCACCATGTGCTCCTGCATTAAACAGGTACTTTGTGCCTATAAAAGTGTCAGGAAAAAAAACATATAGAGGTCCACGAGACACAAAAACTCAAAATGATAAAGTGTGACCATGTGGAACGAACCACACCTACATCATAAAACACCGCACAGGAATTCAGTGGAATCAACTCACCAGGACGTCAGCATTCAGCAGAGACTGATGGGTTGAACTTATATTTTTAAGGCAACAGGAAAACATACATTTTTACCTTGAACCAGCAATAATACGAAACGTAAATGCCTTCGCATGCAGATTAATTCCATGCATTAAAAAATGATCTAACAAGTGTCTGGACGTTGTTTCCCTCAGAGCATGATGTCATTCTGTGGTCACCTTCCAGGGCTTTGACTCCACACAGTCACCTCTGCAGGAGTGTTAAAGATAACAGTGTGCGTTCATGCAGCATATCTGCTCCTGTATGTACTTTGTCTGCAGCCACAGATCAGGCTTCACATTTACACTTTGTTCAGATTAGATACTGACTGCTGCGGTACTTTTCCTTCAGCTCTGACATCGACATGTACAGTGTGTATGTTCACTCATTAACAAACAGAAATTTCTCCCATTCATTTAAATATGTTTGTGATAAACATAAACTTCACTGCATCAAATCAGACATTGATTTGATGGATTTTTCTGTACCTTGTTTCAGCTTTTAAAAAAAGACAAATCCTGTCTCTGCACTGTTTTATTGCTTGTCAGTGGTGGAAGACATTTTCAGACATTTGTATGTTATAATGTAGCTGATACATTGAAACTTTGCGTGTCAAAAACAGTCTAGTTAACATGTTAGCTTTAGGCACAAAAAAACAGGCTTATGATTGTGAAAAAAATTCATTTTTGGGCTTGAAAACAGTTTTAGTGGCACAAACACAGCTGGAAGAGCCATCGGTAAAAGACAACTGCTGGAAACACAGCAACCAGGGCGCTAAAACATAGGCGATTTTGTTGTCACACCATCCACCATCCTCTCCACCTGCAGACGACAAAGTCAGCTCAATCACTACGTCTCTGTAGAAACACTGATATGATAACGTAACGTATTCCTGGTTTGCTGAAAACAAACATTACCAACATATTCCTCTGCCGACTGCACTGTTCCACCGCTGACAGAAATCAGTGGATGCTTAAAACTGTATGAAAAGTAGATTTAAAAGTATCAAATGGAGTTATAAACTTTAAATGATGGTGTAAATAAGATGTGATAAAAGCAGAAGTATCAGCATTAAAACTTAACTTACTTACAGTCTGCAAATTAAGTTCTCGTCATGCAGAGTGTCGTGTTGCGCTGCAGGGCTTTTTTACTTAAGTAAAAGTACTAATACCATGCTGCAAAAATACTGTTACATGTAAAAATCCTGCATAGAAAATGTCACTTAAAAATAAGACAAAAGTATTAAAAGTAAAAGTTCTCAAAGCAGAAAAATGTCCCTTGGGATGAATTTGGGCAGCAGCAGCTCAGTCTATAGGGACATGGCTTGGGAACTGGAGTGTCACTGGGTTAAGTCCCCATATGGATCAAGTATGGAGCCACATGACCTCCTGGGTGACACAGAGGTGCCCTTGAGCAAGGCACCACACCCTCAACTGCTTTGGGCAACCCCCCACTTTATCATCTCCCCATTTAATACATGTATAGATCCTGTTTGTGCATGTGTGTGTATTTCGGGCCTGTGTGTGTATGATTGCCATGGACAGGCAGCCCAGGCAGTTGGGGGTTCAGCAGTGCTCAGGAGGGTAGTTTGGCACATCTCCAGCTTCCAGTCCACACTCCATACTTAATCTGCATGGGGACTTAACCCAGCAACCCTACAGTTCCCAAGCCAAGTCCCTATAGGCTAAAGGCTGCAGCCCCATAAATGTAGTGCAGTAAAAAGTACAATATTTCTCTCTGAGATTTAGTGGCGAAGAAGTATGAAAAGTACCTCAAAGTAAGTACTTGAGTAAATAAATGTACAGTTAGATTCCACCACTGCCTGCGACTACACATTATGTTACATAATATTTGTGCAATGTGTCAATTATTATATAAATTGTTTCCCTCTGAGGGAGATGGTATTAATCATCCAGTTTCCAAACATGTAACTGTCAGAAATATTTAATCTGCTGCCCTCTGCAAATCCTCTCAGCTCTCTGTGGTTTGTGCAGAACACAGGATCCATTTTCAGAGCTGCAGAAACTGTAACAAAGACTCAGCTGACGGCTCGCTGACGTCAGAGCGAGGCAGAACAAAAGACTCACCACTGATAACACACATCCAACACGAGGCAGCCCAAGACACAAAGACTTACAGTACAAGTGCCGCACACTCAGACTGTACTCATCTCTGCAGGCGTGGACGCTTCCTGTCTGCAGAGCCACATTTCATGACTTATCTATCTGCTGATTATCGTCAACATTAGACAAAGAGAAAATGCCAAATTCTGATGTAATCTGGATTAATCTGATAAATGTGTCACGCTGTCTTTTCCAGGTCACACAAACACAACAAACCCTCTTTTCCCAGACCCCATAATGGACCCCAGTGCACCCACTGCAGAGCGCCCATTTTCTGTGGCTGGACTCGTGCCAACCAGCTCGTCCATTAAATGAAGACGAAGCAGAGAGACACTGATTAACCCGCCATTGTTGTCCTACTTAGCAGGCGACCCCACACCTCAGGGATGGAGTCGGTTGGCAGGGATCCAAACTGTGTCGCAGGAATGTCGGTGGAGAAGAGGGTGGTGTTGTGTTTTAATGAGGCTGGTTCCCAGGATGAGAATAAAGAGCTTAGCGGACAGCTGAAAAGCAGCGAAACTGTCCTTTAATTCACATCTTAATCTCACAGTCCATTTCATTTTATCTCTACTAACTAATCATGTTTGACTGACATTAATCCCATAAACCAAACTCAAATGTGGAGATCATGGAGCTTCTTCCAACCCTTACGTGATGGAAGAAATATACTCAATGATCAGTAAGTATTGAATACTGCATGGCTTGATATAGAAAGTCACAACCTGGACTCACTCCGAAGTGGTCCAAATCCAGTGCTTGGTCAGTGAATTCCAGTGTCACACACAGATGAAAAAAGCCATCCATGGTGGGACAACAAAGAAAGTTAAGGCGGCAGTAGTCAGAGCAGGGCAGGGAGGAGGGGTGGAGGATGAGTCCAGCAAGCACAGACTTTCACCCAAGAGGCCAGTGTTCACTTACCATAACACTGCAAAGCCAAACCCTGCTCTTTTTCCTAAACCCAATCATGTGTGTGTTGCCAAAACATAACCACATGCATTTGCTGTAGAAGGAAAAAACCCATAAATTCTTGGTGTGGTACCAAAGTAGTGCTTTTATTTTGAAAACAGACAATGCATGTAACAGGCTGAAGTTGACACGGCGCCCCAGAACGTCAACAACCAATGCAATCAAGGTACCTTGCGCATGATATCTGGACGCCCAAAGTCCATGACTAACCATTGATATGTGGGAGCCAGCCTCAAGTGGCCGTTCAAGGAACTGCAGTTTTTGGCCACTTGGTATCTATAAACCAAATCGGACAAATTAAACATTTGACATGATGATTTTGTCAGAGGAAACATTAAGGGATCACCATAGATATGACGTTTCATCCCGAGGGAAACAAGAATGTGTGTATAAACTTTCATGACAATCCATAAAATAGTTGTCAAGATATTTCAGAGTTTCAAGACATTAAATGTGATGGTGGCTCTGGAGGGAAAGTCAGGGGGTCACAAATGTCATCGGGATTCATCCACTGAGGAATATGAACGTCTGAACGAAATTTCAAGGCGATCCATCCAGAAGTTGTTAAGATAATTCAGTCTGATCTACAGTGGTGGATGGACAGATTCATCAAGCTCACTGAATGTGACGCTGTGCTGCTTTCACAGTAAGCTGAATATATTTGAGGGATGAACAAAACAAACTATTTGGAAAAAGTCTCCTCGTGCTCCGGGAAGCTTTGAAGGACATGTTTCATTAATTACTTGTAGATTAAAGTATTAATCAATAATTCATTGGGTGACAAATAATCACAATCTGCAACCTCACTGATGAAGTTGAAGCTTTCCAAGATGGAAAGTCAGTAAATTATTAATTTACATACACAAAGAAGCAGAAAGAGGACGTTCAGACGGTGTATGCAAATAAAATATTGCAGATTAGACGCGTAATTATGAAACATGGGCGAATCAGCATCGGGTTTCCATCTCAAAACAGATCGATAGTAATTTAGGAGACAACTGGAACAGATTCAAACAAGCTGCTCATCAATATTTCATACAGTAATTAGACCACAGAGGAGGCCTCTGGCTTTAATGTGGAAACATTTGTCCCTCACTGAAACTGGGTCACAGACAATTGTTTTTTAATTATCACTGGTGGATCTTCAAATGAGAAGATCAACATGTTTATGGGCTGCAAAGAAATTATCATCTGTTTCCTTTTCACACACTGTCAACAGGTATTTGTTGTTTTTATACGTTGTCACCAGATTTGTAACACTGAGGACACAACGAACAGAGCAAAGGATAGAGATGCAGCGATTCAGTTCATGTACATTTCATTTCAAATTTTATTTAGATTCACAAGAGTTTTCCGCTGGATACACATGATACTTACCATTGGTTTACCATTTTACAACCCAGTCACAAGAAACAAAAATGCTGGCCTTGTACATTTCTGCAAACCGAGTATTATGTGGTGTAAACATTGAAAGAACATTGAACTTTGAAGCCCTGTAATGCTACCCACACACCAGAAGACTTTGACAAGATTTAGAAAAGACTCTAAAAGACTATCAGCTCACATCTAAAGACTAGTGTTTAGAGTTTTTAGTCCCAGACTAGTCTATTGGTTGTTGATTGTGTTCCGTCACTGCGACTGGCGATAATATTAAACACGTTTGATATGATCGCAAGCCCAAGACTAGGGAAAGACTGGTATGAAACGCGGTCGCTGACTGCTGATTACCACCTTAAACTTAACGATCGAGATGACGGGAGCGCGCCGAGACTCCAGTTAGACTCCTCAAGACTGTCACTTTTTAGTCTGGGACTGTGAAAATCGTTTGGTGTAAGCCCAGCATTAGTCTGTAAAAAGTCCAATCGGACCTAAAGCCAAATTTTCTGACAGCTCATTATCCCAAAAACAAATGCTCATTGCTTCGCCCCATTTCTCTGAAAGTGCTGTTACACCACTATGCTAAACCAGGCTTGTGAAACCTCATTAGCTAAAGCTAGCAAGCTGGTAACTTAGCATCTCTCCCTATGTGCTGCATTAAACGTGAGAAATGTACCTGGACTTCACTGGGTAACTGTGACCTCTCCTATCTGTGTGTGTGTGTGTGTGTGTGTGTGTGTGTGTGTGTGTGTGTGTGTGTGTGTGTGTGTGTGTGTGTGTGTGGTTGACTCACCACCAGGCCACAGCTCTTGCTCCTTGTGACCAGCTTGCTCAGACCAGGCAAGTCCGCTGGACACCCCTGTCGAGTCGAGCTGGCCAGTTCGCTCTTCCTCAGGGTTGTTCAGAGTACAACATTCAACAGAGTCACATTCACCCTTTCACAAACACATTCACACACTGGTGGCCAAGGCTACCACACAAGGTGCCACCTGCTACTCAGTTTTTAACATGCAGCAGCCATCAGGAGCAATTTTGGGTTCAGTATCTTGCTCAAGGATACTTTGACTGATCTGCTGATTTTACAATTAGTGAATGACCTGCTCTACTTCCTGAGCCACCGCATGGATAATTTCGGGGCAAACGTCGTCTCAGTCTTTTTTTTGTCTTGTGAATGTCTTGTCTCCGGCGTCTTTCTCGTGGCATGCCTGTTCAGCTCAAAGGCCTCTCCAGCTCTCTCCCCAGGTGTGGCTAATAGCGGCTATTGAGTCAATACCACCAACCTCTCAGTGTGATGGCAGTGCTGACCCTGCGTCCTACCACTTAAACTACCACTCCTGCAGTTAGACAACCCAGTTGCCATAGAAAAAACTGCCTTGTGCGTTCCTGTAAACCACAGATATCTTACATTTGTACTTTATTAATTAGCAGATACATTTAAACTTTTGTTCTAAACACCACTTTGGTGAATTGGTGGTTATGTTTAGGCACAAAAATCACTTGGTTATGGTTGGGTAAAGATAATGTTGTGGCTTAAAACATCCATGTTTAATGGCACAAAAATCTCTGCATCGGTGGCTCAAACACTGCTGAGAAACTGACACTAACTTGAAGGAGTGTTTTCAGAGCAATGGATGTTTGTGTTTGGTATAATAGGCTGTTGGAGAAATGGGATTTTGGTCCAACGGACCTTCAGAATGATGGTATGGCACCCTTTAGGCACAAACCCACAACTGGAGCCGGAAAAGCAGCGATGTCTTGGTAAAAACGGCACTACCCGCGCTGGAAACACAGTGATAGACACTAAAAATCACCAACTTTGGGGGCTAAAAAGCAGCTGGAAAAACAGCAATGACTGTTGTGACCATCTACCATCCCCTTCACCAGTCGAGCTGCACTGTGCTGGGCTGTGAGCACAGGTCCCACCAGAGCACGTCGGCTCTCATGCCACCCTCATGGAGTCTGCCCTGTCCAGCTCTCCTCGTGTAACAGCCGGTCTCCTACTACAGACACGTGTACATTATATTCTGCATTAAAAGAAGTCTGCAGATCTGCCACATAACTGCTGAAATCTTGCCAAACACTTTAACTTTAACTGCACAACCAGTTACACAAAACCCCGTCTGTTGAAATGTCCTTGAACAACGATCCCTGTCAGCTCCATGTCTGCAGCTCTGCTGACCTTTGACCCCTGACTGGAGCTCAGGAGGAAAGAGAATAAATTATCTCTGATCATACTGTTACTGGAAACTGCTGTCACTGACATGAACACCTCTCACACTCCTGACTTTCAGGCTCACTTTGACGTGACTAAACTGTTACTGACCTAATTAAAATCCATTTCTGCTGCAGTTTTCACAGCGAGATGGAGACTTGTGTAAGAGGTTTATTTGAACCATCGAGCAGCAACAGAAGCTTTACTCCGAGAGTCTCTTTTCAGCCTCTAATCTCATCATCACCGCTTTCCTCATCTCTCGTTCTTTTAGTCCCACCAGGATTAAAGGGTTAAAAGATAATGGCAGCACTGAGGACTCCCTGTGGTTTTACTATCCTCTGTTGATCATATACTGTCAAAGAAAATCAAAACTGCAGCGTACGTACATGTTGACTTCTGACAGTGTTCGTCATAATAAAGCAAGTCAGATATGAAACTGGAATGTTGCTTATTTTACAGAGAAAAACAACTGAAGACATTTTAACACTTCATAAAAGGTTGAAATCAAACCACTGACAGATCTGGGTCTGCTTGTGCCTTATTCTTCTCATCCTGCAAACAATAATTCCATTAAAACTGGAGAAGCAAAAAAAAGGCAGAATTTAAAAATACACCTCCGCCTTCAGCTTCCCCCTCCGCCCTAAGCCCCTCCCACCAACCGACCACAGGCATACGCACACGCTTCATACAGTAACCCAGTTTCCCATTCATTAACGTATCTAATCTCATTTAACTGAAGGGGCTGTGTACTGCTCATTTGCTCAACCCTTCTCTCTGTTTATCAAACTACAAATAAGACAAGAATCAGCTGCAAGCCTCCTCACCGTCCCCCACCTGGCTCCTGGCCACTGTGGACTGCTTCTCCAGGAGGAGAGCCAGCAGCGGCTCAGGACACAAAGTAAGCCAGCGCAAACTCCCCAGTGCTGGGTGTAACAGAAGGCTGGTGGCCAGCAGCACTGCCAGGTCTTGCCTGTGTGATGGCAGCAACAGAAAGTTCACTGTTCTGTTCTGTCCCTCAGAAATAGGATTTGCACTGGCTTGATTTGGGTTTATGCAGCCACCGACTGGGGTTACATCTCTCATTTTTTTACATCTCTCATGTGCTGGGTTGGTTTGGTTTGGTTTGATTGGTTTAGGCCATCAGCCCAGCACAGCAGGGATTTGCATTTCCATTAAACAGGGCTACCCCTTAAACTAATGACGGCTTGTCTTACGTGATGACTTTAAAAGCAGCAGTCTGATCCACGCCTTAAGTCCCCTGTTATTTTTGCTGCATGTGTTATTCCACAGCAGGGCAGGTAAAAGAAGTTTACCTGTTGGAGGTGAGCTGTTTGCAGAGGTGCAGTAAGAGCCTGCTGTCTGCAGCTCTTCATCAACATCTCAGTGTGGCTGTCTCTGATTTTACTCTTCCTCCCTGCCGTATCATTAGACTTGTCTTTATTGACGAAAAGCCGCTAACAAAGTTTGTCGGTGTATCTGCTTTAATTCAACTAGAAACAAATTCTAATGGTGTAAATTTCTGAAAAAATGTCTTCTCTTCAACAGCAATCCATCAAACCTCAGTTACCAATAAAACCTGCAACTATTTTCATCCTCAAGACAAAGACTTGTGTTCTTGAGTCTCACACTGGAGGCCTGACACGCCCTCGTGCCTCTCGCCGTGACCCGGTCGCGTGCCGCCGCCTCACATCTCGTGCACACTCCCTCCTCTGGCTCTCTGGCAGTGTTGTTTCAGGCCCGAGTGTTTGTTGGGTATCAGCGCTGGGCTCAGAGGGCAAAAGACAAGCTGATTAAGCGTCAGGATTTTCTAGCAGATCAGAGCTGCTATTCCCGGCCTCGGCTGGGTAGATTAAGACCCTCCGGAGCCGCCTGCTGCTTCTGGTCTGCGGGTGGGAGCGATTCATGAGAACGAGCGCTCGGGCGTTACTCCAGCTCTCACTCAATTACATGACTTCATTTTCTGGACGCTCACCAGAGAACTAAGTATTTATTTAACTGAGGGTTGAATAACAATCTCATCAGCCTCTGAGTGGTGATTAAAAGTCACGTGCGGAGAATCTTCATCTCCCAGAGGAGCAGCCAGGTGAAAAATTAACATCTTCAAATGATGTCATACATGTTACATACAGTGCAGTAACTGATTAAAATGTACTTCTTTGCAACAGGCTGATCGTTCGGCCTCTGGTATCCCTGCTTGCAGCTTTCTCCTGAACCGCTTATCCACAGAGCTTCACACTCAACACTGCACTCCCTTCATCCTGAGTAACACACCTGCCATCACACAGTTGAGAAAAGTATCAAGCGTAGAGTTTACATGTCATTGGGTGCAAAAGCTTACGCAAGCATTTTAATGAAGTGAAAGCCTGTTACTTCCAGTTTCTACTGAACTTCTACTTTCATTCTGAATGTTACATCACTGACTAAAGTGTTGGAGATTGTAATGTAACACCTCTGCTCTCCGTTTCTTTTTCATCTGCTGTTGAATCTACTGTAGCAGGTGACAGAGAGCGAGCTGTACTCCGCGTGCCGTACAGCGGTGAAACAGCAGAGATGGTTCAGAGATGAGATGCTGTTCTTAAGAGTCATTTCCTGCATCTGTGTGTCGTGGTGTTCGCCACTGCCCCGCCCCTTTAGAAGACCAGCGGCAGTCCTGAGTCTTTTCATTCTGACGTGAATGTGAACAAAAATTATTACAGATTCTTTCACCCCAGCTGACCAGGAAGGACCCATCCTACCAAGGAAGCATCCTTGACTATAAGAGGCACCAACCGCATGTGACGAAGTAAAGAGAGTAAAGAATAGTAATAAAAACACGGTGAAACAGTGGATGCAGCTCTACACCAGCAGATTCGTTGTAAACTGACTCTCACAAACTGAATCATCTGTAAGATTCCCGGTTAACATTTTCTCTCTCTAAACACAGCCAGAAGATAAATGTGAAGGTTTAATCACAGTAACACCCACCTCCTCAACAGGGAGCGTTACTCACTTCCTCCACCTACACTCACACTCCTGCTGATACCTGCGAACACAAACCAGAGAACTTAAAGACACCAAATCACTCGTCTCTGCAATTCAGCCACGCTCACTGTTTTCACTGTTTACCAGCCGGGGCTTCATTTAAGATCTGTGAGTCAAAACAACTTCAAGTAACACATCATTAAAACCTACGTCAGGTCACGAAGGTAAACCTTGAAGGGGATGAGAAGATAGAATTTTGATGCTAAAAGATGACTGACTACCAAATCAGTATGAGTGTTGTACTGATCACAACATCCTTGATCCTTGATAATTTATTTATTTATTTTATACATTTTTCTTTATATTATTTTTGTGTATAATTGTGTTTTTTATACATTTGTAAAAGCAGTACCACTGTAAAAACTTCGACAGTGATAAAGGAATAGGTGGTGGGGGACCTAACAGGCCACAGATTGAAAGGTGGGTTTTAAGATGCACCAACCTGTCCAAAACAGCAGACTAAAACAACCACAGAGCTTTTTATAACTCACAGTAAGCCCCAGGGATTATACTGTACAACAGACCTGAAACGTCCCGGCGCCTGTGAATGCAGCAGGAGGTTTTGACTAATAACAGCAGCAGCAGTCAGGTTGGAATAAAAAACAGATCTAATGTGATACGATCAGATCAAATGTGTCACTAAACGAGCGTCTGATTCCTCCTGTTTTAAACACTGAGCTGTCCTCCAGTGAAGCTTTGGTAAGAAACTTTTCCTCAAAGATAAATGAGAACACCCAGAGTCCAAAATATAAATAGAGCTGTAATGATTTTCCGGTGCTTTCTCTGTACACCGGATCTCTTTCTCTCAGAGAGAGGGGATGGGAAAGCTCACGTCAGGACGGTGCAATTAGTCAGTGTGGGATATGAGATGTGGTGGTGACGGTGTGGAAATCTGGAAGCTCCTCTGTGTTTAACTGCAGACGTTTTCTCTGCCTTTTTTGGTGCTGAGCTTCAGAGAGAGGAGACGCTCACAAGTCAACGCGAACATCAAACGTGTCAGAGTGCAAAAAAAAAAAAAAAATCAGAAATAAGATAAGATTTCTCAATATTGACTCATGGAAAGCTCAAAGGCGACAGCAACGCCGTCACAATGCCCGAGCATTCCTGAGTGCCTATTTTCAGGGTGTGATGGCTGCACCCTGAGATAAGCATAACCTGCAGCGTATGATGTGAAAGAAACGACCAATCACAACCTTCATATATCTTTCCCTTCGTCCATAAATATCAGTCTGCGGTAAATATGGAGGAGATGTTGATCCTTTTAGTGCAGGGTTCTCCAGAGCTTTACATCTGTGCCATGGGCAATATTTTACGCCCTGAAGAAACAAGGCCTAGAAGAAGATCAGCTCTGAGCTCTCGAAAGTAGGCACAGGTTAGCACCCTGCATCCGACCTCGCAATTTCCACAGCAGTTAAAGATGTGGCGTGTGTCTTGGCCCTGAAAGCTTACCAAAAAAAAGCAAGCAAGTGGACCTAGAGTTGGGATCGGATCTCCATGGTGACCAAGTCTCCGCCTATGATGACTGTGATGCAGCTGAAAGCTCCAGAAAAGGCTCGTAAGACTCAAGTTTGAATTTGTACATACAGAGAAAAATAAAAGCTAATAAACACAACTTGACTAAAGTTACAATGTGTAAAAAGATCAGATAAGCGAGGACGGGACAAAACGCGTTGCTTATTCCAGGTGGAAAGAGCTCCTGAAGGAGACGGATTTCACGAGGGTGCAGAGGTTGCCTGCTTTCTGCTGGACAGGTAATTCAATCTGATATTTTAAAATCATTATGGCTTCATGTTTGCAACTACTTTTCCCTCTCGTCTAAGTTCGAGTGACGGCTACGTTTACGTGCTAATGTGATCCCAGAGCTACAGCTAAGGGGTTAGCCTAGCCTACAGCCTAATCTGTCCTCCTCCTTCTCTTCCCTCTGGGTAGCAGAGACACACCTCTCCATCTCCCTCTTCCTCCTCTCCCTGTGTCCTGTGGAAGAACACTCTGGAAACGCATATATTATAATCGTACCAACCTATATTTGCCGCACTGTGCCGTGACTATCACATAAAACGTGTTATTTTAGCATTACTGCGCTAATGCTCGTGTTACCAAAACAATTAGAGATAAAACACTCCTCACATATATCTCACAGATAACCTATATCTCACTGGTAAGCTGTAACATATTCTAACATGGTTTAGATTAATAAATAAATGTTCACCTCGTTGCTAGATACTCCTGAAAAACTTAAAAAACTCTGCTGTCTGCGCAAAGCTTTTTGTCCTACGAGGCCACCGTCACTTACCCGACTCGAGGGGTGAGTGAGTGAGAGCTGCAATCTAGAGTTTGGCCCCTGATGTCACTGTTACTCACCATTTTTACACACTGAGGCTTTAAAAAGTGTTTTGTGATATCGTCAACTGATCTGCTAGGTGATCAACGTCTTGCTGAGGGGCACTTTAACAGGTCACATCAGCTGCTAAAGGGATTAAAGCTTTGACCTGTTTCTTTTTCTGCCTGTGGTGCAATAGAACAAACAAAAACAAGGATCTTTTCACACATTTATTGTATGTACTTGAATACAAAAGTGCAAAAACCAATAAAAATAAAACTAATAATTTCCCTAATAAATGAAGGCATTGATTAAAAGTGATTTTTTATAAAGAGGGGAGACATAAGGCTTTTACATTTTCCCCAAATGAAATCACTGTCGACTTGATCTCACTCTTGCTTGATGCAAGCAACAAACCGGTGCCAAGTGACAGGAGGACGAAATTATGTAACACCAAAGCGTAAATCCTCTTGGTGCTGCGGTGCCAGTCGGGACCTGGAGGAGCCTGGTGCCACTGCAGGATTATCACAGTCTTATTAATGTACATGGAAAATACACTGGAGCGAAGCTTGGATTATAAACCACGTCCTGTTTACTGGTGGTGAAATAAAGGAAAATCACTTTAGGTTCTTGGTTTGGTGGCGAAGGTGAGGTACCCTGTGTGACCTGGTATTTCTCTGGGCGGGGTGGTGGTCTTCAGGGAGACGGAGGCCTGGCCCGGAGGCGCCTTCTCTGTGCTGCTGTCAGGCTGCGTCTCAGCAGAGGGGTCGGGGCCGAAGTCGGGCAGCGGCAGGGAGACGGTTCGCACGTCGTGGACTCTGAGCAGGACCTCCAAGGTGCTGATCTCCTCGAAACCCTGATCCGCCAGTGCCTCGCATGTCCTCTGGACCTGCTCGATACACGGAGAGAACGAGCACACTCGACCCCCTGGAGAAAACAGAGACAGAGGACAAATGTTAATGAACAGTTGACATCTTGTTCCTGCCAAAACAATAAAGACAAGTTAGTAAATATGTCGTCTTCTTCTTTTGGACCAGTCGGGCTCGTTTTAACCCGCGCTGGTGACTCTAGGGGAGACTGTGTCAGTTTGTCCTCCACTTCAGTCCTGACTGAAATATGTCAACAACTGTTGGATGGATTGTCTTGAAATTCTGTACAGATATTCATGATCCCCAGAGGTTGTATCATGCAGACTTTGGTGACTCTGACTAGCGACACCAACAGGTCAGAATTTGATTTATCTAGTGAAATACCTCCTGAGTGGATCTACTGGATGGACTGGGACATTCATAGCTCTCAGATGATACAGCTGATTGTTGTCGTGACCATCACTGAAGGCCTGCCTCTTGAATTAATTGATTGGACATTGGGAAAAAAAAAAGACACCAGGTGCTTCTGCGTTCTTAGTTGGGGTTTTTTTTCAACTTGAAAAGATCAGAGCACTTTGCAACACAAAAACCACAATCAAAAAAGCTTCATTCTCATTAAAAACAATTACAAAAAGGCCCCTCCAGCTGCTTAAACACTTTCTGTGTGATCAGGGCCTCGTTCTGCCCTGTTCAACAAATATACGGCAAATGACAATCAAGCTGAACTGAACTGAAATTAAGTGAAGCATTGCGGTGCTACAGAGATTTTTGTTTATTTTTTTTCTCTCAGTTGAAATGCAAAAGTTACCATTCCCACTAAAATCACGACTCGTATCTCGATCACAAGGACAAAATAAGCTGCTGCGGGTAGAACACAAGTTAGCAAACCAACACGTCCCCTAGACAACTGTACAACTGATTATGCAGCCCTCTACACTGAGACGGTTTGCTTGCCCCCAATTTGATTTACCTCCCATGTTTCTGACCACATCTGGGACGTCATTATCAAACATGGTTGATATTTCTGGCAGGTATCTTCTGGTGAGTCAAACAAGCTAATTTCATATAGTATGTAAGAAATACTGGGTTATATGAGAAGTCTGGAAAACTGACAGAAACCAAGGAGATGATTGCTTTGGCATATTAAAAAAAAGTGCACAACTGAAGGTGAACATGGCAACAAAAAGATGCTTGTAGGAGTGTGTGTGCACGTCCAAACCCAAAGAGGGCACGTGCTGGAGCTGACAGTGAGCAGATCATGAAATAAACAAATAAACAGCTTGCACACTGCAGGGCTTCAATGTCCACTTAGTTTTTACACCTCAGACACTGGAGCCCTGCAGTGTGCAAGCTGTTTATCAAGAAAAAACAAAGATGCTAACCTGCAATATTTACCCTCAAATCTTCTGCTGTAAGACTGTAAAACAGAATCGATAACTTGGTCTCCACCACAAACACCTGGATGATCTGAACTTTGGTGAGGACCTCACAGCAGCAGGAGTCACTAATAGTTCTAATCAACACTAACTGATTGTCTTAAACATCATGACGAGATCACTGCAGATCCACTTAACTCTGGATCTGTGCTCACGACCTTGTCCACTCGTTTGTGAGAAGGTATATGAATGGAGACACTCAAAAACATGACAGTTCACCATCCTTCAATTGTCTTTTCTGGCACCTCTGGGAAAATCAAACCTTCCTCAAAGCGTCAGATGTCTCATAGAGGGGTGGAGAAGGTGTTATCACTGTAAGAATAATGTTTAAAAAACACAGCCATGGACAGAGATAAACAATCTAAACCAGATTTAAAAACTTAATATGGACTCAGGAGACATTCAGTCTTCTCCAGGGAACCTGTGATACTACTACTACTATTAATAATTATTTGTTTTTCTTACGCTAAAAGCAGTTTTCAAAGCGTATTGTTTCCCTTAACAAAGCAGGCCTGTGACCTGCTGGGCTCCAGGCTGTAGTTTGTGGATCATCAGGGGATGAAGCGGCGCTCTAATAAACACAGATCAGCTCTCGGCTTCGGCCTCTCGGCTCTGAACGAAACCCTGCAGTGATTCGCGGCGGGAGGTCGGAGCAGCGAGCCAAGGGAACTTTCACCGGCTGACCTGAAGAGCGAAGAATGTGAGTCTGAGCAGGACAGCTGGGGAGACGAGGGGTTAACCAAACAAATGGGATTCTATAGGTTTTCTACTTGAAATCTAAAGTGCTGAGAAATAACGTTGTCTTGTCCAGTGTGGATTTTGCAGTTAGAGATGTTTAAGAGGTACTACGCACTGATTTTGTTTTATCCCCCTCAGTATGGACTATAGCTCATGGATGAGTGGAGGATTTCTCCCTCCTTATAAATATCCTTGATTTCCAGGAATCAAAGTGAAGGATCACAAGGATCATGGACGTAAAGAACACATTATCCGTGATACCAATATTGTCTCAAATCGATCGCTGGCCCCTAAATTGGATCCAGTCAGTTGTGGCAGACTTTGTAATATCTGTAAATATCATATTGTTGTCCAAAAAAATATGATAAAGTATCGTGACGAAACTGATGATATGCACCTCTACTATTGAGCATCATTGGGTCACAGCTTTGCTTCAACCTGCTTCACATTTCAGGAAGGGAATAATCTGCAGTCTGCGGTGAGACAAACTGGTGCCTGATGGGAGAAACATGTCTGTGATTCAAACTATTCTGAAGTCATCAACATGTAATAAAGTCAAGCTGCTGAGTTTCTGACTGAAATAAAGAACGAGTCTGCAGAGGGCAGCCTTGTTGAAGAATCCACCGCGTCTGATAAACATTAAACTTTGGGATGTTTCAGGATAGCAGCCGTTCCTTCAGCTGACCGGACCAGTGTTCTCCCTTTGAGACGACCATAAACACAACTCAATGGTCTCCTAGCAACCAGAGCGAACACACAGGGAGGGGTCGGGTTGATGATTATACAAGGGCGTCTCAGGCGGGTTATTAATAGCCTCGAATATCAACCGTGCGTCCACGACGAGCATCCATACATGCGTGAAACGTACGATTCCTTATCGGGTCGTTGAGTGTTTGAGTTCGTGGGACGTGTTTGCTTTATGTTGCATAATGTGAGTCTGAGATGGAGCAGGGAGAGAGCGAGGGAGGGTTAGATGGATTCAGGGTCCTTCTCAGAGACCAGGCCGGGCTGCAGGCCAAAACATTAGAGGAATTACAACTCTTACATTCTGTCCGCTGCAGTAAAGCAACGCTCAGCCTGAGAACAGACCTGGAGTCAGTCTGTGCAGAAAAATGAACGACAAGGTGATGAAAGTGGGCTGCGGGTGTTACGTCTTGCCTCCTGTCGTTTCCACAACTCGACTGCTAAAACAACCGCATCGCTTCCCATCATGTGGCGGACAACACCGCAGAGGTCACTTTGTTTGGCCTTTAGGTTGAAGCGTTTTTCGGGGGGCAGTGGCGTTCAGCTGCCCCCGGCTCTCTGGAGAAAACATCCAGTCTGAGCACTGGGAAGTAAATCAAGCCTCTCCTTATGGAGCCACATTCACCGGCTCCCTCTCCCTGCAGCATAACCCTGTATGGTCATGGGACTGCTTCTACAATGGCTGCACTCTATTTATCTGTATCTGTGTGTGTGTGTGTGTGTGTGTGTGTGTGTGTGTGTGTGTGTGTGTGTACGTGAGGGTCAACAGTTCATGAAAGGAATATGTAGCAGTGGCACCATAAAAGGGATTCAGAGAGGAGGAGGCAGAGCAGCATTCCTCTTCATATTGGGGCTTAGTTTTTTAAATCGTGCTGCATCTCCGTGTCTCAGGAAGATGAACATACACTCATAACACACTGATCCTGTGCATCTGAACAGGATGTCATCCATCCAATGCTGTGGCATCACTGGATACATTAATTTGAGTAAAAAGATTTGTTGGCAGCGTATGATATTGCTTTTTAATACCAGATGCACCAGCTCCACATTAGATACAGTTCAGTGTGTTTTAATTCAGAGTTTCCACAATCAATAGAACACAGTAGCTCCACAGCACAAGTTTTTAGAGCCACAGCAATCCCTCCCTTAATGTTAACTCATAAAAATAATTTCATATAATACAGTGAGGTACAGATTTTTAATATGTGAAACTTTGGTATTGGATCAGTACTTTGTATCAGGACAGAAAAGTTGGATTGGTGCATCCTTGAAGAAGTATTTCATTGCTGGGAGGACAGTCTTTTCATAAAGCTGGGCTGTCTGTGCAGTGGAAAGACACAAATACTTTTGAAATTCTTGCTATATGACCAGAGAAAACAGAGGAAAAGGGCTGTGGCTTTTGCTTTGGCGCAAGAGGTGGAAAACGTACAACTACCAGAGCTCACTGCGCTGCAGCCAGACCAAGAAACGCTCCCACTGGTGGGTGATGTAATGTGAGCTTAACACAGGAAACAATATGGCAGCCGGCCAGTAACAAATCATCTTGTTACAGTTTAACAGTAAGCTAAAACTTTCCATTTTTTCCTTGTGTGTGTTTGTGTCCCTTTGTATCATTCAGTGTCTCCTCTCTAAAGTCTGAGGTTTTTGCAGGTATGTGAACGCAGCACAGGCTGAATTCCTCATTTCGTCTTTTTGCCTCAGCAGCATTTTGTGAAGTTTTGAGTTAATTGATCAGTTGATCGGAGCTGATCAGATCAGACTGATGGAAGAGAGCAGCAGCTATTGCAGAGGTTGGTACAAAAACATTCAGATCCAGCACTGAACAGGTACGTCTCCTTTTAATTGTGCCTGACGTTCTGCTGCGCCATCTGTGTCCAGAGTATGAGCTGCACTCTGAAAGTCTGGTGCTCTGAATAACAGATCTGTATTCATATTCCAACAGTGCTCCTAATGAACAGCCCAGCTCCAAAATAGAAAATCAATACATGGTGGAAGATACATGACACATGAATGTGTGTTAAACCCTGGACTATCAATCAATTATCAATAGCAGTGGTCCCATGAGCTCTTTTAATTTGTGCACTGAATTTAGTCCCTTTTTTTTTGCATCTTCTTACATTGCTTCTTTTTAATCGTCCATGTTTCTGGATGGTTCTATCTTCATGTATGTAGAGAATGTGCTTCATTCAAACTGCCTGACTCTCCAATTTTGTTTCACCTGTTGGGCCGGACTTTTTAAGCTTTGGGCATATTTACATCTGCCTTGTTTGGTCTAGTTCAACCAAAGCGTTTGCCCCTTTGGTGCAGTTTGTTTGGGTTGGTGTGAACACTGGATTCAAACTCTAGCACAGACCAAACAACTGCACCCTGGAAGAGGAGGTATTTGAATGTAAACTGTGACCATTCAAACCATGACATTATGGTGTCATTTCACTGGTTAAAAACATTTTTTTCTTGTTCTGGTGACAAGTGAACTAGTAGTGAGTTTTGCCCATTTGCTACCAAAAGGAGAGCGGAAGGGGACAAACCTAAACTATCAAATACGTGAGATGCCTCCTGAATATACGGGCTGACATGAACATTTCACAATTACTTGAGAAGATGCAAAAGAACACTGAGGCATTCGTGAGCAAACTGGCTGAGCAGTGTCTTGTGAAAGAAAAATGTGTCAACAGTTAATAAAAGTATGCAATGCTGTGCAGAAAAGTGGAAGCTCTTAAGATGTTAAAGGCAAATTTGTGTAGGAAGACGATCTCGTTAGGATCCTTTCCTCAAGACCCATGGTTAGCCCAGCAGGTGTTGTTGAGACGTGCAAGACAAGAAGTTGTCTTCTGTGATAAGACCATCTGATGGCAGAGCGTCTTGCTCAAAATGCCTGCATTACTGAATTAATTTATACCCGTTGTGTCACAGGTGTGCACGGTCCTGCGCTCCAAACCAACACTGACTTTAACAGAGCCTGACTGTGCTACTTCATGGACAATATCCAGGTAGAAACTGGGAGAGGTTTGTTGTCTTTTCAACCGCCAACTGTATGGATAAACCAACTGTAAAGGACAAGTAGCCATGTGATCTACCTATATCATATAAACCATGACTTCACTTCTAACCACCTCAGTGAACCTCCAACCTGCCCAGACATGCTGCCGCTCCTGGTCGTCACAGAAACGCCGACACCAGTTTATTCTGTGACCAGGAACAAACACACACACACACACAAGGGCAAAGTTATTGAGAGCTGTGTCAGCTCGGATCGATGGTCGTTGTGGGAGTGCAGAGCGAGGTGACGCTGCCGCGGGGGGAATAAATTCACTGGCTGATATTTTTAAAATGTGCTCAGTCACAGTCATGTTCCTGCTGTGTCAGGGCGAGTCACAGAGAATTCAGCATCAGGTGATGGTTAGTGTTCTTCTGAGGCCACGCCATAAACATTTATTTTAACAGCGTTAACTCCACAGGACACTTTAGTGACCTCCAGTCATTCATTTCCCCTGTAATTTAATACTATCGGTTGTTACATAAGACACATTTTGGCCCTAATAAGGCAGCTTACAGCTAAAATAGTCATGTCAGACATGAGATGATCTGTACACATCTGTTACAAACTGTATTTTAAACTGGAAACTCCAACATGAAAACAATAAATACATAACAGTGTACAGGTCCTGCCTCTGTACAAAGCCCTTATTATTTATTAATCATTCATTCAACACACACTCAGGAAAAGCAGGCTGTCAGTGTGAGCTTGAAAGCTTCCATTAGTAATAATATGAAAACAGAAGCAGTGCAGTCCTACCTTGTTTCTTCATGGCAGCCTTGGCGTGGCGCACCGCCTCCCAGGGGCTGGGGATGTCCAGGAAGACGGCGTCCGCCACCCCCGTCACTCCGAAGCCTTCCTTGCACACGTCCTGGTTCCTGACGGTGACCAGGTGATCCACGCGGTGCTCCTTGAACTCCTCCGCCGCCTTCTCCGCACGCTGCTGGTGGAACTCCACTGTGTGCAGGTGACCTGTGGGGGCGATGGTGCGCAGGATGGCGTGGGAGAGGGAGCCGCTACCGGTACCTACGACACAGACGCCAACAGGGAGGATGAGAAAAGCAGGGACGTGGATACACTTTGACTTAAACAACTGAAAACAAAATCTATGGACTAAAAAAGGCTTACACAAGCTGTGTGGACCTGGAGAGTTGGGCAACAGTTTTTTGGCAGTATGCATCATGTTGCATCGAATCACAATGCATTGCTTAAAGCAGCTTTAGGCCCCGATCACACAGATCTGGTGGTAGCGGCTGCTGGATACTTCATATACCATAGATAACAGCAGGTGTGGAAGCAAATAAGTGCAGTACTTGAAACAGCCATCGTGTAGGGGAAGCTCCTGGACCAACTGGTAGTACTCCCCATGATCCACACTCTTTCCAAGTTGTGTTACATAACACCATTCATCCGAAATATATTTGTTAATTAGTCTACAATGCGACACTGGTCTAAGTGCTGCACGTGCTACGCTAAATCAGTGTGTAGGATAAATAAAATGACCACAATAGCACACGTGTGGGAGACAAAGCCGCGTGACTGTGTCAGGTGAGTGTTTGTTTGCTAGTTTGTGTGTGAGGTGGATCATAACGCATCGCTGTTCGTCTTGTTAGTTGTGGTCTATTGTGTGACACTGAGACAGCACCACACACACGTTTAATATACAAGACAAATAAAGTTGACAAAGCCTCTCGGTCCTTCCCTCCCTCGGCCTCTCTGTTGATGTTCTGTGCATAAATAAGATTAATAGCTTAAATAAATAAAATGATTTAAATCATTTTCCAGCACTAGATTCATTTGAAAGGCCAACAGATGGAAAATGACTTTTAAGTCCACCCAGAAAGATATTTAATCGTGTCAGAGTACAATGGATTAAGGCCTACTTAATACTCATGGTTTTGTGTCCTGTGCTGCAAACTTTTAAACCTCTGTAGCTCCAGTGCTGTGTGTAAAAAGTTAACGTACAGTCCTGCTACTTATTTTATACCATTATTTTTTTTGCATCTATTTTGATCAGTCTGTTTTTATAAAAGTGTGCAAGACATCTAACATGTGGCTTTGACTTGTAACTGAACACGTAGCCCATTTCATAGAAAATACCGAGATATATATTTTTGTCCATATCATCCAGCCCCACTTTCTGGTTGAGCCTAGAAAAGTATTATTGTCCTCTGTGACCGCTCTGAATATGGAAGTCAAAGGATTAAGATCAATAACTGTACCCAACACATCTGAGAGTGCATTTAAAACACCAGTCCAAAGCCCTGCAGCTGCAGACATGTCCAAAAACAATATCAGCTATGACCTAGTTCTCAGGCTGCTGCAAGATTTCATTTGAACACATTACAATATCACTAAACATGAAGAACCAGGACAAATGATTTTGGGATCTTTTTTTGTGCATCACATTGCCTGTAAACTCTGCAAATGATCACTCAGATTTTGCTTACATCCCTATCAGGTCTTCAAACCAGATAATAAAAAGATCTAACTCAAGTGTGGACATGAGGCCGTGTAATCTCAAACCACTGCGTTGTTATGTCTCAGAACTGACACTATGAGCTTCCCTCCGTCCTGAGACAGTCCACACAAAGAGCTCACAGCTGTTACTACAACACACACACATTCTCACACTGCCTTTCGTTCCACTCGGGCTGATAAGTGGATGCTACATTTCTGAGTGCACCCTCTGTGCCCTGCAGCTCTCCGCCTGCTCCTTAATGTCTGCTGCTAATGTGCATGTTGGTGAAGAGTGATGTGTGATTTTACAAGAAGTAAAATAACAGTGGTCATGTGACTTGCAGTTAATGCAGAGGAGGGGGGGAATGAAGCGTTGAGAGCACAGCTACAAGCCAGCCGATCCTCCGCCATCCTCCACGGCCCCCTCCTCTTCTTCTTCTCCTGACATTACGTCATCACCGCCTTTGTTCGTGTGGTGACAAAGAGGGCAATGTTTACCCCACAGCAGCACTTTGACTTGCTAAAACCTCACACTGCTGAGCCGGGGAGGAAACAACAGTAAATGGGGAAGCTGTGGATGGATGTAGTAAACCAGAGGAATGAGGATACACGGATGTAAATATGTAAATAAAGACAAAAAGAGCCGTTTGTTATAAAACCACAGCAGCAGAGAGACAAAGAGTTAATAACAGTCCGATAAGATTTCTGTTTGAATGACCTCATTAGTGATAAAGCTTCTTTATCATTATCAGAGAAGGACGAACTGTGCTGATTGTCCAAACTGGACTTTACATTGATATACATGCAGTGACTCTATGAACATACACACCATGTGCAACGTAATGCAAAGCTATGCAAAAGTCTGTTTTGTTGACTTATTTTAAGAGGTGTGTGGTTTGTTTGCTTGGGGTCACGCTTGTGATGCCTGTTATCGTCTCACAAAGTGGGCTGAAAGTTAGTGAAAAAATGGCAGAAGAAAAGAAGAAAGGAAAACTATATCGGTCAGAGGAGGAAAAGATTGAACTTCTGGAGGAACTTGTTATGAGGAAACCTTAACTGGGACTTTAAGGGCACCAGCCCCAGTATCTCGCCCAAGGATACTTTGATATGCGGACATAAACAGTAGCCACGTTTGACATAAACATGGCTACTTCTTGAATGCATCATGCAACTGTAAACTTCTTCAATGTGTAAAAGGCTGCAACTAAAGGCTATTTTAATTATATATTAACCCCTCTGTTACAGATATTCAGTTACTAACAACTATTAAATTAACAGTTTAGTCTTGATGTCTTGAAATGTCTCTCTGTCTAATTGAAACTCCAAAATCAAAAGATATTAAATTAAAGATGAAAGAAAAGTAGCAAATCTTTACAGTTGAGAAGCTGGGATCTCATAGATCCTAATTTTATGGGAAACGCTCAAGTGATTCATATGATTAACTGATTATCAAAATAGATGTTGATTTATTTTTTCATATACCAAATAATTGATTTATTTATTTCAGGGATGAGGGTCAGCATCTCCAAGTCTGACGCCATGGTTCTCTGCTGGAAAACAGTGGACTGCCTCCTCTCGGCTGGGAGGAAGTTACTGCCCCAAGCAAAGGAGTTGAAGTATCTCGGTGTCTTATTCATGAGTGAGGGCAGAATGGAGCGTGAGATAGATCAGCGTCTGCAGTGATACGAGTGCTGCGCTGGACGGCTGTGGTGAAGAGGGAGCTGAGCCAAAAGGCAAAGCTTTCGATTTCCTGGTCCATCTACGTCCCAGCCCTCACCTATGGTCATGCGCTCTGGGTAGTGACCGAAAGAATGAGATCATGGATACAAGCGGATGAAATGAGTTTCCTCTGGACATCTGGAGGGAGCTCGAAGAAGAGCTGCTCCTCCTTTGTGTTAAAAGGGGCCAGTTGAGGTGGTATGTGCATCTGATCACGATCCTCCCAGACACCTCCTGTTCGAAGTGTTCTGGGCAAGTCCAGCAAGTAGGAGGCCCTAAGGTAGACTGAGAAGACAGTGGAAGGATTATATATCTCGTGTGGCCTGGGAATGCCTTGGGATTCCCCAGGAGGGGCTGGAACGTGTTGCTGTGAAGAGAGATGTCTGGAGTGCTTTGCTCAGCCTGCTCCCGGATAAGTGGTTGAAAATGCATAAATGGATTATTACTGTTTCAGGACTAATCAACTCTATGACGCTTTATCTATATGTGGTGCTACAGCAACATATGTATAAATGGCCGTGTAATCCAGAACAACTGCACCACAAACTGCCGCCTCACATTGTTGAAGAGTTATACAGGCTGAAGCATTAAGAGAGAACATTTGCTCAGAACATCGAACCTCATCCGTAAAGTAGAGTTTACTGTTGAAAGGAAATGGCTGAGTCTCTGCGGCTGAGTGATGGGCGAGCCAGGGCTCAAACACTATCCTAACTCGAGCCGCATTAAACAGACGATCAATCAGCAGAGAATGTGACTCTGGACCTCAGGCTTCATGCCAGCGTGCTGACGGGTTCAGTTTCCATCCAAGTACAGCGCCAAGTCCACAAGTTACACACACACACACACACACACACACACACACACACACACACACACACACACACACACACACACACACACACACACACATACACACACTCTCACACACACACACCATCAGCAGTTTGTGAAAAGTCACGTCAGAAATTTGCAAATATAAAATGAAATGTGATTATAGAGCAGAAATCTTTAAGTTTTGATCTAAAATTGGCTTTTTTTATTCATCATCAGAGTACACAAAGTGCATTTCCTGGAAAAGGACAAATTTAATAAAAAGGGTTCTGGTGCTCTTAAGTATGTAACTGGAGACAAATTATTATAGAGAGACAGTTTATCTTAAGGTCAAACCTTCCTCTAATCCACGGCTGTTGATCATCTGTTTGCACTCAGAGGACTAAACACAGTTTACTTTAGGTTGGGGGTGCACTGACACACTATTAGCAAGAAGTTTGGCTGTTGGTTTGATACGAGCCAAAAACAGAAAGGAAAAACTGGAGTTAAGACCAGATTTGATGTTTTAAGAGAAGGAAACCATGTTTTTAAAAAAGTCAGCTGTGTGGAGACATTTTACATTATAAAAGAAAAAAGGCACAAAACTGACAATCAGTTTTGAACTTACAGAAGTATCATGAATAGGACCGACGCACGAGCACTCCCACCACACACAATTAACTTTGACATACTCTTTCCGAAGCTAAAAATGTGGGGTTTGGACGCCGAGTCTGAGCAGCTGTTGAGTCATTTTGTGACTCAGTGTTGACATTTGAGTAGAGCTGTATCGAACAGTTCGAAGCCTCGTTCAGGACGTTGACATTCAAGTTCTAAAACAACATTTGAGCGATGCACCTCAAATAATGTGACTATTAGCCACTTTGTTAGCGTGCAGGTCACAGTAACGTCAGCCATTATAGCTAGAAAAAGAACACTTTGCAGGACAGCTGAGGCGTTACTGACAGTTTCCAGGTGCTTTACAAAGCTTGCTGTAGATTTGTGATATGCCAGTTTCTGTTGGCACACCAGGCACTCGACTATTTGGGGGGTCATCTTTGTAAATACTGCAACTATTCCAGACACTGCACTTCTTCGACATCTTGCCTCTGTAGCCTGTCACAGGTGGTTAAAATGTCGTAGTTGCAAAACCAGGCCTATTGCTAAGTTTAAAAGGCCTTATCTGAGAATAGCAATTAATGTTGATGCATAATCAATGTCAACTTGTGTTTTGGAGGTAATGGTATAGAAAAACAGAACATTCGAACACTGATTTGGACATCAGTTACCATGGCAACAATCAAAGCTATGAAGCATTCAGGTCAGCCCTACTATCCATCCAATGTTGACATATTTCAATCAAAACCTCCAACACCAATGTCCCAGTGAAACTTCAGTCATGACGATACATCATCTGGGAACCATGAATGTCTGTGTAACATTTTGTTCCAATTCATCCAGTGGATGTGGAACTATTTGAACTTTGACCTGATGGTGGCGCTAGACAAAAAGTCAGGATTACAAAAGTTACCCCTTGAAAGCTGGAGATTCAAATCACCAGTCAGAGACTCCTCAGTTCTTTGGTTTTTGTTTTTGCAAGTCCGTGCGCTGTCCAGTGTGCTTCTGGGGATGTTTTGGTCCCAAAGATGTTGCTGTGGAGTGAGCGCACTTGACTTTCATACTACTCCTTGGTACAGACTGCCGCAGACGTAATGCAGCTGCACAGAGGAGGAGAAACTTTTCACCATAAGGCTTCCAGATAACATTATTTCCTCTCATCTGCTGGGAAGTGGTGAATTTACAGCTCACAGTGACTTAATACGACACAGTCTCTGGCTTTTGTTTGGTATCTAGAGTCAGCAGTCGGCTGAACATCCCGCTGAGCCCGTTCAAACTTTAAAACTTAACATGGAAAAACAAATAAATTGTCGAATATTTGTATTAAATGGCCAAATCTGATTCAACTGACATAATCCTGAGACGGGTACAGCCCTACCAGGGACTATGAATGTCTGTATGCAATGTGCTGGCCATCCATTTGATAGTTGTTGAGATATTTCACTCAAAATACTAAAATGTCAATTTCAGAATAACACCTCAGTCATCAGGATTTATCATCTGGGAATCATGAATGCCCCAATCCACCTAACAGATGTGGAGCTATTTCACTGTATAAGTCGAACTTTGACCTGCTGGTGGCGCAAAAGGACAAGTCAGAGGATCACCAAAGCTGTTAGGACTTCTCATCTGGTAACCATGAATCTCTGTACACAGTTTAACAGCGATCCATCCACTAGTTGTTAAAATATTTCTGTTAAGAATGAAGTAGTGAACGGACCAAACAACCTCGCAATCCCAAGAGACATGTCACTGGCATGACTAAAAAACTGGCATGTATCAGTACTGTCTGTCACTTGGTCTTGTCCTATACTATGTGCAGTAGTTCATGTGATAAGGAAGTGGTATCTAACTCTGTGCACAAAAAGAGGAAATGCAACTTTGTTTGACCCCTTAGACCTGAGTCAGCTAAACGACTTTGTGGCCACATTAACCACCAGCTCTGAAACCTGCTGTCGCTGTCGTTGTTTCCACTACAGTTTGCTGTAGGTGTTCTGAAGAGAAGACCGTTACGCAAACGATGATGAATCGCCCTTTAATGAGAGCTCCGCTTTGATGCAAATGGTCAAGGCAACTCGTGACTCATATAAAGGTTTCTAATCTGCTCACAGAACAAAACATCGAGCCAGTGGGCAGCCACTGTACGAGAGCAAGAAGAGGATGATGATGATAGTGGGGGAGGGGGCTGTTGGCCTGAACTTGAGGTCGTCTTTGCTTTCTGTTTTCCAGCACTTATCAGAGAAACGAAAAACAGACCAGGGGTCAGACAACTTGACTTCCCTGCAGGCAGTTTGGAAAGCGAAAGTAAGAAGTCCCCCCATCACTGACCCACTTCTGTCTCTGTAGGCCTCAGCAAAGCACTCAACCATTAAATGCTGTAGTGAAGGCCGACTGTAGGTGGCTGCACTCTGGCTGATCTCAAGAGGTTTGAACGTACGTTTTAAGGCTGATTACAGAAATAGACACACATATTTCTGTACTTAAGCAGCCAATTGCCATTTTCTCTGCCCCAAGTATCACATGAATCAGTGGATATCACAGAGGTTCATTCATGTCAGTGTTGAAACGCTTCTATAACAGTAATGAGTACATCGCAAGACGAAATCAGAAAAATGAAATTCCTCCAGGGTTAGAAGAAAAATAGGTTTCACAGACAGTTTTTCTTCTATGGAATCAGCAGTGGATGAGACATCTGATTCAATACTGATCCAATAAACTGGAGAATGATCTGTTAATGTACGTTTAGCTGCAACTAAAGGTTAGTTTCATTGTGTGATTATCTAAGAATTCATTTTGCAATATGTTTAGGTTGAATAAAACGAAAGTTATCACAGACCACATTGATCGTCTTCTACCTCATTATTTTGTCTGAACAGAAGTCAAAACAACTATTTAAAACATTATGACACACCGAAAAGGAAGTAAATCTTTAGATTTTAGAGGCTGTAAACAGCACGTTCTATGGTGTTTGTGCTTGATGATAATTATTAAATGACTGTTGATGGATGTTACCTTTAAGCTCTAAATGAAATGTCTGGAGGCACTGTCACACTGTTTGTCAGATCTAAATGATACACACAATGTGTTTTGGTGAGAAAAACTGACTGTAAACAAAACTTAAGCACCTTTAACTCCAGCTATGTCCTCAGTAATGTCTGTAAAAGCTTCAACTATGTTTGAGTGTCTTCATTTAAAACTATTTCTGTCCAAATGAGCAAACTTTTGAGATCAATTTGTAAATTAATTTCTGTAGTTTTTTCAGGCCAGTATTCACTGAAATGGAGCAGGACTAACCTGACACTTGAAATAGAAACAAATTTTGCATGTTAAGCAGTCGCTCCATACCTAAAAATTATACATAACATGATCACTCACTAGCGTCCCTCCTACAACACCTCAGCTGTTTAACTGGAATGCAAAAACAAGCCATTAAGTACAACACCTGGACTTAAAAGGTGTGTAGGAGGTGTGCAATGTGTAGGATTTAAGGGGCTATATTAGCAGAAATGGCATATAATATTTTAAGTATGTTTTCTTTTGTGTAATAATTACCTGAAAATAAGAATCGTTGTGTTTTTGTTACCTTAGAATGAGCCTCGTCTACGGAGATCGCCAAGTTGCACCACCATGTTCCTACAGTAGCCCAGAACGGACAAACCAAACACTGGCTCCAGATCGGGCCATTCAGGTTTTCACGTTAAAAGCCCCTCTGCAATGAGCAGCATCAGAAAAACACTTTTTTTTTTTTTTAAATGTGAAACACCTTTATTCAGTGTTTTTACTGGTTTAAAACACCTGGGGTCTTATTTATAAGCAGTGTGCGCCACTTCCCACGCAAAAGTTGTGAGCTATAGAAACAGACTTGATGGAAGAGACTTTGACTCGAGCTTACAAACATTTTGGAGACAAGAAATTGGCGACGCAGATGGTGAGGTGGAAGCCTGATTGAAGAAACTGTCGAATAGTTTTTTGCTGCCCACCATTTTTGGCTTTTGTCAGTACATACATTTTCAGTACTACGTACTGTTTCATAAGTGAGACTCCTGGTACGTTTGGTTTTGAGAGGAAGAGTCCTCTGCGGATAATTCGGCTCCTAGTAAAAACCTTAAACTATCAGAGAAAATAGGTGAGCACACATTGGCACGAGGTGGGTGAGCTGCCTGTCTCAAATAGCGTTGGAGAGACACTGATTTGTAACATGAAACTGCTTTGTTTAGTGTTTTTACCAGTTGGTGCATGTTTTTGGGAAGAAGAGACCTCTGTGGATAATTCAGCTCCCTGTAAAAACCTCCTGAAGAATGAACACTGAAAGAATTTTAACCAGGAGAAGTTTCGGCTGGTTGCAATCTGCAATCTTCACCACTAGATTCAACTAAATCCCCCTAAATCTGCCACACTGAAGCTTTAAAGCCTGGTTCTCTCTCTGTTGGCGTCCCTGCTCCACCTGTGTGCCCTCTGTCCGGCTGAACTTGTCATATCTGTGCAGCCTTAATGCAATGACTCAAAAGCCCTTGAGCTACAGTGAGTATTGACTGAGCATACTGCAGCACTGATACAGGTGAAGAAAAACCATGGAGCAAATAGTTAGCATCAAACACTCGGCCAAGGTGACTCCACTACATGACCCGATGCTCCTTCAGGGAGCTCCACATGTGAGAACAGCCAACAACTTTATCGCCTCTAATCGCTGCATGTTTATACAGCTCACTGGCAAAACTCTCCCCTCCACAGCACAGCATGTTCTGGTTATGGACTATCAGGCCGAACATTATGAGTCCCCACTGTATCGTACGAACGCCTATCAGTGCCTCATCGACACATAACGATACTCAAGTGTTGCGCAGCTAATAAAATGCTGCAATCAGGAAGTAATTTAATAAACCGGGCATTTTCTCTCGTATTCAAACCATTATCCTCTGATTTTAAACGTGATGAGACGTCAAAAGTGGTGGTTGTAATCCAATGCATGCATGTTGATGCAGAGAGTGTTAAATATGCAGAGTAACGTGATCCCGATGCAGATAGTGCAGCCCTCTAGCTGACTAAACAGATTTCCGACTGAGCCCATTCATCACCCAGGAGACCCCTCCAATCTCTCTCTCTCACACACACACACACACACACACACACACACACACACACACACACACACACACACAATTTCCATTAAGTACAATCAATAAAGTGACATGCGCAGGGGCTGGCAGCAGTAAAACATGATGGAGCACTGCACCACCACACACATATCAACATCCTCTCCAATCCCCCTCCTCCCTCCCTGCTCTTGGACTGCAAGAAACTGCAGCTCCAACTCCCCCGAAAAACACATGGACACACTCTGAGTGATTGCCATTAAACAAATGGAGCTGAAGGCGAGAGACAAAAAGTGACAATGTCAACAAATACTGTATTACATAACCGTGTTTGGCACATCTGTGAGCTGTCACATGATGCACGACATCAACAGCTGAGGCTCCGTGAAACAAAGCATCAGACTCAAAAAGGTGTGAACACAAGATATAATTAAATCAGGCACGTCTTAAAGCTGCAGTGGGAAAGATTGGTGGCCTCAATAGATAATAAAATAGAAGCCGCATTAGAGCGAAATATCCCATCCCCCTATGTGAGGCCAGCGATGGATGAAGTATTCATATAAAACAACACTGTCAAAGCACTGCAAATTCATGCAAACCAAAGTCCTGCATTCAAATCCTCGTGCCGATGTTAGGCTAGAAGACTTTGAAAATACTTTTAAAGGACTAAAGTGACATCATCACATAACTTAAGACAATTTCAGTTTTTAGTCACACATTGTAAGATTTTGCAAAGACTTTGAATCTTGCAAGGTCACTATTTACAAGACTACAACTAGATTCCTTTTGAGATTATTTCCCATCATGCTCCTGGTGGTAAATATTGCACCAAACTCCCTTTAACAAATATTAAGTATTAGCAATTACTTACGTGTTCTGCAAAAACATATGACACAGAAGCATAAGACGAATGGTGTCATTTGTCTCCAGCATTTTTGTCAGAACTGCATCAATTTAATCTATAAAGATGAACTGTATTTGCATACAAACGTCACGTTTTCGATTTCGTTGCCTCAACTTTTAACCAGTCTCTGTTGGTTAGCTGTGCTATTTTAGTAGGAGGAGACGGTGGAAACGAGAAGCAACCTGCTTAAAAATGAACATTTCTCAATAAAATAAGTGCTGGTTGGTGGATCTGATACACAGAGAATTAAACACAGCCTCTTTTACACTTCAACATGTCATCAGTTTCTCCTCCTTTTCCACAGAAGAGGAGAACTGAGACTTGTTCATGTTCTTGTGCCTCCCCGGAGTCCCTCCATGTTCACTCGCTACCCAACTTGCTGCTTCTTATTTGGTGATGGAGAGAGCACAGCTATGGGTTGTCGACAATGTTCACATCATTGAATTTTAGTATTTGATTGAGCCAAGACTAAAAACCTCCGATAATATTCAACATGTTTGATTCTGTCACAGAACAGTCAAAATCACCAAATGAAACACTGGTCCATGTGGATTCCTTTGGTATGAAGCTTAACAGATCTGCTGGGCTGATACATATTAACATGCTGTGCTGTTGTCCACAGTTTCCTCTTGTTGACATTTACAACCACCAAAATGCAAAGTGGCAAAGTGCAGCTTCAACCAAGTTATCACAGAACAGAGGCCTTAGTCAAATGAGACCGAACATATTCAAAATGTTACCTTCAAGCTTCATATAATTCATTAACGATATATTTTTTGAATAAATGTGAAAAATATTCCATCTTTAAATTGATTTCCAGACCTTTAAATCCACTAACTTTAACAAGTTGACTGATTGGTCTTGGATTGAGACATGAGACAATGGTTTCTCGGTTAAAATAAAAAATGACCAATGAGCGCTGTGGAGGGACCAACAATTAGCCACATGTTGGGCTAAAGACACTGTCAGGCCAGCATCAAGCTGTTGTCAAGTGATGCGCCAGAACCAGTGAGAAGTAATAACAACAATGGTGAGCAACACAGACAAGACAGACACTGCTACTGAGGCTGCTCTAAATCAACACGTCTGCTCGACATCGTAGTTTGTTTGACTTCGCAGGTACATTGGCAAGGCTACACGTCAGTGTGGAATTAAAATGTCGTCAGATTTAGGAGGATATGTTAGTCTCTAATACATCCCTCCAGGGATTACTGCGGCCTGAAATGGATGATTTCAAAATTGCGTTGCACCTTGCAATATTTTTAGGCTTTTTTTTTACCAAGTGAAAATTGAAAAAATAGTTGCAATGCTGTCTTGGCGGGGCTGTTTGAACCAGTGCTTTAAACTCAGTCTCTGTGAGCAGCTTTCTCTGCCAAATTAGCAGGAGCTAACACAGCAGCAGTGGCTAACATCAAACACCAAAATAGCTTAACTCTGTGTTAAACCCATTAATAACCGTTGGGTAACGTTAGCTGTGAGATGCTAACAGCCTGTCATTGTGCACTAATATAAAGATAAACAGAAAGGGAAAGCGAGGCAAGGAGGGCGTGAGTGAATCAATGTGCTGCGTGCAACTTAACAATGAAATTAGATTTCACCAGTTTTAAATAGTCAGATTTGCAGTAAAGTTGCTGTGACTGAACAAAATTGCAATGAATGGGGATTAGCTGAATTTGTGTTAATTGTTGCGATCGCAGCATCCTGGAAGGACTGACTAGTGACTGGCGAAGGAAAATGGACACCCCCAACCCCAACAAAAAATGCTGGGAGTGGACACAATGTCAGACTGATGATGTAAACTGAGTGAAGCAAGTTCACAAATCTGTCTGATGTCAGGTTAGCGTTTTGCATCATCAGGCAGATTTTTGGCTGGTGGACGGGCAGGCAGCTCCGGTAGCTGGCAGCTGCACAACACCTCACACCCCAGTGACACAGATCTGGTTTAAAATTGGCAAAGTGTCCATTTAAGAATTGATTAGTGATAGGAATATGGCTGAATAGCTGTAGCTTCTCTTGCTGCTAAATCCAGTCCTCATATAATACATTCTGTGCCAGCATCGAAATCCTAAAATGCAGCTGACGCCCAGGCCTTCTGACAGACTATGTGATCGTTTTTACATGATTTAATTCAAATTTTGTCTTGCGGTAACCCTTACCTGACTCGCAGACGATGGACCCCGGCTTCAGCTCCAGCATCATGGTGATGGTGGCGATGTCGGTGGTGTAGAGGATCTGTGTGCGGTGCGGCAGGGTGACCGTCCACAGCTCAGGTGTGGGGTGAAGCACGTAAACCCACCCGCCTTTGCTGCAGGTGACCTTCGACCCGTAACGCTGACCGATCAGGTCTGTGGAGTGCCGAATGACTCCGTAACGAGTCTGCGTTTGGGCGCCCTGCTGCACCTTGACTGGCACCATGGAATCATGGCTCAGGTAGACGATGGCGACGTCTCCGTCCTGAATGAGGTCTGAGTACTCCACAAAACTCATGGTGGGCACTGTCGTCTGCAACAGGGAGGAAGGAGATGAACTTTTAACTCAAGAGGCAACATAGAAAACTTCTTACAAACAAACAGTACACTTAAAATACTAATCAACATTATTCTATAGATCCCAGGTCAACAAATTAATCGGCAACAATTCTGACAAGTGATCATGCCCAATTTCTTTCTGGTTCCAGTTCCCCCAATATGATATTACTCTTCTCTGTTTTATATCATTGTATACTTAATATATATGGGTTTTGGACGGTCAGTTGGAGAAAAAAAATACATTTGAAGACATCATTTTTGGTAAAGTAACTGGCAGATTGGTCAAAAATGAGACTTCCAATTTGTAAGTACAACTGGGGAAACTTGCATTTTAACTGTATAACAATGAGAGACAAAAAATTGAGACAGTTTTGCTGTTAGAAAGACATATCTGATGAGTACACAGCTATATGACTAAGTTAATACTGTCGCACACTCTGGCTGCACATGCATTTCTTTTATTTTGATGTAGATATTTCAGCCTTTGGGCCTTCTTCAAGATCAACAACCATACAGAGACACAGGTGCACTGATCTGTTAAACAGGCCACACCTTTGTCACTCAGCTGACAGCGGTCAGATAATCATGCCACACCATTAGGTTGAGCAAAGACAATTTAGAGGCCCTCAAAAAAAAGACCTTTGAACCAACCGTTGTCAGGAGCTACAGCCAACCACGTCATCAAAACAAATGACAACAGCCGCTATGTATTCTACCACATTTCAGTTTAACATGCTTTTTTTTTTTAGTTCACCATATTCAAAAAAGGTTAAAATACAGGAGCGGACAGCAAAAGTTACATCACAGAAAACATTTTGAATCATAGTTTATATTCAATCCATGGGGTGACAATAGTGTGGACCTTCTCCATCCCAACATATCTTAAAAGTATATAAGATGATTAAGTTAAACAAAATGTGATGCTACCAAATAATGAATGTTTTTACATCTAATAGTACTTCTGTGTTCAGCAATTCAAGTTTTCAGTGCTCTTTCCAACATACGAATTACTAACAGATTCAGTGGAACATGAGATTATTCCTTGTACATGTATATGGATTGACAGCCAGAGTGTGCAACATTTGTTTGATCAGCACCTCAGTATTATCTTGATGTGTGTTACTTTTATATATTAAGTTAATATTGTAACCAGTGTCCCAATTAATAGTTCTGTATTTACAATTTTATTTAATTAAAGGCACAGAAAAGCATCCAAAGTGTTTCAAGTGTTACATTATTAGTTATACATTATATTTTTTGATTGTTACTACTGATGCTTTCACATGTATAATTTTCCTTTAATGTTAATATTATTATTTCATTTTTGTTCATTTTAATAAGCTAAATTTAATTAATTTTAATTTTGTTTATAATTTCATTTATTTATTTATTTTTTTACAACAACGCAATTTACTGCACAAAAAGAATGAAGTGTCAACATTTATTGTCATTTTCCTGGTAACTTTCACACAAGCTGGACCCAACCTGCAGTTTATGCTGACAGCAGCAGGGCCCTGGTTTCCATGGTAACTGATCTCCAGTCATCTCTGGCCTTTTTCAGAAAAACATCACGAGCACAAAACGTTACAATTTTTAAGAAACAGCGTATTTTAAACTGAAGAATAACAGTCGTTTGATTTAAAGGATAACTGACATTTGACAGTTTGCGTTGCTGCTTCAAGACAGACTGAAGGAGGAAAACATGTCGGACGACATAGAGCATATGTAAGTGACATGGTTTAATTAATAATGTTTAATTTCTGATGTTTTGGAGCAAGAAATAGGGTTTAAGTTGAAGCCTGTTCCTCCTGTACACAGTGTTTCCCGTAGTGTTGCCCTCTGTTATTGAGGTTAACGTTAGTTTAGGGTTTAGATTAGCTTTAGGTTAATTAGCTAACTAGCTAGTTGGGATTAGGGATCAAGCAATATTGTGTTTAAGTGAGGGGAAACACAAGTCTATGGAGAAACAGAAACATAACACCTCTAGTGACATTAGCTTTTTTTTTAATAACGTTGACTAAGCTGACGTTGGCTTAGTTAGCAATAACGCTATCTTTAAAGTTAAGCTAGCGGTTATCGAAGACTGTTAGCGTTAACGTTAAGTTACTGGGTTACACTTTTAGTTTAGAAAGTTTAACTTTAGTGTCTACGTTTGACATTTTATGAACACACTTTCTCACTTGAAACATACAGAGAAGTCACAGTGCAAAGAGTCTATCGGCACAACTTGCTGACGCGTTACTAACTGTTGTGTTTGACCGTTAAACGTCGGTTTCACCTGCTAGCCAGCTAGCATGCTAACGCTAGCTGCAGTAACCGTTAACTCTGCTCAGCGAGTCAAAGAACCGTTGGCGGACTGTCGACCTACCGTCTACAGGAGTGACGATCTTTGGGGTTTCAAACGGACACAAACGCTGGTCAGTAAACGCTAAGTTGTGTCCTTATAGCCGTTAAATGTTCATGTGGACAGCGCTGACAGCTAACTGCTCATTCATTCCCTGCACACACGTGGTGTTGTTTTCAGAGGAAGTCGAGGAGACACGACCGGATGTTGAAATGCATCACGGATAACTAAAGTCTCTGCGCCGACACGGTGGCATGAATGAGGCGGTACAGATGATTTGTAAATCTGCTGTCACCTCCAAACGTTTGTAGTAACGTGGGAAACGTCCCCAAAATGCCATCAAGTTATTATTATTATTATTATTATTATTATTATTATTATTATTATTATTACTTTTTCCCTTACTTAAACAATTTTACAATTTATTTACAATTTTATTTAATTAAAATCACAGAAATATTAGTAGAAACATTTACTTAAAGTATTAAAAGTGTCTCAAGTGTTACATTATTAGTCATATATCATAGTATTATCATAGAGTATTACTACTGATGCACTGTAAGATGCATTTTGCTGATGTTGGTCAAGGTGGTGCTAATTTCAAATGATCTACAACAAACATGTAATCTGTAACTTTGGCTGCCAAATAAACACAGTAGGCTAGAATTTAAAGTATAATATTTACCTCTGAAAGGAAGTAGACGTAAACAGCAGCATAAAATGATAGTACTTTAAAACTGCACTTGAGCACAGTACTTAAACGTCAGTGTAAATGTACGTTGTAACGTCATTACTTTGCCAGTGAGTTAATATCACAAGAGATATTGCACCTGATCAAATTTAGTTTGGTTAGTTGTTATAAAAAGGTACATGGGGTCATTGAACGCAACTTCAATTCCACTGAAAGTTATTGAACGTATTTATAAATTTATTTTTCAGTTTGGCAATTTTCCTTTATTGTCATATTTATTATTATTGTTTCATTTTTTAAATTCTAATTAATAACATTTAGATCAATTTTATGTTTTGTTTTTTATTTTTTACAAAATTATGATTTATTGCTCACAAAGAATAAATTCCCCAGTGTAACTTGTGTGTAGAAGGAGTCCCCACTCCAAACACAGCGCGTCCAATTAAATGAATGGACTACAAATACTGGCCAATGGGAGCAGACATGGTCTACTATAAATTACGATGAGGAGACATCATCAGTCTGACCGGAGAGCTGCTGGGACGCTGCTGGTGGTTCGTAAGCTCCTCGGCCGGAACAATAGGGATCTTTGTATCAACCCCTGGTAGTAGTAGTAGTCCTCAAATCCGACAACAGGTAAGAATATTATTTAATTATGTCGAAATTCCGTCACACAGGCGGGTTATCTTTAATTTGTAACGATTAAATAAAATCTGGGCGGTAGAGACAGTGTCTTGGCCTGATGAACATGTCCGCTTTCACTATGAGAATTTATGTAAACTGCTCAGTTAATAAAACAATTCAAACTGATGCGATGTATCACATTTTTAACGATGTGTGTCCTGCATGTTTCTGCACCTGTATAAACGCGTTCAGGACACTGTCCGCTGCAGGAGATTTCATTGTTATCTGCAGTTCAGCCACTTGAGCGTAAATAATAACGTCGGTCTGAGTGTTCGCTGCTTTTCACCGTGTCTTCCTCCATCCTCCGCCCAGGGATCAGCCATGCCTTTCGGTAACACGCACAACCAGATGAAGATGAAGTACTCCTCGGAGCAGGAGTACCCGGACCTCAGCAAACACAACAATCATATGGCCAAGGTCCTGACTCCTGCTATGTACGAGCGGCTGAGGAGCAAACAGACACCCAGTGGATTTACTCTGGATGATGTCATTCAGACTGGTGTTGACAACCCAGGTAAAAACAAAAGCCGCTTTTCGGCGAAATAGCCATCTGTTGTGCCTCATCGACCGCGTCTAATGGCCGCAGCTCTGCGCTGCATGTTGCTGAGAGGGAACACTAACAGCTCTCTGCACTGTGACCTTGCCCAGGGATAAACTATGAACCGGCATTTAGAGACATATGGAGAGTTGTATCCGTCGGAAACAGTCATCCTGCTCTTAACAGGGCCTCCACTATCAGAGCATATTACACAGCTTTATGGGAAATGTTAAAGATTAGCAGTGTTACATAATGTATGCAGGGCAGCTGATAATCCTGCTGCTCTCCCTCTTTATTATGTCACTCACAGTGTGGTGTAGAGGTATTTAACTCAGCAGTGTTGAAAGCACTCAGATGGACCTGGTCACTGCTGTGTAGCAGGCGACCGTCCCCTCACCCTGTAGACTGTGTCTCTGTTTAGCTTTGAGATTGTGGCCAAGCTGATGCTGAGGACGCTGTCAGCTGAGGACGAGTTCCCAGATCTCAGTCAGCACAACAACCACATGGCCAAGGTCTTAACCCTGGACATGTACAAGAAGCTGAGAGAGCGGGCTACACCCAACGGCTTCACCATAGATGGTGTCATTCAGACAGGGGTTGATAATCCTGGTACAGTACCACAGTCCCACCCTGAGACCTGATGACACTCAGCACATTGAGTTAGTGTGGATGTTAGTCAGTCTGTCCCTCTGCCCTGTGTCTCCTCTGTGACCCCGTTGGCTTTGTGTGCAGGCCACCCCTTCATCATGACCGTGGGCTGCGTCGCCGGAGACGAGGAGTCCTATGAGGTCTTCAAAGAGCTGCTGGACCCCGTGATCGAGGACCGTCATGGAGGATACAAACCCACAGACAAGCACAAGACCGACCTCAACTCAGCCAACCTGAAGGTACTGCAGCCCTCTGCTCAGTCAACATGGCTGACTGTAACACTGCACAGAGAAGCTAACCTGTGCCTGTGTGTGTGTGTGTGTGTGTGTGGCCTCTTTAGGGTGGTGATGACCTCGACCCCAACTACGTCCTGAGCTCCCGAGTCCGCACAGGCCGCAGCGTCCGCGGCTTCTGCCTGCCACCTCACTGCAGCCGAGGAGAGAGGCGTGCTGTGGAGAAGCTCTCCATCGAAGGTAAAGGGGACACGTGAACCTGTGAGTTACTGACAGGGCAGGTGTGTGTGTCCATGCTGAGTCACTGACACACACACTAAGTGCTCTGCACACAGATGGAGACATGATGAGTCTGTTGTGTAAACAGCATCAGAGCAGAAGGCTGTGGTCTGAACCTCAGTGATGCTCAGTGAAGTCAGCATGATGCTGGTTTGTCTTTGTGCAGCAGTGGCTCCCTCTAGTGGCAGCAGGAGAGATAACACTGTTGTACAGAACACAGAAAGGTGACCTAGTGTTTCTGTCTTTAAGATGTGTTGTCTTCAACTTGTATCTCCCTCCCTGCAGCTCTGGCCGCCCTGAGCGGAGACCTGAAGGGGAAATACTACGCCCTGAAGAACATGACGGAGGCTGAGCAGCAGCAGCTCATCGACGACCACTTCCTGTTTGACAAGCCAGTGTCTCCTCTGCTGCTGGCCTCAGGGATGGGCCGTGACTGGCCCGACGCCAGGGGCATCTGGTGAGATTCATCATCACACAACCTTGTGCATTTCTTTTGGGAGATTTAATCCAGACAGAATGTTAATCTTGTCTTTTGTCTGAAGGCACAACGACAACAAGACATTCCTCGTATGGGTGAATGAAGAGGATCACCTCCGTGTGATCTCTATGCAGAAAGGCGGCAACATGAGGGAAGTCTTCACCCGCTTCTGCACCGGACTCACCAAGGTGAGCAGGAAAGGTTTTGTGTAAATGACTTAGCTTCATATTGACCTGCACAATAACCCTAACACCCTGGTTCTTTTTGTAGATTGAGACCCTCTTCAAGGAGAGAGGCCACGCGTTCATGTGGAACGAGCACCTTGGCTACGTCCTCACCTGCCCATCTAACCTGGGCACCGGCCTGCGTGCTGGTGTGCACGTCAAACTGCCCAACATGAGCAAACACGCCAAGTTTGAGGAGGTTCTCAAGAAGCTGAGGCTCCAGAAACGTGGAACTGGTTTGTACAACTGACACATTTCTCTAACGTTCTCCCACATTCGTATTTTGCCTCAGTTCTTTGGCCAGATGTGGACTGAACTTCAGTCTTAATCAGTTTAAATCTATAAAATGTTTGTCTTGACACCACCAGGTGGAGTGGACACGGCCGCTGTGGGTGGAGTGTTTGACATCTCCAACGCTGACAGACTGGGCTTCTCTGAGGTGGAGCTGGTGCAGATGGTGGTCGATGGCGTCAAGCTGCTGGTGGACATGGAGAAGAGGGCTGGAGAAGGGCCAGTCCATCGACGACCTCATGCCTGCCCAGAAGTAAAATCACCTTGACGCCCTGCGACCGTCCCCTCCCTCCCTTTTGTCTGAATGAATGTTTGACTCTGTCCTGAAACGCACTCTGTATCACACAGTTTGGATTTGCTTGTGTATTTAAGACGAAACGGTTCCTGCGAGGATGGAAATGAAATAAAAAATGTTCTGGTTCAACAGTTGTGATCAATGAAGTGAGTTAAACATCATCAAGGTGACATGAGTCCCATCAGCCTGTAATGACGCTGAGTCTAATGTGACCTGCAGAGCCTCTGAAACTCCAGTTTAAATGCCACCTTCACAAGGTTTCAGAAATTTAAAATACTGCAGTAAAGTGGCTTCAAATGTGTAGATGCTACAGGGTTGCATTATGGGAAATGTAAGCTTAAGTGTTTTGAAGATTGAATGCATTTGTATTAATCTGTCCCTTCAGTTTTCCAACCTTATAGAGGTACATGTAAAAATATCTGCAGTACTGCTTTCTTGCATGTTTATTCTGCAGCGTCACACTTAATGAGCTGTCAGCAAAGTGTTAGTTAAGACTTCCTGTCCAGCTGTAGTGAGAGGACAGTTAGAAATTTGTCCAACAAAACTGGCGTTAAACAATTCCAGAAATACACAAGACCAAAAATCAGTGTCACTGGGCTCTGAAACAAATCCAAAGGACTCACATCATGAAGAGCCAGAGAAGCATGGTGTTTGGGATATATAGTCCTGAAGACATCGTTGTGTCCTGGTTACAATCAGGTTGAAGTTTTTAGGGTATCTGGATCAGTGGTTCTCAATTGTTGTTCCATGATGCCAATCCAGGTGTGGCACAGGATATTGTGATAACCATTGTTATTGATTATAAAGAATTTAATTGATTTAAAAAACCCTCACAGGGAACCTTTTTGTCATCGTTTGTGTGGGGAATTTAAGTGTGTGACACATCCAAAGCCCTGATTGGCCGCCAGTGTGAGGGACAATGACATTTAAAAAGACGAAGCTGTGAGTAGGACAAGGATGGAGAATTTAACCTCAATGAAAATATGTCTTTTAACCGCCAAACACTTAGTGAGACTCTGTGGCACGAAACACACGTAATAAATACACCTGAGAATATCTTTCCAAAAGAAAATATTACATATTCTTTTTGGGGAAGGCTTTTTATTCCATCCATCCATGGTCGTGGAGGCAGCAGGCCAAGCAAAGCACCCCAGACTACCCAGAGCTCATGACCATAGGTGAGGGTTGGGACGTAGATGGACCAGTAAATCAAAAGCTTTACCTTCTGGCTCAGCTCCCTCTTCACCACGACGGTCCGGCGCAGCACCCGCATCACTGCTGACACCGCACCAAACCACCGCTCCATCTCACACTCCATTCCGCCCTCACTCATGAACAACACCTCCACACAGAAGCATTAAAAAATTAAGTTAACACTTCTCATCTTGTCCGGACACAAAAGATCAGCGTGAGACGTTCAAGTTGACAGACACTTTAATTGAGACATGAGTGACCCTTAAACCATGTGAGCATTTACACGGACTCCCCATCATCTCTACTTTTTAACGAAATACAAAAGAAAAAAAAAAAAAAAAAAAAAAAAGAGTATTGCAGTGAAGCTGTCTTTAAAGTAAAGTTACAATATTTACACTGAAAACAAAAACGCTACGTAATTTTTTTCTTTTTCCAGGAGAAAAAAAAAACAAAACAAAAAAGATGAAAATAAATAAGACTAGAAATGTTTCTTTTTTTGTCCACATTCACAGCATGACAAATCATATTCAACTCGTTAATGTCGACCCCGTGTGGCCAGAATAGACTGAGATATTAGTAGGTAATTCAGTGATTATTGCCAAAAGCCTTAATCTATACATTATAATATTCAATACATACTCTGTATTTTGTTTAAAAAAGGAGACATTTGGAAACTGCTACTTGGATGATTGTACAGCTTAAATACTTCTAGATATATATATGTATACTTTTAAACCCTTTTGTTCATAGCTTTAACTCGTTGGCAACTTTGGAAGCAATGTTTTTGAAAGCGATGGATGATCCGGATATCCGTTTGAATCTGACGCCGTTGAGAGAGAGACGGGGCAGCTTGCAAACCTCCATCTCCCACTGGACCAGGTTCTCGGCTCGCCCGTCCCCGTGGACGCAAAGAAGCAGGAAACTCTCTTGCTGTTCGTAGTCGCAGTTGTTGGCATCGAGCACCTTGCGAATCTCCCGCATGATATCACAAGGCTCCATGGAGCTGGTGGTCCTCATACTCCAAGTGAATCTGAGGGAGCGGGGTTTACTGTCTTTATTTTCCCCTTTTTGATCCCCAGGTACATGGCGACTGTCGGGAGAAACAGAAACACACACACGAGCTTTAGTGTCGCAGATTTGAGATTTCATCACAAGCTGGGTTTAAAAAAGATTCAACAGCTGCTTTGACTATTTGACAGAAGACAGTTTTATTCTTTAACAGATCAAAAACACAGTTTCTTATCAGTTAAAGCAGCCGGTCAAAATTTAAAGGAATAGTTTGAAGTTTTATTTGCTTTCTTGCCAAGAGTTAGATGAGAAGATTAATACCACTCTGATGTCTGTGCAATAAATATGAAGCTACAGCCAGCAGACGGTTAGCTTAGCTTCGCTTAGCACAGACACTGGAAATCAGGAAACAGCTCGTCTGGCTCCATGTAAAAATGACACATTATATGGACCCATTTTCCTATGCTTTTTAGGAACAACCATTTTTTAAATTGGTCCAGTACTGAGTGAGAGCGCTGCAGACGGCAGCTGCACAACAGGCTGCCAGGTAACCATCTGGGGCATTTGTGCACCAATTTGTCGACTTAAAGTGTTTGTTTTTGTCACTGACAGGATCAGATTGTTATTCAAAGTAAGGATCCCTACAGAGATCGACTTTTTAATTAACCAGAAACAGCCCGAAATCGCTAAACCCACCAGACTCCATTTAAACAACAGTCATTTTATAACTGTGCAAAAACACTTCCTCTAAAGTTGACAGAAACAAAATAAAACTCACAAAAACCACCTTGGTTCATTTTTCCACGGTTTCAACAATGACCAACTCTGATGTGGTAGAAATTAACTCTTAATTCACCCAGTTAGATGTGAAAATATGCTGAATCTATACATGCTTAAATTACTGTTTATTTAAATGGAGTCTGGTGTTTTTGCTGAAGGTGTTTTCAGGGCTGTTTCTGGTTAAACAAAAGACGGGGATCCTTTCCATGATGTCATCAGACACTTGCAGCATTTTCATATCAAATACGACTGATCTGGGTCTGTCAGCTGCAGGTTGTGCTGCCCTCTGAGACGGAGGCATCAATATTAAATTTAGACTGTTTCAAAACTGGTTAAAAGCTCCTTCCCGTCGCGCTAAATAACAGTCCACTTTGAGTTTTGGTACAGTTGGTGTTCACACCTGATGCGTACTGTGCTGGAGACATAAACTGTACTCAGGTGGACTCGCATGGTACACAGTGTACACATTAATCAAACAACCTGGACTTTGGTCAAGTGTACTCAAATCCAGGACCAGGTTCCTGATGTAAAAGCCCCCCATTAATAATCTGAGTCTGTCAGTGGCAAAAATGGACTGAAACTGACGACACAATGCCCCGAGTGGTTACACTGCAGCCTGCTTCCCCGCTGCTGGACCGTAGTTTTTACAAAAGTACCAAACTTACCCTTTAAGATCTTTCTGAACAATTCTTGGCCGTGCTTCTTCATCTAACTCTCAGCATGAAAGCAAGTTTCCCAAAATACCTAAAACTATTTCTTTACATATTATTTAGCTTGCGGTTGGTGTTTGTTTCCACCAGGACACATTCACTAGCCCCGAGTTTAAGCCTCTCACATACAGCGTCATCATTACATTCAAGTCACGGAGCTCAGCATTTGTTTTCCTGGAAACAAAAAAACAGTTGTTTTAAAAACCAATAAGGTCGTACAGCTTTTCTAACTTAATTTTCAGATCTCTAAAAAGATTCTTTTAACCATCTGGTAACTGTGACTGGTTTCGTTTTGGGGAAAACGTCACATGTTCTTGGTCGATTTGTGCAACATGGACAAAATTAAAACAATTAATTATGAATTAAATCTGTCTACGTTGATGCTACTATATACTAGTTTCATTTACATTCTTTTCATTGGCAATTCTTTGCCAAAATTTGTGCCAAAATCTCGAAAGCTACAGAAACAAGGTGTACTTTAAACCATTTTGCCACAATTTTTCCTTAAATTCATTTGTTCAATTCATATAAATGATTCTTTCCCTCTGTGTTTATCTTTCTTGTGGCATACAAAGTGGGCAAAGCAATACTTAACTAAGGTTTATACGATGAAAAAATGTAGAGCTCAATTCAAAATGAGCAATATATTTAAGAGGTTTAGCGTTTAAGCTTATTAAAATACATTTCAAAAGACGGTGACCATAAATTTAAATGTGTGTGTAAATAAATAATATTTTACCCGAAATAAAAGAAGTTGTTCTACAGAATTTTTACATTATTTGCCTTTAAAATAAACTGTAAGGACAGGAAATACAGTTTAAATGGGTTAAAAATCTTTTTTAGCAAGCAGCAGATTAAACATTTTTCTTATTCAGATGGTTAAATGAGTCTTTGAGGATTTAGGGTTTTTAAATATCTATTATTTTCCAGAAAACGCAGCTCTGCGACTGTGAATGTAATGTAAACTGGGGCTAGACACATCCATGCTGTATTATTAATGCCAGTGTTTTCTGAGGGGGCTATTAGGAGCATTTCTCAGGTCAACAAGAACATAAATATGCCATGCTATCAGAGCAGCACACGAGCACAGAGCCATGCAAACACACAAATCAATCCAAAAACGAGCCAAAATGCAGCACACTGGTTTCAAACATCGGAGGAGAAACAAAGCAGAGAGGGCTTCCTACGCAGAGGAGGGTCGAGCAGCTTTGAGTTTGCAGACGAGGACAAACTGAACGTGTATTTGGGGGAGGATTTGGGGGGGGGGGAACCTCACCTTGAGCCCTCAAGTCTCCCGTTTCTCTCAAACTCGGTTGAGACTCTGAGGCGCATGAGAAGATCAGACAGGGAGGAGGAGGAAGAGGAGGAGGAAGAAAAAAGAAGAAAAAAAGATGTGGATTGTGCACGACAAGAAATCAATTCAATATCAATTTAAAAAAAGAGAATATGTGACGTATAAATAAGGAGAGTGACACCGATGTGAAACAACAACCAGAGCCACCACCACCGAAAACACAAAGAAATACAAAGAGATGGAAGATTTTTAACTTCCGGTGAAGAATCACGAGAGAGGAAGAAATAAAAACAGATGGATGTTCGGACGGTGATCTCAAACTGAAACCAAAACTATATAACAGACAGAAAGAAAACTTAAACACAGAAATGCATCTCATGATCTGGTCCGAGTGTGTCGACCCAAACAGCAGAGAAACGACATCGACTACAGCCGACAGGTGAGACTCAGGCAGGATACAACTGTTGACAGGGACGGAGGTGGAGGGGCAGTGAGACGAACTGTTACTTTCCTCCTTAAAAACATATTTAAATCTACGTCTGTTCTCTTTTTGGTGGGTTTAGTGTAACAATGGGTCATAAGGTTCAAGTTAAATTATTAATTTGTTTTCACAATCATGTTAACAAAATATATATTAATGAGTGTAAAAGTTCATTTTTGATCTTGGAAACAAAAAAAACTGGAGCAGTGTTCGGGCCACATTGAGAAAAAATATTACAAGCATGAAATCGTAATTTAATGAGAATAAAGTCAAACAATTTTAAGGGGAAAAAAAACCCCACGGAATATTATGTAAATAATGTTGTAATTTTACTAATTTATATTTGTTATATTATGACGTTACTCTTGTAAAATTCCAACTTAATTTGTGTAATTTTATGACTTTCTTGAAATTGCATGACTTTATGCTCATTAAATTACAACTTAATTCGCATATTATGATTTTTCTCTTGACATGATTTGACTTTATTCTCATTAAATTATGACTTTTAGATTTTTTTTCAAATTATTTAACTTTACTCTCATTAAATTACGACTTTATGTAGTATTACTATTTTTTTCTTGAAATGGTGTGAATTATTCTTATAAAATTATGAATGTTTTTTACGTTACATTAAGTGTTTTTTTTCTTGAAATTATGTGACTTAATTCTCATTAAATTATGATATTATTTTGCGTATTAGTTTTTTTAAAAATTATCTGACTTTACTTACAACTTAATTCACGTCATATTACCATTTTTTTCTTGAAATGATGTGACTTTATTCTCATTTTTCTTATATTACTACGATTTTTTTTTAATGTAAAGTACGACTTCATTCTTGCAATATCATGACTTTATTCTTGAAATCCCTGTTATTTTTTTCCTTAACATGATCCTAATACTCCATCATACTTTACAGTCGAACACAGTTTATAATAACAATAAAAATCTATTTAATCTTACAAGCCTTTATCTGAACTTTCAGCTTCATCTCACAGACTTCCTCTGTGGATGGAGTTCACTCAGCGTGATTAAATACAAAAAATACGTCAACAAAGCTTAAAAACTAACATAAAAATACATTTATCATGAGCTCCATCCATTAAGGAAGACCATGAGATGTGGTTAAGAGCTCCAGAAAAGGCTCATAGGTGTCAGTAAAGTTAAAAACTGCTTCCACTGTTAAGAAAAAAAGACGTAAAACATCACTGTGTTAGAGCTTATTTAAAATTAGTTAAGTATTAATTAAGACGACAGAATTTGATCATATAAAGTTGATATAATTTTTAAAAGCTGAGTTATCTGGTGTGTTTTAGTCTGTGATTGTTTTATTGACTGCTGGTCGTCTAACTTTTTATTCTAAGTTAAACTGGCTTCATTGTTTCTTCTGTGTTTCCGTCTGACTGTGTCTTTGTGCTCAGGTCTTTTTAAAAGACTCGATCTTCATCTGAAAGTTATAAAATACTGAGGAAAAGCTCTGTCCACAAACAGAACTAGGACACAGGCACAGTTTGCATCTATTCTGGGTTGATGCAGATGGGAAACGCTCCTTGCAACAGGGAGAAACTCACGGCTCTAAAAATAAAACGAAATGTTCCCCGACAACAGAAATGTGTGTCCTTGTGACTGAGGCTGCGACACGTTCAGCAACTCAGCACAAGTCTGTTCTGAACTTCTTCAAAATGAGGCAGACACTCAACAAAGCTCGTCCTGATCACGCGTGAAACTTTGTGCCAAAACAATTAATTTAAATTCAGGAATAAATAGATGAAATAAAGGAGAAGCTGATGACAGATATTTAACTCTCCAGGTTCAGTCAAACTTGAACAAAAAAACTTTGTTGCACGACATTTTGTGATGTCAGTTGTATTAATTGTTAATATTTGAAGCTCGAGGCTGAGCTGATTTAATGTGGGATATTTTGGAAGAAGACAAAAAATTATCTGAACGTCATAAAGGTGCAGAGGGACAAAGCGTTCGCCTCATCTGTCTTTATGAATGTTTTCCTCTGTATCCTCCTGGTTTTATTACAGTGAAGAAAATAACTGACATCCAGTCACAGGTGCAACCTCACAGATCAAAATAAGCGTGACACCTTTTCACCTTTCTGTCTTTGCATCATTTACATCCTGGAGAATAAATTAATAACCTTAACTTGAAGGTCGACGAGAGCAGCAACTTAAAAAGCTAAATCTTCCCTGAGGATCAGCTGCGTTAACCATCATGACACAATGATTATCTTTGAATGAGCGTTGCCTGATCAGAGCTTTTTAGCGCAGAATTTTAATCCATAATAATTTTTATAAATGAGAAATACAAATTTTTGTCTTTGAAAATAAACTCGCACCCACACAAACATCTGACATGTCCATGTAGCAGCAAGATTAAGCTATATACCAGGGCTGCAGCTAACGTTTATTTTCACTGTCAACTAATCTGTCGATTATTTCTTCGATTAGTCGACTAAGCCCCATTACTGTAATGCAGCCAAAAACAAAAGCTAAAAGGTCTGACCACATAACTCCAATTTCAACTTCTCTCCTGACTAAATATGTAACTTTTTTCGTGAACTTTTCGTCAGGTTTTGAGTGTATTTCAATTTGTTTAAAGTATTAGTCTCATTATTGTTTTCATCTCCCCTTTTTTAAAGAATAAGATTATTAAAGTACCTTCTTGTTGTGTTTGTTTTATCATGTCCTGCTTGTTTTTATATATGTAATACTTAATTATCTTATGTTATTTTATGTTCGTCATGTATGATGTATCTTAAACACACTGAGTTAATTAACACTTGTCGTATGAAATATGCTATATAAATAAAATTGACTTGCTGACTCATTTTACCCAGTAACTTTGTTGCTATTTTTCTTATATGGTTAATACTTTCTATTCTTCTCTATCTATGCATTATTATAATTTATCTATTTTAGTTCCTATTTATCTTCACTTATTTCTGCTGCTGCAAAACCTGAATTTCTTCTCTGGGGATACACATCACGATACAGAGGTCATAGTTTAATATATTGCCATACTGTAGGCAAGGCCATATATATTGCATTTTTTTCTGTTTTAGTTTCAGGTAAAGTGTCATACTATAAAAAAACACACCACAAAATGCATAAAAAAGTTTACACTCAGTCTGAGGAAAGAAATAAACCTTTACCTATGTCAAAAAAATAAAAGTGCTCACAGGATAATTTAGGTAAATAAATTAAGAATAAAGTGTGAACAATTAAAAATCACTAGTCTCACGAAGCACAATATCACGATGCTCAAGTATATTGATATTATCTTACATCCCTAATAGGCAAGACTGGTTTTATGATTTATGCATGAAGCACTTTGATTTGAATTTAATTGACTCGATGGAGCAAAAGCACTCATTTCTATCTGATTATTTTCTTATAAACTGATTTTTCTTGATCATTTTTACTATAAATACATTTTATTTTGACGTTTATCAGTATTGCTGTATAAATCTATGTAAACTGTGAGAGGATTTTGTCCATAAGTTGCCAGAAAATGCTAATCTTCATAAAGACAGCACCACAGACCGGCTGTTTTTCTGCTGGTCCTTCACAGTTAGTTTAATCAGAGAGGAAACCAAACTCTGAATCACTACACACAGAAGGAAGACGTCTGAGTAATATCACAAAAGATTAAGAGCAACATAAGCAGAAAGCTCCCTGCTCCTCTGACAGGACGGGTTTACGGTTATCAGGCTCCCAGCATGCACTGCAGCCTGGAGAACAGAAACAAGAAAGAAAGAAAAAAGAAACAGGACGAGGGTGGAGGAAGAGGAAGAGGAGGAGGAGGAGGAGGAGGAAGTGACTCCAAACTCCCCGACAGCTCAAGAGACTCGACAACAGGAGGACAAGTGAACAGACAGGACTGACAGCAGGTCCTGGGTCGGTCAGAGAGGCTGTGAAAGTCACAAGGCCGAGGAAAGGGTGAAGGAGGGGGGGAGGGTGAGAGGGTGAGGACGGAGGAGGGGGTGAGTCCCTCCACATTAACTCAAGACTTCCATCTCAGAAGAAGAGATTGAGGGATTGAAACAGCCCCTTACTCTAGATCTTCATCTTCCTACAACTCTCTATATCTTCTGCTCCTGAATCTGAAAGAAAAAATGGGAATCTGAAAATTTCCTCAATGGACACGTGACCAGAAAGAAAAAGAGAGAGAAGGAAAGAATATTAAAATGTATGAACATGAGGCTGAAAAAAGAAAAAAAAACATGGGAGGAGGAGGATGAGAAGGAAGGAAGGAAGGCAGGAAGGAAGGACAGGCTGATAAGAGACTGGAGGGCAGAGGACTTACTAAGGGTCTTTCCTCCCTGGGTAAAAGGGATGGCAGGCCCTGTTTTGGCCGTCTGCCGTTTGGCCGGGTCAATACTGACCCTGAGAGGAGAGGAAGAGCAGCAAGAGGTCAAAAGGTTAAAGGACACAGGAAGGTTAGGAAGACAAAAACACACAAACTGTGAGGAGGAAGAGGAGGAGGAGGAAGAGGAGAAGGAGGTGACTGAACCTAAAAACGTCCCGAGGAGGAGGAAGATGACAAAAGCTCGTCAATTAAAGTCCCAAAATGTGTTGGAATGTACGGAGGCTCGAAAGGGACAAAATGTAATTAAAGGTTATCAGACCACTCAAAAATAAAACCTATAATATTGTTAGTTATATAATTAAATGGAGTGTATGAATAAATGTTTGAGCTTTATCTTTACATTTCACCTTTAATCAGTTTGTTATAAAAAGCAAAAAATACTATATAAAACTTATTTATTTTTACTCTCTATCGCTCAGTTTATTGTGTTAATGTTTCCCAAAACCCAAAGACAACATCCTCCACCCAAATATATTCAGTTTACTGTCATAGAGGAGAAAGAAACAAAAAATATTCACATTTAAGAAGCTGGAATCTGAGAATTCAAATATTTTTCTTTAAAAAAAACCAAACCTGATTGATTAAATCAAACTAGTTAGGGATTAATTTAACAGTTGACAACTAATTGTTGCTACTTTATTTTTAAACTCCCTCATTTTTTAATGTGCCTTAAACCAGTCACTGCTCTGGACTGCAACAAGAACTATTTCATGGATCGAATATTTTCTTGATTAATAATTTGGTGTAATAAATACACACATAAATATATAAATAATAATGTTATTTATATATGATATTAAATATATAAATAAAATAAAATAAAATTTAAAAAAATATGCAAGATGTCCATGGCAAAAATCAATGTTTTGGTTATTTCGAAACCAAAAAATGAAAATAAATATAAAGATTATATGATAAATCTAAAATAGTTAATCAACAGTCAAAAAATAGGCAACAATTATATAAAATTATTCATTAAAAGTAATTTCTCAAGCAAAAACTTAAAACACTCTGTGGTTACAGCTTCTGTAAAGTGAGGGTTCACTACTTTTCTGTTTTATTTCTCTGTGAACTGTTTTGAATTTGTCTACATGCTTTTGGCAATCATTAACAATTATGTTAAAATGTAAAGATGAAAAAAGAAATTACGGTAATATCTCATGGTTTTGGATTGTTAGTTGGATTAAATGAGACTACTGAAGATGTCACTTTGGGCTCTGAAAAACTTCAGTAGACATTTTTTTTCAATTTTCTGAATATTATTAGTTTTTAAAACCAGACAATTAATCGAGAAATAACCAACATATAATTAAATAGTAATTAAAACAGTTATTAGATGTAGTCCAGAGCAGTGAATGGTCAAGGTTTGTAAGAAATTTTTTTTAATTAATTAAGTAATTAATATGAAATAAAATTAAAATTTAAATAAAATTATCAACTGAAACATAGAGAGAAAATAAAATAAAATAAGTTTTAGTGAAAGTATTTATTGCTTTTTATAACCAGCTGATTGAAGGTTAAATGAAAAGTATAAAACTCATATTTATTTTTACACTTCTCTTTTTTAATTAACAATATTATTTAATATATTCAGTTATATTTCTGACTCGTCTGATCACCTTTCACTACATCCTGTCTCCGTATGAAATGAGGACAAACACAAAGAAACCCAAAGTGAGGTGAGAAGAGTGAGATGAGAGGACGGTGATGATGACTGACTCCAGTGATCTGGATGATGAAGACACTGCCAGAGGAAGAAGATTGTCCACCAATCAGCCACCAGAGGGTGCTGCTGAGCCTCAGGACGGCACCCTGTGAGGGCCAAAAACCTCCTCCTCTGTTCAGCTTGACCACAGCTGACACTGATAATCATAACAGCGGCTGGTTCTGGTATCTAATCAGTTAAAAAGCTCTATTTATGGAATAAATCTGCTTGTTATTTTTAGTGCCCCGGCCTGATGACAGATCAGATTCACACCCTGACCTCTCGTGAGAGGGAGAGACGAACTGAAACTGACCCGACAGGAAACCACAAAGATTTATGTGATAAAAGTTTGAAATGGAGATTTAAAGAAATTAATCTACTGGGTTTCTTTATGTGGCACTTTAAGAGGGTTAAAACAGGACACAGAGTCCTCTGGATTATATTCATATTTAAAGAATTGTTTTGAAACGACAGGTCATTTTATTAAAGACTGAGGGCTCACATTTTTTAAAGTCTATCTTCATACAACACTTTGAAACGTGTCTAGTTGCGGCAACTGCTCCAAAATCAAGAGTGAATCTTCCACAGTTACTGTATTTCATAGTGAAAAATTCCCTTTTTAGTTTCCTTTGACAGCTTTTCCTGCTGAGCCACAGCAAGAAGCAGCAAGTTAGAAGTAAACACCAGTAACTACAGTAATTTAAACTAGTATAAAATACTTCAAAATAAAATAAGATACGACAGAAACACAAAAAAAAACATAGTGAAACTGGAAAAATAAACAGGGGGGCGTTAAAAAAAAGATGTTTGTTCTCCAGTATCACCTTCGCCGAGGGAGGTTAAGTTTTGGCTTATAGTTTGTTTATCTGGAGGATGTGGAAACCTTCCGCTCCAACTTTAGTGAAACTTATTGCACCATAGCGCTGCAAAATACTCAAATTTAACTTGTGCAATTCAATCAACCAATGAATCAATTTTGATTTGGCCCAGTTCAGACCAAAGGTTCACAACGAGACGAGCTGAAACAGGTGTGTCGTTCTGAAACGTCGTAAAAACCTGCTGATTCACACCAATGCAACTGGTGTATCACCTCTATGCAACAACTCTCTGTACTTCTGATCTGATTTGCAGCTTTTTCAGGTTTATTTTGTGGCTGAATATAATTTGTAGCTTCTTAAAATATGAATGAGGATAGTGAGAATCACACACAGCCATCAGATGGACTGTATTCATGATGAAGATACAGACAGTAGCAGTGACTGGCACACAGTCAGGACAGAAACAGAGGGCTCGGCAGGGACGGAGCACCTGCCGACGCAAGTGGACACACCGTCTGCAGTCATTTTGACTTGATCAGCTGACTTCTCTACAAGCTGATTGGCTGTAGGTGATGTGCTTTAAATTCTAAAACCAGCCACTGGCGATTTGACCAGCTGAGTATCATGTGACATCATCAGCTGGCTTGAGTCGAGCTCAGACCGGCCAGTTCACGCTGCTGCAACTTTTCTCTGCAATGTTCTGAAATGTTTTCGTCTCCTCGTGGAATTTGCTCTGAACTGGACTCGACACTTTGCGAAAGACTGCGAAACTGCACTGATTATTGCTGCCTTTTGTGTTCAGTTCAGTGTTCAATTTGTTTAATAAAAGAACGCTGGGACATAATTTCCTTTAATAATTTTTTGTATTTCAGCAGTACAGTGAAAGCAGCAGAGAGGCAGAACTGAGTACACTGTAATATCTGTTTAATACTGCATGTAATGTCATTACCACCACTTCCAGCAACCTTATTTCATATTGCATATTTTCCTCATATCATGCAGTCCTATTGTAGCATGGGTCAAAGAGGAACCATTAAATTTAGCAGCAAATCAGAGTCACAGGGCACTTTTGTTAAGGTTGCACAATACGGCATTGTTTTAAAAGGGGAGAACAGGAGGACAGATTACAGCAACTGATTATGACTTCAATGTACAGACTGTCATGTGAGTGTTATATCAAGATAGACTTGATAAAAATGTGAATCTATCTTTTATGGTGAGCCTCAGATTGTCTTAGTGTTATTATCCATAGATATTAAAGGGTGGAAATCTGAGTTGAAGACAGGAGACTGTGTTGTGTGGATTTTCTCCTCATTTTCAGCCGTCAATGAGCCAAGATTTAAAAGGTATATCTTAAGAGCTAATTATGATATTTTATCTTTTGTATTTATGGACCTTTACGTTGCCCTTGCAAACTTCTGTATCCATGAGAAATGCAGAAAGCATTTAACAAAGACTGATGCAAACTGATCATCAGTGGTGATCCACAGCTCACAGAACTGATGTCTGGATTGTATGTAAAGGAAAACACCCCTGACACCACCCTGATGGGGGAAAGTCTTCTCAAAATGACTCAAGGAAGCTCAGAAATCCAGTTCAGGAACACCAAACGTTCCCAAAAACACAACAGAAAGCTGCAAAAAGGACAAAAGAATCAACTGACAAGCCTTTAAAAAAACATTTATGTTTAAGTTACGTTCCTATATGCAAAGCAAAACCTAGTGAAACACTTAACACCACTGGACAGATCAACCAAAGACCTACACAAATACAAACTTATATCTGTTTTTTAAGCTCTTGATGGCCCAAACATTTCCTCCTCTGTCTGAAAACAGGGGAAAATCTCATCTGACAGCCCTGAGAAATCACATCTGAGCCAGAGGGAGTAAATAAAAAAAAAAGAGACTGTTTAATGGTGAATAAATGCAGCAGAATAATGTTTAAGGCTCCGTCTAAAATGTGCAGTTTCAACAGCAGAGAGAGTTGAGTCGATAACAACAATCAATGTGGTGAGAAAACAAACCACAAATCAATGGCAGCTGTAAAGAAGCGACCCCCCCCATGCATGCATCGGCAATTGATTAGTGGCAAGCTGCTGCTTTGTTGTTGTTGCTGTTGGTTAAATCGACTGATTGGTTCAAGGAGTCTGGCCTGCTCGTCCAATCAGCCTTTATCCACTCAGACCAACCACAGCCACACTGGGTACATTTACACACACAGGAACTCCAGTTAACAACCTGATTAATGCACAACTCCAGCTGATTAAATGAACGTTTGAATCTGATTTATATTCACGTCTTTGCTGATGTTTTATATGGAAATAAATATTTGACCAGATGTTATCATGTTACAGCCCTTTGAAACTGAATAGTTTAAGACATTTGAGAGAATGATTATCCGCTTTCTGTTCAAGATGTAGATAAGAAGACTGAACCTCTGTACACGTCTGATACAACTGTACAGTGAACATGAAGCTGGAGCCAGCAGCCAGTTAGCTTAGCTTAGCATAAAGACTGGAAACGGGGGGAAACTGCTAGCCTGGCTCTGCCCAAAAGCTCACCGTGATAGATGTGCTTCATTATACAGAGAGATGTTCCTGTTATTTAGCCCATCATCACTGATAAAAACAGGGTGGACAAAATAACGGAAACACCTGGAGCCTCCAAAACGACCACACAGCTGAATCAACACAATAAAAAAACACTAGACATGATAACCTTCATGAGAGGAGGGATTATTACAGGATGGTTTTATTAGACTGCATGTCTCCAGGAAAGACACTCGTTAGGGTTGGAAATTAGCACCAGCCATCAGCCAAATGCTGCTAAAATATTCAGAGTGGCTGCTCGGTTTGCTTCATCCTCCAGCCAAAAAAACAAAGATAATCTATTGAGTTGCTGGTAGATTCAGGAATTCAACAGCAACAGTGGCAGGTGGGCAAAGAAGTTATTTTCCAACCCTTGTACCAAAACCTGGAGCCAATACGGCACCAGTTCTTATGAGAATGAATCACGACACAGATTTTAGTGCTTCATATCAATCATTATGTGACTGATCGTAGCGAGTGTGCAGCCCAAAGTGTTTTGTATTTATTCATATATCAAGTATAAGTTATACTGTTAAGTATTGATATATTGTTTAATTCATTTGTTTTCTGTAACCGCTTATCTGGTTAGGGGTCACGGGGGTGCTGGAGTCTATCCCAGCTGACATTGGGTGAGAGGCAGGGTTCACCCTGGACAGGTCGCCAGACTATCACAGGGCTGACACATAGAGACAGACAACCATTCACACTCACATTCACACCTACGGACAATTTAGAGTCACCAATTAACCTGCATGTCTTTGGACTGTGGGAGGAAGCTGGAGCACCTGGAGGAAACCCACGCTGACACAGGGAGAACATGCAGACTCTGCACCCTCTTGCGGTGAGGCGACAACGCTAACCACTGCAGCACCGTGCCGCCATATTTTTTAATTTCAAGATCAAATTTGTCTTTGTAACAAAAGAGCTGTTCTTTGAGAAAGAAAGACAGAAAGAAAGTAAGAAAGAAAGAAAGAAATCCTAATAGTTCCTTTTTTTCACGCTGTTATTTTACACATCACACATCACACACATCACACACACACACACACACACACACACACAGACACAGAGGCCTGAAATGGCATTGACTGTCTTTTTTTTCTCTAAATTATTATCATTATCATTTTTATTATTACATTAGTTTAGGCACCAGTATCGGGAAAAAAAAAGAAAACAACAACATGACTTGTTACAAAAAAAACCTAGCGGCCATCTTGTGATGAGATCACTCCAGTCATGATACAGCGATCTGCTACTTAACACAGGTGTCAGCCAAAGGCATAACACAGGATACAGGATGCCCAGATTTAAACTGGACCATTTTAAAACATTTAAAATGCAAACCTCAGTTCAGATTTTTAATAATGTATTACGTATATCGTATCGTATCATATAAAGTGGAGGGGTAATGGCCCTTCACCTGCTTCCTACCCCCTTACTTCCGGCCCTCTTTCTCACACCACACCCATCTTTGAAACTGACCTTCATTTTGATCCGAACTACACACCTGTAAAGTTTCGCGGCTGCATCTTGCACAGTTGTTACCCAAAACCACTTCTGTGGTAGTTTCTGATCCAATAGGTGTCTCACAGGTGTATCACAAACACGCACACTCACACAGTTAAGATAATACCAGCCATTGCAACATTATCGAGGCTGGTAAACTGTTTATGTGTGGGCTAACCAAAGTGACATTTCAATTAGTGAGATCCTCTGGACAGAGCCAGGCTAACCGTTTCCCCCTGCTACCAGTCTTTATGCTAAGCTAAGCTAACTGACTTCTGGCTCCAGCTTCATGTTTGTTGTGCAATCTTCTTAACTCTAGACTAGAAAGCGAATAAACATGTTACCCAATTCCTTTAACGATAAAACTAGCCCTCCTGACATGTTGGCTAAAGTTAACTTCCATCACATCAATCTGATTATGAAACTGCGTGCATGTAAATGTACCCAGAGAGTTTTTGTTCCTGCTAAGCGGTGTGTTAGTTCAGTGCCAGCAGCCCCACACGTCTGTAGAGTTTCAGAGGATGTTCTCTCAGTGAAATTGTTTTTCGTTATGTTTTGTTTTGTTTATTTTTTGGCACAGAGCGAAAATAAAAGGCAGTACAAGAGTCCTACCTTTTGGTAAACCTGAATGACATGTTTCTACAACAGAATCAGACAAAGAAACAGTGAAAATGGTGAAGGAGGAGTGAGAGGAGGGAGGGGGGGTATGAGGAGTCTGAATGAGTGAACAAAAATGGGGTGATTGGAATCATCAACAGTGGAGGGAAAGATATTTTTTTTCATTGATTATCAAATGATTTCAATTCCTCATTTTAGGTCAGTCATTGCAGGAGGGATGTCGCTGGCTGGGCCGCCACTTTGAGAACATTTGAATGGAGTTATCTTCTTATTAAGTCGGGGCTGAATAACTGCTTTTCATTGTCTGCTGATTATTTTCTTAATTATTGAATGACTGTTCAGGATAATAAAATGCCAGAAAATTAAAAAAATAATGTCTCAGCCAGTGGAGGAAGCAGTAATAAGATCTTTTATTTGAATGAAAAAATATTTTAAGTATCAAAACAAAAAGCATTCATTTTGCAGAATGGGCAGTTTCAAAATCATAACTATTATATTATTGGATTATGATTACTGATGCATTAATGTGTTCATCACTTTAATGTTGCAGCTCATAAAGATGAACTAATTTTAATTACTTTACATACTGCTGGGTGGTTTAATCTATAATAATCAATGATTATTTAGTAGTTGATTTATATTTTGTATAATTAATCTGAATCTGCAGAGTAACTAAAGGTATTAAATAACTGTAGTGGAGTAAAAAGTACAATATTTGGCTCTGAGATGTAGTGGAGTAGAATTATAAGGGAGCATAAAATGGAAATATTTAAGTAAAGTGCCTCAAAATTGCACTTTGGTACTGTATTAACATAAAAGTACTTTATTACTTTCCGTAAGCCTAAAGTTACGTTTTCAAATGCCAGAGAAGCAGCCAATATTCACATTTTAGAAGCTGGTTTATTTTATTTTTGCCTGAATAACAACTTGAATATCAAAATAGTTGAGTGTTTTTACTGGAGCTCCAGTTTGTTTGTGATGGACGGTGTGAACCTAAAAATGTGTCCAGAAAAGATCTTTTCATGACTATTGTGCAAGAAAATAATCAGCAAACATCTTTCAAATGGCCATTTCTGATGTTTTTGTGTTTAAGTGACTAACGGGAACAACAATTTTTGAATATACTCCAGTATTGGGTGAGAGGGCTACTGTCAGCAGCTGTGCAACCACTCCGGGCATGTTTGCACCGTCAATGTATGTCAAGTAAAAGTGTGTGTTTTGCCACTAACAGGCTGAAGGTATTGTTTTAAGTATCTGACAACATTATGGAAAGGATCCCTTCAGAGACAGACCTTTATTTTACAGAGTGAGATCCTTTTTGTTTCACCAGAAACAGCCCCATTATTGCTGTTGTCAAACCCACCAGACTCCATTTAAAAAAACAAAGCTTTTATCCTTGTAAAACACACGTTATTTCAAGTCAAGAGAAACAAAATAAAACTCACAAAAACTATCTTGGTTCATCTGTTCACTGTTCCAGCAATCATCAAGTCTAGTTTGGTCAAAATTAATCCTTAATTTACCCAGTTAGGTGTGATAATATGCTGCCTCTATACACACTAAAATGACCATTTATTTAAATTAGATTTTGGGGCTGATTCTGGTTAAACAAAAGGATCTTACTCTTTAACAGAAAGCTCTACCTCTAGAAGGATCCTTTCCATAACGTTGTCAGACATAATCAGGCACTGATCAGAGCCTGTCAGTGGCACTTTCAGTGGACGGAAGTTGACGGTGCGAACAAGCCCTGAGCCGTTACAGTGCAGCCTGTTTTGCCTCGCTTCAAAAACTGTTGCTTCCATGAGTCACTTAGACACCAAAAAATGGTAAAACAAGGTCCAGGTTGACAAAAACTGAAGTGACCCTTTAATGACTCAGAGGACTGTGACTGGTTAAAATTATGTTATGATCCGGGAAATGTTAATGGCCTATAACCAGTTCCCGGATCATAACACAGCTGTAACCATTAACAATTCACAAATTCCATTAAAGACAGGTCAAACTGAGGCGGTTTGGGTTCTCTGTGGCAGGCGTCCAGGCAGCGACAGATAAACAATTTAGACTTAAGAATAAATCACATCGTACAGGACAGTGAAGTGTTCCCCCAGCATGTAATTAATCATCCTAACTCTACAAGGCACTGTGTTGATTGGCTTCTCATTTGAACAGACAGAGTCAGAGGAGATTAAACTGTACAGAGCAGAGGGCTGGAGTTTATCCACTTTCAGACATCACATCAATAACTTGTGAAAAAGTGTACGTAAAGATCGTTTAAGAATAAACTGAGTGAACAGAAAGAGAGCTAAACCCCAACCCTGTGTGCTTCATACTGACGTGACGTGTGTCGTCGCCTACCTGCGGGTGAGTTTGGAGGTGAGTTTGGAGAAAAGGTTGCTGGTGCCACGGCTGCGGGTCTGAGAGAGAGGGGTGGCGTCGTGGGAGAGGGTGGGTGAAGCCGGTGGCCCGTTGTACGTGGCTGTGCGGCGGTCTCTCAGCTGGCCGCCGTGGAAGGTGCTGCGGCTGGCGGTGCCTCGCGGGAAGCGGAGACGGTCGGGCGTGGTGGCGTTGGCGATGCTGTTAATCGATGCCACCGGATTCCTCTGGCCGCCGGGTGACGCTGCGACACTGCTGAGGTGGAGGGAGAAGAGTGGAGACCGTTAGGGTCAGAGTTTACACCAAAAATCAGACAGTTTTTCCACTGCAGACGTTTTCCTCACTAATCTCAACACATGTTGGTGTTTGCTATTCAGTAAACCTGATGGAGCAATTGGCATATTTAACAGACACGGTTTTAAATGTCCTCCAAAATAAACACGCCAGATTTCACAGTGAAGGTCAACAGTTTGGTGCAGAGGCAAACAACTGCAATGGAAAAACCCTTATTGTTACCACTCGCATCACATTTCCCTCCTTATCTTTGAAAATGGCCGAGAGCTTGTTATTCCTACGTGGATCTCTAACATTGCCATGAGTTTTAACTAAATGAATCTTGCATGTTAGATGTCAACAGGGTAGGAAATTAAATAAAAATATATATCGTCCAATCACATTAGCTGGTGGATTCAGACACTGAATAGCCAGTTTTGTTTAGTTAAAAAAAACAACAACTATCAGTTAGTAACTCTTGGTTTTCTAACTTGGTTTACTTTGACGAAAAGAAAACTTTTCTATGCCCCCTTTACAAACAAAAAGCTTTGTGAACTTTTGAGCCACAGGGACTGGATCAGGAACTGAAAAAGCTTCCTTTGAACACTCCTGGTTGTGCTTCTACCGTGTCTGTGATATCGTGCAAATCTGCACTAAATTAAACCAACAACAGATCTTTGAAAAATGTTGAAAGACTCAGATTTCATTGTGTTGTTTGTTGAGACTGTTGCTCGACTCTGATAACTGAAAGGAAGTCGCAGAGGAGGTGGAAAAGGAGACTGAATATATTAATTCATGCTTTAATAACCACATTTTAACGAAGAGCAGATTAAAATTTGCTCCGCTTGTTCTCAGAACCCATCAGCTATCAATCTAACGCAGTGGTTCCCAACTGGTCCAGCCACGGGGTCCAGACTTCTCCTGAGTCATTAGTTCAAGGTCCACACAGTTTAATACATTCACTGTCACACTCGCGTTTAGCGATGTTTTCCAGTCAGTTTGTTGTCTCTGTTAAGTCATTTTCTGTTAGTCACTCACTCTGCAGCAGGAAAGGGCACTTAGATCAATACCAGAAATTCTATGTACTTAAAATCAAGTGTTTTTTTGTTTTTTTTTTAAAACAAACTTGACACGTTTGCAACTCACCTGTGGCCCATTCATAATAGACCCGCTATGTCAATGTCTATAAAGCCTCCAAGGGCAACAGTATTTCGGGCTGTAGCCAGCAGATATCTGAGCCAAGACGTCTTCTTCAATGTGCCGATCATTTTAGCTAATCTATATAAACCGATATCACCATATTAATGCAGACAACGTCCAAAATAAAAGCCTATATGAAGCTGACAGGTCGTCAGACATAGCCAGTGGGTTCTGAGATTGCATTTCAGCCGACGCATTCCACCTCTTCACATGGACTGTTTACCTGCTACTCAGTAGTAATGGGACAATACTACTCCGACTACAAACTGACTACAAATAGAAACTCATAGGGGAGTCAAAAATGCTAATAGTTTAGTTTTTAAAGTAAAAAATACCTCAAGAAACGTCAACAGCTCGTACTGATGTTGATGTTCGTGGCACTGATGGTTGTCTACTGTGAGAATGAAGCTGCAGACATGTTGCAGCAGTTTTAAGGTTTGTGTTGGATGAAATTAGTGACGTTCAATACTGCAAACTCTGCTCTGAAAAGACCAGAGACTTTTAGGGGCCACACACTTTGACAGGCAAGTTTAGATCCTGTCACTCAGACCCTGTTTTCTGAGGTCTCTGAGTTGCTAAAATGGTCCCAAAGCCCCTGAAAAAGATTTGTTTGGTGAAAACAGACAAAAGTCGAGATGAAAGGACAAAAACCTTATTAAATAAAATGTGAGACAGTGTGGGAGAAAAAGTCATGAACTCACCAGCTAAAGATAATTTTAGAAAAGAGAAATTTAACAGATCTAACGTTTGATGTTTGTTAATTTCCCACCCTGAGCATCAAGCTCCTGACGTGTACAATGAGGAGAGTGAGTTCCCTGATCAGTTAGACTCTAAACAAAAACAGACGATGGGTCTGAGGGGACAGCGGGGGAGCCGGTGAGCGGTGGAGCTCGGCTCGCCGTGTTGCGGACACGAACAGGTGAGGGGGATCCAGACGGAGAAGAAGATCAGGGGGTCAGAGTTCACAGCAGAGGATGGAGGACAGATCAGGAGCAGAGCTGTGAGAGTTCTGTTATTGCAGCGGAGACACGAGGTCCTCCAGCTCATGGTTGGCAAACACAGAAAAATATTATCACACACAGAGTTTAGGAGCTCGTTCATCAAAGCATGGCAGCTTGATTTCAGTGTGACGATACATATTTTTCTCTACTTGTGCCTCCACTTGTATCAGTGTCTGAAATCTACACCCTCCGTGTTCCAAGTGCAGGAAAAATACTTGTCTATCTGCTGCAGTGATAACACCTGATTGTGAAACCTGAGTACCTGATCTTTCATACTGTTTTTTCATTTAAAATGTCAAACCGTTTACTCTGCGGCTGTAAAAGATCAAATAGAAGCAAAACCTGTCTTTATATTTAAAAGGCTAATTAAAGGTAAAGTCAGCAGAAGCAGTTTTGGTGTGAGCGTGCTGTTTGAGGTACTGGCGAGACAATAAGTCCAGTTTGGTTAGCAGATTAGTTTGTTTAAAGGCTCATCAGAGGCCCAGTGGTTTGTAAAACTCCCAAACAGGACTTTAAAATTCTGAACAGTTATCACAGCTTTACAACAATCTTGAGAGACACTTGAAATAAGGCGTTCACATTACAAGCTAGTAGGAATGTTTCCTTACTTTGCTGGTTGACGTCAACAGTTTTTTTGAAGATATTTTTGGAGCTTTTTGAAACGGGGAGAGAGAAGGGATGACATGCCAGGTGAGCTAGTGCAGTTTAACCTGGATCAACTCAAGTCAATGTTACTGCAGCCTTATTCCAATATCAGAATCAAAGCTTTTTATTATGATGCCGCCTTTATTCAAACTTTTCCACACAGTACCTGTGCACAAAAAACTTTGTTAACAGATTTTATTTTGTGTTATTATATTTCCCCGATTTAAACATCTCCTGCATTAGGGGACGTTATGAGAACAAATACTTGTGCATCAAAAAGTGAAAACGTGACGGCACTTGATTTTCTCCAGTATCATAGTCACTGGGAATGCAATTCTTCTGGACCTGACAGGGCAGCATACACGACTACACTCATTCTAGTCTGCTGTTAAAAGCCAAAGGAAGAAGTTTACCAGCACAGAGGAACAAAAACACATGGAAGACGGCATTACGTGCAGCTGCAGCAACAGCTCCACCTCGACGTCTTAAAATGAAAAGCTTTTTTAAAAACTCTTTGCAATGGGAGTGCTACGTATCTACACTTGTGACAAACGCCAGCAGCGTGACGAGGCGCTGAGCACTTCACGATTACTTTTTTGCTTCTTCAGGTTGCAAAATGTTACATTTTTTTTACCATGGTCTTGAATTAGGTATCGAGAATCATGAAATTTCACTGGTATTGATATCACCTGCTAAATTTCTTGCATCGTGACATACCCATTCTGTGGTTGTTTTGAAACACTGCATGGACAAAAGACGGGTTTCACAAGCTGAATAAAAGGAGAACGGTTCAAAACGAGGACTAACGTTACATAACAACAACAAACTTTTACCAACAGAATTTAAAAGAATCCTCTCGAGGAGCTCCGTTTGTTTAGCAGGTTAGTTTGGGTTTGAGTTGAGTGGTTTGTTGAACAGCTGCAGAAGCATCAAATGAAGCAAAGTGAAGCCCTTTCTTTGTTAACATAGATAATAAGTGCAGCACTGACTCTGATCACAGTTTATCACTGCAGCTCAGCACTATTTTACCACTTCAGAAAGTCATGTCTTTTACCTGCTTGTGGCCGATGAGCGTAACTTTCAGACACTGACAACCAAAAACAAGTTGCTTTCCTTTCTGTGCCTTGCAGGAAATGGTGTCCATGGTTTAGTTGAGGGGTTACAGAGTGTGAAGCTGGCTGGATGTGTGGGTTAGCGAAGGGCCAAACAGGGGCTGAGACATGAGAGGAGACAGACAGGGGGGTTGTTGGAGGCCCTGCCGTCTTACTTGGGCGAGCAGTAGTCCAGAGCGTAGTAGGAGTGGGGCAGCGTGGCCCAGCCTGCCTGGCAAACGTACAAAGGGCCGACGGTTTGATACCTCAGCCGCACCGAACTGGACGAAGCACCGAACGCAGCGGCCGCAAAGCCAGAGGAAGGGCTAGTGGCACAAGCCATCTCAGTCATGCTGGTCATGCCACAATGAAAAAACAACATCCCCCCGAACCACAAACACACAGGCAGAAATGAAAAAATAAGATGATGAGAAAAAGGGAAAGTAAATACAAGATAGAAGGAATTACAGAAAGAAAATAAAGGGATGAAACAAAAAGGATCCTGTCTGGATTTTCTTTCAACAAATGGTGAAACACTGCTGTTAGAGTCTGGAAGGCTGACGATGATATTTTTGTATATCCATATTTACGAGCCTTGAATTTGACCACATTCTTGTTCATAATGAGGAGCTTTGCATTCTTGTTGGGCAGAAAAATCTCAAAAACAGCATTTAGACCACAATACTGGCACAGGAAGCACTGGCTGCTGGTGAAACAAAATAAACAAACATACTGGCTTCCACAACAGGTTCCACAAAAATGTACAGGCTCAATAATCTCATTACAAACTGGAGCTTTTTGTGTCGACTGTACGTCCTGTGCTGACACAGAGTTTAGTGATGAAACCAGGTCAAAGACAACAAACATCCTCTCTCACCTGTTCTCCTTCCCGTTGGGGATGACGGAGAGGCGGTCCGTGTTGTTTCTGTCGCTGCAGACGTACGTGTTCCTGCGGGTCATACCTGCCGACGCAGTGGTATTCTGCAGAGAAAATCAGATTTTACATTAATACAAAACTGCTTCAAAAGGTCAAACCTTTGATTAAAAAAAACACAGGAACAAACAGTTTATAGTTTCCAGGATCAGCTGCAGCTGATGCAGTTTCAAGTCTTCAGATAGAAATGAAGAAATGAATAAAAGAGTCAGTTTGTAACAAGACTGAACAGGTGCATAAACCAGATAGAAGTAAGACAGGTTCAAAAAGTGATAACAGTTTGAGGTTAAAACCTTTTCAAACCAAGTATTTAGTCTAAATTAGCAACAAAACTAACTGAGCTTGCACATATTTTTTGGTCTTGTCCATATTTTAGGAGTTAACTATTTAGTCTCAGAGATTTTCTAAAGATTTCTAAAATCTGATTTCTCCTTTAACTTTTCGTACCTTGGGAATATTTCCAAAGGCCAACAGTAAAAGTGACACATACCCTGTCAAGATTTATGGCTGCAAGTTAAAAAACAATTACAAAATGCTGGCTCCGGAGGAACCCTCCTCCTGCTGCCCTTCTGAACAACGTAATCCGCTCTATCTGCTCAATGGAGAATATGACTGTCACTCTTAAGCCTAGTTCACATTACACGATTTTCACCGCGATTTTGATGTCGCAGAGGGTCTTGAGAGCCACCTTGGGTCGGAGGCGAGTCAGCAGATAGTCTGCCACGACTGTGTGACTGGGACTGGATATCTGGCATGCTAGAAAACTGGAGAAGGCTGACACAACTAATAAACTAATCTAACTGATGACACGCTTGCCTTGAGTTGATGATGTTTAAAAGCAGTGCCCTCTTTGGCGCTATTTACAACTGGACCGAGCAACTGCTGTTGGCAGCAGCTACTTATCATCATCATGGATTTTCACCCTGTTGTTAGGATCTGACTCGGCATCTGACGCTTACTACTTGAGAACGAGTTTGGCAATTGCAGTGGAGGCTTTTCAAAAACATGTGGCTAGACTGTCCCTTAATTATGATGAAGCCCATCTGATGTCACTGCAGCCTGCTTGAAGACGGTCAGGCCTGCTTTGGCCTGACTCCAGAGATATTCCATCCAGAGAGCAACTCTGCACATTTAACTGGTAATGGAAATGCTCATCATTGTACTGTAGCTTGGTTTGACATCAGTGGAAATGCACTCAAAGTCAACTCAGGTAAAGCTTTACACATTGCACTTGCAGTGTGAAGCTTTCAAGATGAGTATCTTTATATATTTGATGTGTGGTGGAAAATGTTTTCAATTTGATAAAGCTCTGCACAGAGCTGTGTCTTTTAAGTAATTTGTTTTTAAGGTCTGGGAAGATATAATTGACCCCTTGTTCGTGTTACTGGCAGGACGCTTGTTTTTGGCTTGCGTTTGGTTGATTCATGTTTCCCTGATAAACAACAGGAAGCTGCAGGAAAATGAGTATTTGCTGGTGTATATTAACTGATAAAGAAACTCACGCTCGGGCCGGTGGTGGCGCCTTTCCTGCGGTCAGGGATGTCAGCCTTGTTGGGGTTGTTTGCGTTGCCCAGCAGAGGGCTGGCGGGTGGAGCCCCGCGGCTCCCTGGAGTGCTGGGTTTACGCAGCTGGACTCCGCTCTCCTCCTTCGCACTGTTCTCTGCTGTGGTAGTCTGACTCCTCTTTGGATGAGACATCCCCGGAGGGACGTTCTGACCGACTGCAGAGGGAGAAACAAGGAGGCAGATGTGTGACTGATGAGTCAAAGATGCTGTTTGTACCTCTGGCAAAAAAGTCCTTTTTTATATGTAAGTGTTTTTATCTAAAAATGAGACGACCTACATTTGGAGAAGAATAATTCTGACACTGACTCAGACTGACTGAGGACAGAATCATCAGCACATTCAGGTATTTTTAAAGAACGCAGGGTGATTTAGTTCATAGCTGAAAAACATATCTGTCTGCTATTTATGTTGTAATGCAAATTACTGAGACTGAAGCCATATATTCCCCCAATATGGAGATTATTCAACAAAAATTTTGATAGTTGAATCAGGAAAAAAATAACTGGTTTGGTTTCATCTGACCAGCAATCAAAAATACATCTTGACCTCTTCCGTTCTGCAGGGCTGTCGACATTCCTGGCTGTCTTTTGGGGGCTGTAGCAGGCAGGTATCATATAAAGCTATAAGACTAAGGAATCCATAGGCACCAACTATGTCATGCTAGCTTGTCGGGAAGGAGGATAAATAACACTCCAAAGTCAGACAAAATTTTGGCAAATGAAAAACTGGCATGGCCATTTTAATAGATGTCTCTTGTATTTGAATATTTCTGCACACTGGGGTCAAAAAACAGCCCTGAAATTGCATAAATTGGGTCTGACTGGAAAGCTGAGAGTCCTGTGGATTCAATGAGCCCAATTCTATTCATGTGTGATGGCGTTAGTCCCCTTAGTCGTCATTTCATTGTGGTGAGATCATTTTTTTTGAACAGACATCACTGTATAGAATGACCTACAGTGAGCTCTAGGATAGTCACAGCCTCATGAAATTCTGTAACCACAAACTAGAGAAGTTGGACATTCAAATGATGGATGGCTTTTATAGATGTAGTTACAATAAGGAGAGCTCTCTCTCTTGCTTTTTCCAGAAGAAAAGTCCTTGCTATCCAGTTGTTGAAAAACTATAAGAGGTTAGAGACCAAACAATCACTTGCTGTAGTCGTGAAAATAATCTTCAGCTTAACTGATAATAAAACGAACCATTTGTTGCAGCCCTACATGTGTTAAACTGTGATTTAACACACTGCGATTTTGTGCCAACAAAAAAGACAACACAACTAAAACACCTGGATGTTCTTTAAAAGCTCGCTGAATAACTGCTGTGTTAGAGCCGCAGCTTAAAAGGTTCTCAGTGTGGCTATTTAAGCTGCAGATCTAACAGAGGAGAGCAATACACACTGTAGTCATTGACAAAGCATTATATCACAGTGGACAGCACTGAGCTGTGCAAATAAGCTAAAGGTTAAAGTGCCTCCACCGTGTAACTGTGTTTGATTTAACTGCTTTTATCAGCCTGGCAAAGAACTACTGACAGAAAACAACCTTTATCAGGAGGGAGAGGCACAACTGAGTTTGAGTTGTGGCCTGTAAAGACAGAGAGAGAAGGCTTCCACATTCAGCTTGAACCGATGAGGCTTTTAAAATGTTTAATATTTAATTTTCAGACCCCTGACTGAGGAAATGAAGCACTGTGTCCTCACCTTGTTCGCTGTAGCGTCTCTGTTTGTGGTTGGAGGAGACGCTCCTCTGGACTTTGAGGTGGGAGGGCGACTGGCCGTTGAGCTCGCTGTTGGGCCTCGGTTTGGCCAGAGACAGGTTGCTGCTGGAGGCCGACTCGCTGGGCTCCAGCTGGGAGGACAAAGGGACAGATTTAGGTCTAAACATTTACTACATGTACAGAAGTATCATTAATAATCAGTAGTAGAATGTAAGCAGCAGGCACGTGACTGGCAAGGGACAAAACAGCAGGAAAACACAGCCCAGTCGACCTACTGCCGTGCACTGAACTGACACCAGGTTAATGTTCGTACCTCGGAGGCCTTCCTGCCCAGCAGCAGGTAGGTCGCTGTGATCTCGTCATACTTCATCTTGGCCAGAGAGTCCTGGATCTCATCCAGGTTGTAGCCCATCCCCACCATAACATCTGCACAAAACAAAAGCACACGCACGGGCTCATTTAGATAATATTACAACCAACATTTTAACAGCAATATAATTTATACACAAATAAATGACTGAATGCTCAAAGAGAGTAAAATGATAGAGTTCAGTGTTCATAATTGTGAATAATAATCCACAAACTTGGATCTTTGATGACAAAAACAATAATCATAAATATCTAGCTGAGGAATTTTTTATCTATAAAACTCTAAAATTCTGTCTAATTTTGATCAGGATCATTCAATACATGCTGTAGCTACACGTCTTCACTGCACCACCTACACACTGTAAACAGGTGATCTCTTCAAACGCTTACATTCAGCAGAGCAGTGTGACTTGTGTTCTGCAGGGATTTACAGTTTCTGCTCCCGATGCAGCAAAAGAACAGCGAGAAATATCCAGTGGCAGACGATGTCAAATCTGCAGTCTGGTATTTTGATGCTTCTCAGTGCTTATATCATGAATGGTTGACAAGGATCATGTTTATGTGACGGCGTGTGAAATGATTCAGGTGATTGAATCCGGCTGCAGCAGCAGAGTTCAGGTAATCAGCCCCCTGCTCTCCGTCTCTGCCTCGACCAATCAGAGGCAGAAAGATGCTGATTGGAGAGTGAGTGTGAGAGCGTATATATAAAACGCACACACACACACACATATACACGAGACTATGACGCGCTGCCTCCCCCATCCTCCAGCTCACGTTTGTAGCAGCATGCCAGGTGAAGCAGAGTGGTGTTTTCCTGCTGCAGCTCCAGTCTGATCTGCTTTAAACATTCATCTGTGTGTGTGCATCACATGAAAGCTTTTACCCCTTCTTCTTCTTCTCAACGCTACGCAGCTTATTAATTTTTAAAAAACACTTCTATCTGAAACACGTTGGAGCACATTTCTAATAGAGACTGGTTTCTCAGGAAAAAAGTGTTGAGATGAGTCATGAGCAGGTTGGTGTCTTGTTTTCACCAGGATATAAACCTAATTTTAAGATCAAACTCTTTATAGTTTAAAGGAACACTTCACCCCCACAGGGAACATTTGTATATCAATTACTCACCCCGAGTGAAATCGTGAAGAATACTTCTCGCACGCCTCCACAGTGAAGAAAGAGCCAAAAAACGCAGGAAAGTCATGATGAATTCAAATAAAAGCGGTCCACATTACACAACAGCAAAACTATATCAAAACATCTGTGTGTGCAAACCCTCACAACTCATGCAGTGTAATCCAAGTCTCGTTTATCCAGTTGTATGCTCAGAGCCTCACAAACAGATAGCCATTTCCGATGGGGAACTGAACTACAAGTGAAACACATCTATGCTTTCTTCAAAGCCAGACTCCATTGACAAAAACAGTAATTTTACCTCACTGAACACAGGAGCTGCTGGTCTACGGCTGCCTCGATCAGCTAGTCCGTTTGTTTTATAGTGTGATTTTGGTGTTTTAACGGGTTAATTCAGATTCACCAAAGTCACATAGTAACCAAAAAAACAACTAATGATCGAGGCAGCAGTAGACCAGCAGCTCCTGTGTTCAGGGAGGTAAAATTACTGTTTTTGTCAATGGAGTCCGGCTTCAAAGAGAGCATAGGTAAGTTTCACTTCTAGCTCAGTTCCCTGTCGGTAAAGGCTGCATGTTTGGCAAGTGCTGAGCATACCACTAGATAAATGAGACTTGGATTATACTGCTTGAGTTGCGTGTTTTGATATAGGTTGCCTACTTTTAAACATGGACCCGTTTTACTTCAATACATCGAGAGTTTTCTGCGTTTTTGGATTCATCGTTCACCAAGGAGGCATGCGAGAAACACTTTTCTCCACAAATTCAACAAAACTCGAGTAAGTAATTGACATACAAATGATCATTGGGGGGGTGAAATGTTCCTTTAAGTTTGTTGTCTTAAAACCTCTTCCTGCTGCCTAAAAGCTCATTATGGCTGAAAAGAAGAGCAGCTTCTTCAAAGCTTCACTGGGATGTTGAGAAGTATGTAAGTATGTAAGTGGAGTCCTGTTCTCCTTTTGTACTCTACTTAATACGGTGATTAAAGAGAGTTAACGTTCCATGAAATGACCTGACAAAACCCTGAAACATTCTGGTGTAACAGATGAGTGAGAGCTAGACTGGCTGTTTAATTTTTATTTATTTAAGTTGAATAACGTTGTCTCACAAAAGACTGGAAAAGAAGGCAAGACACATTATTTAATGGCTACTAATTTCAATTTTTCCAGTACCAACTAGTCCGTCAGTCATTCCCATCAGTGATTTATGAATATTGTTGTACTCAGTGATGATCTGAAGTTTGGGCTGTGAAAGATACCTCTGCTATTTTCCTGTTTTTGACTTTCTCTGTTGTTTGAAAATGTAACCTCCACTCTATGGTCCTGACTTGTATGACAATTCAGTGTCTTGATTCTCAGTATTTTTTAGCAAATGATAGCTGAGAGATTTCTAGTGCTGCCCTCTAACAGTTGACCAAACGTTAGTCGAGCAGAGAGGTCATTAGTCGGCACAATTTCATTGGTGGCTTAGTTGCAGAAAAGAAACAAAAAACAAACAAACAGCCTTGTCAGAATAAATGATCACCTACATGACTGGACCATGTGTGAATTTAATTTGAAAGGACAGACACAGGAAGTGTCCACGCTCAGCAGTCAGACAGGCGTCAGGTTAATTTCCAGGGCTGGTACCTGCGGTTATTCCACAGGCTAGTTAATAACACGTTGGGCAGGAAATCCAAAGTGTGGGATCATTTTGAGAAGGTGAAGGACAAACCCAAGGTGATATGTAAACTCATCTTCATTGGTCGACTACAAACATGACGTATCATGTGAAACATGGAAGTAGCTACATGCCCATTAGCCCACAGCGTCATTAACAGGCGGCTCGCTCAGTGTGTGACGTGCACTTGGAGATAAAATATAGGCCTATATTAATGAAGGTTCATTAGTACGGTTTTGTATTTCTCTGTAATTTAGCACAGTGTTAACAATGTTACTGATACTATTCTTTCTCACACCTTCAACTCAAACCACCTAAATATATCATTTAATCATTACATTCATATCGTAAACACACAGACGACTAGTCGACTAATGGACCTAAATGGCAATGATTGGTAGACTAGGAAAATCCTAGGTCAGCCCTAGTAATTAGGAGACCTGAGGGGACCTTAAGTGCTAAAGATCAAATATTCTATATGTTTCATGTTTTCATAATACCAAAAACCCTACAAATTAAAATGACTCATCCTGTCAGACAGACTTTTCTCGCTGTCAGGGTGGAAAAGCCTCTCAGGCAGCGTCTGATCATCACGTCACACTAAAAAACTCTCCTCTGAAAGCCGTGCTAATGCCATTATTCCCGGCGGGTTAACAGCTCTCCTCTGCTGCTCTTAACTGAATGACATCTCCTAAATGTGGTCAAGTAAAATCTTTCCACACCAACGTGGAGTAATCCATCCCGGCAGATGTGATAAATTTAGGTAAACTAATTAAAAAACACACCTACGTTGTGATTTAAAAAAAAACATGTCTCCTGTACACGTGAGCACTTTGTTTGTGACCTGCAGAGAAACATCCTGTAAAAACCGGCTGCAGCACAGGACGACAGAAAGAGGGGAACTATCTCTGCCTCTGTTACCAGGCAGAATATGTGATAATCACCTTTCTTCATCGCCTCTTTATCACGTTCGCCCGCCTGCTTCCCTTCAACATCTCCTCTCGTCTTGTTCGCCTCAAAATGTGCACAGAAGTCTTTATCTTCAGAGCAATAACTTATTTTTATTAACAGATTCTGACTTGCTTTAATTATATTCAAACTGATATACTGCATGTTTTAAACCCCTTTCAGATATTAAATATATAACTTTACTTTCTTTATCCGTCCGTTAAAGGAACTGCTTTTTGAAGTGGTTACGTAAACGTTCGTTACAGCTTCATGGAGAATGGCGCCGAGCTTTAAAACCATGTCATCAAGAAATGTTTTCTGTTCACTCAGCCTGCTTCACTGAGTTTAAAACCTTAAATTGCAGTTAAAAGCTTAATTAATGTCCATTGATACATTTTCACATTAATTTTAACTTAATTATGAAGCAAATTCTCCATCAGTGCACGAACAGAGTGACAAGATGTAAAGATGGGACTCATTTAATTCCCATTTGCTCATGTTCAAGGCATTACACAAGAAATGAGAAATAATAGGAGGCAGTGCTGATGTGATTACTCATTTTTTCCGAACCACACATGGAAATATAAATTTTTACAGGCTGGGCTGACGTGAGAAGATTCTACTTGAATGACACAACTAAACAATAATTTTGTTCATCCATTAATTTGTTGATGATTTAATCTTTCAGTCTGGAAAAAGTGGCAAATAATAAAAAATGTTAAATCGCATTTTCCCGGAACTAAATGCGACGTCTTCAAATGTCTTGTTTCGTCAGACCAGACTGTCATAGAGGTCAAAGAAAGCCAGGGATAATTCACCACAGCGTTTTCTAGAACTGTAACGAATGTCATGCATTTGAAGCGTTTACTGATGTTTTCGATGAAGCTTCAATTGTCTGTTATATTTTATGACGTTAACCCCCTTAAAAAATAAACAAAAATAAAAATCCTTAAACAAAATCATCCTTCTTTGAATAAAGCGATTCACCGGATTACATAAATTAGTCTTCTTTTATCAAATCAACTTTCCCTGGAGAATAAATGTAATTTATGGTGCCGTTAAGACTGCTTCCAAACCGCCCTGCAAACAGTTTTACAACCACAGTGAAAATGTTGTTTTTTTAAAGGCTGAACATCAACAAACATGAATTTAAGCACAATATTTCACTAAATAAAATCATGTAGTGAATTCTGGAAATAATTACAACCACCACTGGAATCTAATTGTAAAAATAGTAGAATACTAATAATATTAGTGTAGCCTCATCTTTATCTGCAACTGTGCAGGACAGCCGTAAAAATTTCTATGTTAAAGAGGGTCTATCATGTTTATTTTCAGGTTCATACCTTCATCTAGGTTTCTACTAGAACATATTTACATGCTTTAACGTTCAAAAACACTTTAGTTTCCTCATACTGTCTGTACTGGAACCTCCCCTCTGATTGGTCAACTTCTCTGGGTCTTCCCTATCTCAATGTCTCGACACCGTCATTGCAGACGAAGAATAACTGAAATGGAGAATAGCAGCACTTTCTACCATGAAGAATAACCAATAAAAGCTTCTACACACAACTGGACACGTCCCAGCAGGAATACGATCTGAAACCAGGGAGAAATTAACAACATCAACAACTGAGATTAAAAATTTCCCTGATGTTAGCATGTAGCTACAAGTAGCAGCGTAGGCTACATGCAGTAGTGTGCCTGTAGCAGGTGACCATATAAAGAAATCCATCATGAGCTGATGCCATCTTGTCTCAAAAATTATTATTTTTGTATTTAAAGTGATCTGCAACCTGAGGTGTTTCCTCACGCATATTACTTTTACGTATGTTTACGTCGGGCCTTTCCCAACCCGCCTCCCTGTTCACTTCCACTCCGTATCTGCATTCACGCGGAGGCTCCGCCACAGATGTTAACATCTTCAGTGCTACATTTGCTGTGTATGCTACATGTTTAGGATTAAATCTACACCTCTCTAGTCTCTATAAAATGGCAGTCATGTTCATGAGTGTCAGGAACTGTTGCAAAAATGAGCAGCTTATAAACACCAGTGAAAAACGGGAAGATGTTGAGCAAAAATAAAAGACGAGAAATGTCACAAGTGAAGCTAAGGGATACGTTTTATAATCTTTAATGTATTATTTATTAATGAATTTGCTTATTTATCAATTAATTTATTTCTTAATGGCAAAAGGAAAATATATGCTACCTATATTACAGTAAACAGCAACACCAATCAAATAAAATGATACAAATACATATAAAGAACATAAAATGGGAGTCATTTTAATTTTCTCCATGGCTACCAAATATAACGACAGGTCCTTTTTTTGTTACAAAGAGGGAAGTGTGTCCCAAAGCTTGGGCAGGGTCCAGTTCGGGAAAGGCCCATCAATATTTGAAATTTCAGCCATGTTGAATATGAACATCCACCATTATAACATTTTTTATATATGACAGAAAATCAGGAAAAGCATGATGGGTCTCTTTAATCTGACGGTATTAAATTCAGTGCTGACAATGTTGCAGAAATCTGATTAAGTCGGACTTTGTAAAATTGCTTTTCTGACTTTTACATAAAATTTACTCGTCTGAGACCAACGTGCAAAACTGCCGACACATTGACGTAACGAGATGCATGTGCTGTTTTTTAAGGTATTGTTCACATCCCACCTGAAGTCACGACAGTTTAAAGCATTTAGTGAGGAACTAAAATATGCAGTGTTCTTATCTATGAAAAGGTTTATATAAAGTTTTAAATGCATTATTCAGGACTGAGGGATTCCTCTGCAACATAACAGCATCTCCTCTCCAGCTTGTCTTTTTCCTGCACTGACTGGGTGACTGGGAGTTCGCGGCCGACACATGTGCACCGACAGCCAACCCCAGCTGCTGTTACATAAGAGCTCCCCCCGTTTACAGCTCTCATCCAGGGCACGATGGGGAGGCTTCTCTTCTCTGCATGCAGCAGCACGACTCCTGTTTATTTATTCATCATCACGTTTCATCTTTTCTTTTAAAGATTCTTCAGCGCTGAATAATAATGAGAGTGGTCCTGTGTTGTGAAGCTGTGACCCCACTAACGTTTAAACGCCTCAGATTGAGTTTTTACTGTCACAGATAGAAAGAAGGTCTTGTGCATTTTTCTGATTGAAGATTATTATTAGCAAAAAATTTTTACCTATTCTCTTCTGATCCGTGATGTCCAGCTCTGGTTCAGTGTAAGGCTTGAGCTCGTCCTCCTCAAATCCTGCATTGATCCATCGATCCTTCATGATTTGCTGCAAAAGGAAAGTGAGACAATTAGAGCCTGATTCGATACTGGATTTTTTACCGATACTGATGTTTTAGAGTTACAAAATACAACAATGACAGAAGATTTAAAGTCCGTACCACACTCCAAATTATGTCAGTCAAATCAGATCTGGCGTTTGCGAGTCTAGACGGGGTTCGGTGGGACGTTCAGGGTGACAGTGATGTACATGTGAATAAACCAAGTTAGCCCTCCCAGCTTATCTTAAGATAAATTAGAACTTTATTTAACCCGAGGGAACTGTACTGCATCTGCAGCATAACAAAGTAGGAACGAGTGCAAGTGTAGAATATAAAACATCGATAAGGTGTTGTGCGTTTTGTCCTGCACAGTTTCTGAAGCCAGCAGAGACCATTGACTTTTCTGTGATTACTTGTTACCCTCTCCATCCATTAGTCTCTGTCGAGCTCCTAGGGACAATTAAGTATAAAACGCAGCTTATAAACAGCCAACAGCGACACACTTCAAATTAAATAACCTGAAAATGAGATGGGCTAAATGAAGAGGCGGTCTGCTGAACAGAGAGACATATCAGGGATTTAGTGGCAAAGGCAGAGGAGGAAAAGGACCAATCGTCTTGACTTCACCTTGCCTTGCTAAATGTGTTTTACTGAAATAAGGAGCACATGAATGAGTCTTTCCTCAACTTATCTGATGTTGTTTTCATTGTCTACAATCTCCAACGGCATCAGAAAGTCATTGGACACAACATAAGCAGCACAAGCTCATCAATACTATGGTCCCAATCATGGTATTTCCATTTGACATGAAATTAAATGTATGAGGCTACAGCGGCACCATGCAAAGACATCAAAATCACTGTATGTAATCAACATACAAATATAAATCACACTGAAGACAGACCAGGTTTCACAAATGTCTATTTTTAAAAAAGTCAGAGACTGCACATGAATATCTGCTCTGGTGTTGATGTGTGTTTTGAAGTGCTTCTGTCTTTGTATTGCAAGTTTCAAGTGTATTTTTAGCACTAGCTGCTGCGCTTTAAAGAAAAGGCATGATATGATGCTGCTCTGTCACAGTAACGTCCATGTTGTTCTGCCCTGCACCTCATGTGTTTGCACCTTTATTTTTAATTTGCAGCTGATCAATGGCTCTCTGGGGGTTTTAATGAACGGCAGAGCCAAACTAATTATCGCTGGTCGTGCTCTGATGTAACCGGAGCTTCTGCCATAATCCAGGGCAATCATGAGGCATCCGAGCTCGACACATGTGACCCTCCGAGTCGAGCCAACATTTAGTTTAACTCACTTACATTAAACGAGATGCAGCAACACTGTTTCAGTCTCATAAACAGCAAATGAAATCAAACCTCTTTGATTAAATGGCCCATTTAAAGAACTCAACATTGCCTTCAAAGCTGATCCAGTTCGGCGCTCACGTGCCGAAAATAATCTTGAAAAGACATGATGTTTAATATGTTAATGATATACTACTGGGTGTCAGGCAGGGCTGCACGATTACAGATTAAAAAAAAAAGATCATTAACACTTTTCTGACAACGTGATGGCCGCTCTGATTGATCTGTGGAACGATTCTCTCTCCGGCCGATCTGCCTCTTACATCAAACACGACTATTTTAATCTCAGCAGACGTTCTGAAAGAAACCAAATGTCTAAATATTTCTAGTATTGTCAGATTATGAGTTGTCGAAAATTAAATAATGATGTTTAACTTGTACCTGTCAGAACATTGTGACACATTTATGACCTTTAACAAAATTTATTCAGAGGTCCAAACTTAAGCATTAACTCGTGTAGTTTCAGGCCATAAAGCAAAATGTGTTCAATATAATTTTAAAATAAATAAAATGGTTCTTAATGGTACTAGAATCAGACCTCTCTGACATCTCAGACTCCAGCTAGACTTTGGCTTGTCTTGATCTCTGCTGCCGATGTATGTTGACTTGACTTTTTTTAAACTACAACAAGGGTTAACTTTACCAATATGTGCTTCTACTATACCACATTTTATTGTATTTTTTCTGTACTACATTCATTTAACAGCTACAATTACTGCTTTCTCTCCACATTTTTAATACAAAAACATAAGTGGTAAAACAAGGAGGTGCGACAAAGGTCCCACACTGAATCACACCAGGGGCGTTGCAGTCATATGACATGTCCTGTAAGTGGGCTTGCCGTGGTCATTAGTGTTTGGGGAAACACCGATTTCACACACAGATTACATTACTTGCCAACCGCCCTCTCTGTCATTTAGCTTTTTATTAAATAGACATGAAACCCATTAAGTTTATTTTCATGCAGCAGCACCATGTTCATTCAATAAAAAACTAAAGTATGTAAAATACTAAGCGTAATACTTGGTCAGGCGACGGACAACTGAAAGTGCCTGCTGTGTGCAGCAGCAGAGTTGCAGCACAGAACTTTTTGCGGTGTGTCCCGCACTGTTGGAACTAGTCAGCCCTTGATGGCTTTTTTTTTTGGCTAATTCAGTCAGCTGAATCGACAGCGTGGCCCATCGGTGAGTGAATTCACTCTGCAGTTCACCTCAGTGAACTAGAAGACAAACAGAAGTGAGGACAGTAAACTAATCACTCAAGTCAAGAGGGTCTCCATTCATTGCACGTCAGGCTTTCTATTTCCTTGTCGGAGATGGTGTTGCGTTCAAGGTCCGCCCAAAAAACGAGAGAAAAAAAAAGCTGAATATTGAATTTTTTTTCCACAATCGAATCCTGTGCCATCGAACGAAGCTTCAAATTTTTTGGGTCAGCCCTAGACCCACGTTACCGAGGTAACTACAACTTGAAGGTTGAAGAGACCACAGGAATGATAGAGGAAGAGGTGGAGAGCACACCCCAAAGGGACAAGAGGGAGATGAAGAGGAGGAGGGAGCTGCTGCCAAGCTGCAGCCAAAAGGATCCCTACACGACTGCTACTGCCTCCTTTATGTTTTAACTTAGAGGAAGATCTAAAGATCAGATGTTAAAGATTAACTGCTCTACAGATACTGAGCATCATCGACAAATATGTTTTCTTGTAAACTGTCCAGCGTCCTCACCATGGCATCCCCAGCTGTAACCAAAGACCCTTCAGTGATTTTTACATTTGTGAGGACACAAACCTTAAACATGAGATTCAGTCTACTCTGGTATCCATCATGAATAAACCTCCTTTAAAAGAGGTTCATCACCTGAACTCAACAGTGCTTCCTATTAACAGCGGCTTACCCTCGACTCAGCTGGTTTTACTGAAGTACCCTCGACTCACAGATAAAAGGCAGAGAAGTGAACAAGAAAGACAATTTTGGTACAAACACGAGAATGGCGATGCATTATTCATGGTTACAACATCAGAAAGAGGGAGGAGAGTGTGGGCCGGGACGCACACAGAGAACAGGACACCGTGGGCGTCAGAGGAGATGATGCAGGAGGGAAGGGGGGTTGCTGGAGAGGTGGAGGATAGATGGCATTCTCCGATGGTGCAGACGTGCTGGGTGGAGTGTGAGATAAGAACTGAGAGGTATATTTACATTTTCTGCGTCCTCCCTCACCTCGAGAGTACCCCGCTTGGCCGGGTTGAGCACCAGGAAGCGCTTGAGGAGGTTCTCGCAGTCTGTGGACATGTAGAAAGGGATGCGGTACTTCCCTCTGAGGACACGCTCACGCAGCTCCTGCAGGGAAGACGGCGACAACCAGGGAGTTAGGAAAACACATGGATGTCAGTGAGCACACCATGTCGACATTTGATTGTAGCAAAGAGATTAAGACTGGCAGAAATCATTTTAAGTTCAATTCGATCTTATCTATAAAGCCCAATATCACAAATCATATCCCTCTTTCCTTGGACCCTCACAGTGAAGGGAAAACTCCCCCAAAAAACACTTTAACCACGAAAAAAATGGTTGAAACCTCAGGGAGAGCATCTGAGGAGGGATCCCTCTTCCAGGACAGACAGACGTGCAAAAGTGGTGCAATAAGTGGCTCTATCGTCTGCTTTTAAAAATCATTTCACAGCTAAATAACTGAGACAAATATAATGATATTTCAGACAGTAAACGTAACTGTAGAAGGTGGTGAACACTGCAGAATTAATGGGACATTTGACAACTTGGACACAAAGAAATAAAGGTTTACTTTCTCAGCAACCGGCTGAAATGTGTTTTACTATCCAGGTTTTCCCACACATTCACTTATTTGTAGCAGCCCACAACAACAAAATCTGCCGCCACGTAATGATTTTTTATTTTTTAAACTGGACCCTTTATTAGGAGCCCTGTTGGAATATATTTAATGTTTGGTTATTTATTGCCCAACACTCAGAGTACAGAGTGCAGTGAAAGTGAAACTTAAACATTCATTGTGCTGGCTGGGTCTAAAAGTTCATTCACCTCTGCAGCAGCCGCTCCTCTAACCCATCAATCTGATAAGCTTTGATCGGTTTGACTGATCAATTAAACTCTGTTCTCCAGCAGCTCGTCATATCGTCAAATGCATTTTTTTGATCCCACATGTCTTTTGTCCAACTGGAAAAGGTCAAATGTTTAACCAGCACAACAGCAACATGTACAGTAAATCTAATATTTCCACTGACTCTACTGTCGCCTGAGTGACTTAACGTACGTCCAGTAAAGACAAGGAGTACAGTACATTACTGGATCTTAATGTTGGTCTTGTCTCCGCTAAAGAAGACATCTGTGACACTGAAAATACCTTAAAATACGATATTGCAGCTGGATAAGAGGTTAAAAAAATCAACACTTACATTTCCCCTACGCTTTTCCCAGGGATTGATATGTGACTGAATCATGGGTAACGGTAACAACCCCCTGAAGTCAAAAACTGCGTAATATTACAGTGATAAAAAGTATTAACGTAAAATCTCTACATCACAGAGATTTTACAGTTGAACTCGTTACATTAAGGCCCATTTTTTCAAATCTCTTCGTTATTATTTTTTACATATTCTTATCTCTTTATACTGTGAACATCTACACATTTTTTAGTCAATATTTTGTACTTTAAACCCTCTCAATCATTTGTAATTGTAAATTTCTCTTATATTTACAACTTGACTTTTACAGAACTTTTACTATTTGCAGTAAACCTGTTTCTGATTATTAAATAACCCTAAGCTAAACATAGATATTAACTGTAGTGCGTCCACACGGTCCTACCTTGAGGTTCTGTCCATCGAAGGGCAGCGAGCCGCTGACCAGCGTGTACAGTATGACCCCCAGACTCCAGACGTCCACCTCCGGCCCGTCGTACTTCTTCCCCTGGAACAGCTCCGGCGCTGCGTACGGCGGTGAACCGCAGAACGTGTCCAGCTTGTTGCCCATGGTGAACTCATTGCTGAAGCCGAAATCTGCGATCTTGATGTTCATGTCTGCGTCGAGCAGCAGGTTCTCCGCCTGAATAAAGACACAGGAAGGTTATGATTATTCTTAGCATACTGTATCTGAGCTTATTCAGTCTGTTTTTTTAACCGATGGACATTTAAAAAGGACTTTAAGCTACTTTTAGGTGTTAATAATTCAGATTCACAGTCGGTGTCTGCATTTAATCTGAAGATTAGCAGCATTAGCTGTGAATCTGACAGGAGGGATTAGTGACAGAAGTTATTAATGATTCAGCTATTTCAAGAAGAAAATCAAAGTCCTTATATGATAAATAGCTTTCAAACAATATCTCACCTGAAAAAGTAGCTACATGAAATTAATTAACTTCTTTGCCATCTTGATCTTTTTCTTTAATTTTATTTATTTTTCTTTTAATGTATGATTATTGTTATTAAATAGGGGAGGTATCTTCATAAGCCATTTTTGGCTTCTCACCTCTCCCGCACAGTGTTTTAACTTTTAATTTCTTTTCCCTGTATTTTCTATACATATGTGCAACTAAACCTTTCAAAACATGCCAATTCATTTTCTGTCAATCGACTAATTGTTGCAGCTTCACTTTCAAATTGCCATTTTCCTAACCAACAGTTAAAACATTAAGATATTAAATTTACAGTAACACAGAACAAAGAGAAGCAGCAAAACTCCACTTCTGAAAATCTGGATCTTAAAATCTGTGTCTGTTTTACAATGACGTAAACAATTAGGAGAACAGTTGCTGATACCTTTCTCTGCTGCTTGACTAATTGATTATTTATTTCTTCTCTAATTTGCACTTTTCCATATTCATTAATTTGAGCAATCTGTTTGATATGTTGGCGTCTGATCTGATAAAACCGTTAACGTCTCCTTTGTGAATGAAAGTGTTCAGACGTAGGCGAGGATTTCAACTCGAACATCTGCTCACATGCAGCTGGAGGCCAGAGACTAATTAGGAAGCTGGAGCAAAGAGAGCAGAAGAAGAGGAAGGAGAAATCTTGCACTGAGCCCAAGGACTGGACCATAAGAGGTAAACAACACTCACTGTAACGTAACTGACCATGGCAACACTAAATCCACGACAGTCTCACAAGTGACCGACATGCCTGAAGGACCGTGGTTAAAATTTAACCATGTTCCTCATATAAGCTTCCACAACCACACCTGTGACGTATGTTCGTCTGCCCTCATTACACACACACACACACACACGTATCCACTGATTATGTAAAGCAGCAGAAGAGACTCATCTCACATCTCCCTCTTCATGGATCATTCATGAAGTTCTGCACAGGAAACAGTTTCGACATTCAGCAGATACACGGCGCTCCCCTCAGTCGAACGACTCCCACCGATAAAAATACAGATAAAAATACAGAAGCATCAATATTTATACACGGTGAAGTAAACTGGCGTCACGAAAATGGAGGCGGTCCATTCACGCTACGACAGGTGATGTGGTGCAGAACATGTGAGCGGCTCAGACGGGACGCCTTTGTGTGGCCCAATAAAAAGATGGTTGCGCAGCGTAAAGTCTGAAAGGGGCAGAGAAAGAGACTCACTAGCAGCACATGTAGTGCTTCGACGTTAGTGGGAATAAGGGAGTTAAGATGAGTGTCATAAAACACGCAACACTGACGTCAGCCCTCCTCACTGTGACCTTTCTATCTAATATGAGTCAGCCGTAATTAGCCTTAAAAGGTGGAGACTCTTTGCACATTTAAACTCTTCACAGCACTACTGATAAACAAGAATACCACTGTAAATGTGTACTAATTTCAGCTCTATGATGCCAGTTACCATCGTGAAAATGAGGTTTTCGGCAGCCGAGAGGAAATTCAAACACATGCAGACATTATCCAACATAAAGCAGCCAAATACTCACAGACAACACCAAAATTCTGGGCTGATACAGATGTTTAGAATCAAAATTTGGCGGATGCTGCTACCTGAACTTCCCTTCATTACATTATCTTTGAATCAATCACACAACTATATGAAGCAATCTTTAATATAACCTTCTTTCACATTATAAAAACATTTTTTTTTTTTAAATGAAACAGCTTTAAAAGCCTTTTTACTATATATGAGATCATAATTCCCTCAGTAATTTTTATTTCATATCACTTTGAGATTATCTACAAAGTCTCTTTCAACCGACTGTATTTATTCATGTTTCCCACCAAAAACTAAATTTTACAAAACTGTATTTGAACACATTTACACAAAGTTGTAATTTATCTTTGTCCAACACTCATTTTTATTGTACAGAGCTTGAACGCATCACAAGGTAACTCAATGCAACCTTCATGAGCTGTTAATTCTGACTGGGAATTCGCGTTTCCTTGGATGGCGAAGGCATAACCAACCCTACTCTGCCTTACTCTGCCTCTGATTGGCTAACACTGACGTTATTGCCCTAACCCTAACCTTTCCCACTCCTCTTGCCTACCCTTAACCAATGCAACCAACAAAGGCAACAAGTACTAGCCAATCAGAGGAAGCATAGACAGTTATGCTCTCCTCCTGCTAATGTCAACATGGATGTGTTCTTCACAATGTAATGTTCTCAGGGAAACAAGAGGTTGCATCTTTTAAGTTCACTGTGTCCTTTCATCCCGATAGCATCTGGATGAAGATCTATGACCACCTCAAACACACTTTCTGTTGTCCCCAGGATGACAGGACGCCATTAGTCTGGAGTCCTGGCTTTTAGCCTGCGCAACACTGATGTGACACAACAGAAAAACATCGCCCACTGCCACTGATGAATGTCATCTTATTTGCTGATAGGCTGATGGCAGTCAACAAGGCGAATATCAGCGGTACAGATGTGCAGCTGATAAATCGGTGCATCCCACGTCAGTATAACACCAAAGGTTAAATCTAGAAACCTGACATTTAAGTTGATATGGTCGAACCAGACTCTCAGTTATGCAGGTGACCATACAGCTGTCTGGTTGGGGTCAGGATGTGCAGACAGTAAGTAATTCCACAACGAGAAACCACAGATTACCAGAACCATCCGGACACATTCATGATTATAAAGCAGCAGCAAACAATGTATGAAGACATTTACAGAGCACAAGCTGAAGGAGCTGAAAGTTCACATTTCACTGGAGTTGAACTGTGCACACATAATTCCATGTGACAAATAAATGATTGATTAAAACAAAATTCATTTTGTTCTATGCCATTCCTTATATCGTGATGTAAAACAGATTATAGAGTAGAAAAGGATTTACTTGGTTTTTGGTTTGGTTTTATTCTGTCATGAACAGGAACATGTTCAGTATGACGCTTTCTTTGATTGTGTTTTTATGAACACATTCAAAGAACACAATGAATTGCCTCCATTTCTCAAAAGGCTCAAACTCCAGAGAACACAATGATGTTGCATTTGATAACTGCTGCACACTTCTGAACAACCCATGCAGCTGCTCTGCATTCTGGTGATTTCAAGCTTCTGTCAGTGCAAAAAAAAATTATAAAAACATTGATAATTTTCAGCTACCAGCCAGTGCGGCTTCTCTGAACTCACCTTGAGGTCTCTGTGAACAATGTGCTTCTGGTGGCAGTACTGCACTGCCGATACGATCTGTACGAGGGAAGAGACAAGCGAGAGTTTAGTCAAAGTTCTGTGTGTTCTGCTCTCAGACTGTGATAAAGGATGTGGTGGAGGAGGAGATGCGGTCGACTGTGACAGGAAAGATAAAACGTAGCGCAGGTGGGGCCGAAGACGCCAGGAGGGTGAGAGAAACAGGTTTCCTCTGCGCAGCACATTTATCTGTCTCTCAAGGCCAAGTAGCAGCGTGCGCTAATGCTACAGACAGGCTGTGATGTATAATCAACATCAGGGCTCACAAGGGGGTTATTCACTTTAGACATTTAAACCTTTAACTTTGATTTGGTTTCACTTTGTTTTGCACTACAGAACAAAACATTGACACTACAGCTCCTTGTAGAAATGGTTTTGCCACCCTGGACAGATCTGAAGTACATGTTTCTGCAGCAGAATCATCCACGTCTTATGCGCCATTTTTCCTGAAGCCAAAATTTCCAAACACACATGGTTAATTTGGTGACACCTATAATTTCTTGTGGTGATAAATATGGTGTAATACTACAGGTCACACAGTCCTGGAGGCTGCAATTAGGCCTGCCCTCTAATAGTCGACCAGAAAGGTCATTAGTCGGCAAGATTTCATTGGTCTCTTAGTTGCAGAAAAAGAAATAACAAATGTGAAACTCTATTAGGACGAACTGACATTTTCTGTTGCTTCAATAACTGACAGCATCAGAAATATATGCAGAAATGTTTTGATTGCAAATTTGGCATCTCTAGAAGTTCTAACCTTTTCTTTGAACACAAACTGTTTAGTGTTTAGGACAGTTTCTTATCGTCACAGCAGTCGATGACTTTGCACCGTGTGTGACAGTCATTGAGAGCTGAGTGATGGGGACAGAAGCAGGTTTGGACGTTTCTCATCAGTCTATAAGACAACAGAGACGTTTCTGTCCCAGAAGCGGGACAGAGGACAGCGACCTGTCTGAAGCAGAGCTGGGAGCAGAGGTGTGAAACCAGAACACTGCAGGGGGAGAAAGCTGGGTACCTGTCTAAATTTAGCCCTGGCCTCTTTTTCCTTCATTCGTCCATGTGCAACCAGGTAGTCAAAGACCTCTCCTGCAGAACGGAGACAGAGAGAAAGACAAAGAGAGCAAAATACAGAAGGAGCAGTGAATGAGAAGTCAGTGAATAAATATAAAGACAGAGAGAAACAAAAAGTGAGTCACAGCGTACAAGAATAAGCAGATAAAAATATCTTCACAATGAACTTTTCCTGAGCAGCTGGCCTGCACCGTCACCCATGTGCATGGTTGGAGGGTGTTTGTTGACCATATTGAGGCGAGCTCCTCCACACTGGTCCTCTCCTGGAGGCACAAAGCTGCTGCCGAGCTCGGCTCCGGCAGCAGACCCTTCCCTCGGCCCACACTTCTGCACACTTCCAGCCAAAACGTGACTACGCTCGCCCGTGTGCTAAATGAACTCGAGTGGCTGGCGTGTGCATGTGTGTGTGTGTGTGTGTCCTTACCATGGCAAAAAGAGGAACTAAACAAAATAACAAGCAACACAAACACCTCCCCCACTTTTTCTGAATCCTCAAAACCCTCCCACTCTCTCAGCGCTGACCTGCAGAGGCGGCCTGAGAGTACGTTTCTGTATTCAGAGCTCCAGAGAAGCACAATTCATCGCTGCTCTCTGACTCAACTGCTAAAGACAGAATGTGGCAGCTAACACTTAGCATGTCAGAGCTAAAGGGCACAGAGCGTGCTGTACATGGGTCTGAGATTAGGAACAAAATGGAGAGTACAGAGAAATTGCAACCTTGCTCCAGAAATGAGGGTGCCGTTAAAAATAAATATGTAAAGAGAAAAAAAATAGACATCTGAATCATGTACGAATACAGAACAAGTAAAATTAAGTTTAAAACATTTTATGGCAGCATGACATTCCTGAAAAATGCAATAATGTTGAGGCAACTTCATTGTCTCATTGCCCTCCAGAGCTGCCCCACACATTGCCCTGTTTAAATGTAATGAGCCCCTGATGCAGCACCATTTAAATGAGAAGTAATGACATCATTGTAAACACTTAATTCAAAGTGGACGGACACAGAATTGAACTCAAAAACCATCTTGGTTCATTGTTCCACTGTTCCAACAATCACCAGCTTTGGTTTGGTTCAAATAAACCCTTAATTCTCTCGGTTAGATGTGAAAATATTCTGGATCTATACGCTCTAAAATGACTGTTTACTTAAATGAAGTCTGGTGGTGATGGAGATTTTGGGGCCGTTTCTGATTAAACAAAAAGGGTCTCACTCTCTAACAAAAAGGTCTGTCTCTGTAGGGATCCTTTCCATGATGTTGTTGGAAAGTTAGCATAATAATCTGAGCCTGTCAATAGCAAAAACACTTTTGGCGGACGTGCGTTGACGGTGCACAAATGCCCTGAGTGGTTACACTGCAGCCTCTTTGGCTTCTCTCGGCTGTAGCAATGTCACTTAATACTGGACTAGTTTCAAAAACTGTTGTTCCCATTAGTTATTTACAAAATTTAATGCCAATTCATCCAATAATTGTTGAGATATTTCGCAATGGGCCAAAGTGGAGAAACCAAACGACCGTCACCATCGCCTCTAAAACACATTCTTTACTCCAACAAAGTAAAGTCTAAAGAAGCAGTCCTGCACCATCTTTGATTTTACATGTTTGTGTCTGCAACAACACAACTTAACATCCACGGTCTGTATTTTCAATATTCTTCATGTAGATTTTATAACAAGATCTGTGACTGAAAGTACAAGCTCCTGGAGAGATCCATGCAGTCGCAGATCACATGCTCGAGGGAGTCGCCTTGAGCTTCTGCTCGAATTCAGCAAAAATCAAAGCCAAACTGAGAGAAATATTAGATTTACTTTATTAAAGCTCTAATGCAATTGGCGTCTGATCAGAGCTCCCGTCTCAGTTGGTAATGTGATTTGCTCCTCGCCGGGCAGGTCTTCACGATTTGTCGTCTCTTCGCTCGGCTCAGTGGTCCGAATGTGACCTTTTCAAGAAATCGATGACAAGATGTGCCGCCTTTCAGATCCTGTGTATGTGGCGCCGCATTAAATGAGAAATTACAGGAAGCTTTCAGCGTAAGAAAACCACACAAGTAAACTTTTTGTTGTACAGCTGCAGGAGCTCTCACATCACTAAGTTCTTTTTTTCTGTTTTGTTGTAACCCTTTTTTTTGAGCTTCAAAACTTTAAAGATGTGCGCTCTGATATATGCAGGCAACTCTAAGTAATATGATGTGTTTGTTTGTCTTTCTACATCTTAGCCTGTCATTGGAAGCTTTTCCTGGAAATGTTCTTACACTGTTAATAATCAGTTTTGTGATCTTATTTGCAGTAACACGAAGTCACTTGTGATGCTAATTTACCTTTACAGATTCATTATTAAAGAGATTCTCTTAAAGTTGTTAACATTAACTTAAAAAAATATGGATGTTGCAGCTTTTTGTTTTGGTTTTGAGATGTACAGAAATCCACAGTGCTGGCTGGAGTTGACCAACAGGTTTTTCCTGCTCAGAGTCTCCGCTCTCTCCGTTTACAATGGACTGATCCGTGTCTCTGTATCAACATATGTCAATCTCTTCCTATGTTTCAGCCTCCAGGGAGCAGCTTTAAAGTTTCACACATTTTGAGAAACTGTATTTGCTTAACCTTTACCTTACAGGTCAAAACATTCCACCAAACTTTCCCAAGAATTTCCTGAGGAGTGTTTCTAGGATAACTATGTAATTTCACTCTAATTATAGGGGTGTTCATCCAAATCCAACACACATTTTAACCCAATGTTGAGAAAATTAGCAAAAGATTCATTATCAGTTTCCATTGCACATTTTTACATCTTGTTCTTTTGACCTCAGCCAAGATGAACTTGACCCTTCACTAAGTCCCGCCCCCGGATGCAGACTGGTCAATCACAACGTAGCATCGGGCCGCCCAACAACACAGCTGTGCTGCACTGACTCTAATGCAGTCGTTTCACATTTCCTTCATTTTCAGGCTGGTTTTGTAGATTTGGAGCTAATGTTGTGCCTGGGGCACGTCTGTATTAATGATACTCGTTACCTGCAGATGTTGGAAAAAGATTAATGTTTCTTCCCTGTTTACACATGCTGCTTTTGCTTTGTAATGATTATAACAGTGAAACAAAGACCGACCCTGCTGTACAGGAACCAGTGAAGGGAAGCAGGGAAACTTTGCTCATATTCAACCATCTGTGTGTCATCACAGTGTGCAGATGAACGTTGTCTGACTTCCCCTGGACATCCGTGCCTGACGGGTGAAAAAGGTGACACTGCCGTCAGCACTGAGAGAGAAGCCAAACACTGTTCATCTGCACACAGTGCGATGCCACACAGCTGGTTCAATATCGGCAAAGTTTTCCTTTATATTCATTGTCTTGTGTGTCGATCAGCAGTGATGTGGTGGTTCACTTTTACACTGTGATCTGTAGCCTATAGTTCGGCTTTAGCTTCTAACTATCTTTGTCTTTTTAACCTGTTGTTGCTGCTGAGTCAGTTTGACATCCTGGTTATATCCTTCAAACACAGACTATAGACTCCTCTGTCTGCTTCTCTCTGCCCATAATATGATAATATTTCTTCAGGGAGTGCAGTTAGTTACAGTGTGGGCTTCATGCTAACTCCGACAGGACCATCACAAAGGGGCGGGGCTTAGCAAAGGGTCACTTTCCAATGTATCCATTACATGTGGATGAAAACACACTTGGTGTTCAGCTGATACACTTCAAATTAACAGATTCAAATTTAGTGCCAACTTAGAGCCACTGTCTTGTCTAGTAAACTTCATAGAAAATAACGGGCAAACAACGGAAACGTAAAATTTAGTATTACCCTATGTACTATGTAACTTGTGTAAGTGACGAGTTATCTCTTGAAAGTCAACTATTCTGTAAATCCCACTCAGATCTCCACAGATTCCTGTTCTCCTACATTTGTCCTTTCAGGTATTAGTGGAGTCTGCAGACTATATGCAGCTCACAGTGTGTATGAATTATTAACACACACATTTATCACATTTTGGTGTTAATGAATCATACATGGCACGTTGGGAGCAGCACACAGCCTGCAGATTTCTACTGAGTATATCTGGTCTTCTGTTCAGCAGCTATTGGAGGTGTTTTTCACTCATGTTTCTTTGTTTTACAGTTTCATTCAAAGCTTCAACCCTTGCAAGTAGAAACACAGTGAGTTTGTTCATGACAGGTTGAGTGTTGCGTGAATGCCTGAAATGCATTTTCACTCAACTAAAGGGGAGCTTTATTTCTCAGTAAGACAGATTTGACGTGTTGCAGGTGCGTAGTTTTCAATTTGCTGCAACAAAAAGTTAATTTTATTTCTGTCTCACCTCCACTGGCGTACTCCATCACCAGGTAGAGCGTCCTCTCCGTCTCGATCACTTCAAAAAGCTTGACTAAAGGAGGGAGAGAGGAGAAGAAGAGAGGAAGGAAATTATAAATTCAATTATGTATAAAGATGGAGGAGATTCAGACACAGACGGTAACGAATTCATGGGCACAAACTGCAGAAATGTTTCCAAACCGGCACCTAAAGAGAGTAGAGAGGGATGTGAAGTCACGTGGATCTTAATGTGTGTGCGTTTGTGTGTGTCGTGACCATGTAAGCGCAGCATCCAAGCTTAGCAGCACTCTATATTTACGGTACAGTCCGAAAGCTGTTGTGTTTTTTTTCCCGTCTTTACTGCAGTGTGTTCAGCTCGAAGATATAAAAGAGGGGTGTGTGACGAGCGTCTGAGGGGGCTGCACTGCTAAATATAGACGAGGTGGGACGGAAGACAATGAGGGAGAGACAGAGAGCGTACGGGCTGGTGAGCGCTTACTATCACCCTGGTAATTATAATCACATTTCTGCAGAGGAAATCATGGAGCGTGGGGGAGAGGAAATTAAAAGTAATTAGCAGGGAATCCCGTCTTCAAAACCAAACGCACCATGGCAGGCTTGTCTAATGTGCACACTCTGTCTGTGAGTGTTTTATGACACATGCATGTGTGTGTGTGTGTGTGTGTGTGTGTGTGTGTGTATACACTGTACAAATAACTTCATGAGCAAGGAGAAAGAGGCACGTCATCCTTATGAACGTCACTAAAGCTGAAACTATTATTGTTTATTTGTCAGCAAAATATAGCCAAATATTTGCTAAATCCAGCTTCTTGAATGCGAGGATTTGTTTTTCTTTGTCTATGCACACAGTTTCATCCACTTATCCAAAGCCGAGTCGTGGGGGCAGCAGGCCAAGCAAAGCACCCCAGACGTCCCTCTCCCCAGCAACACTTTCCAGCTCCTCCTGGGGACCCTGAGGTGTTCCCAGGCCAGATGAGATATATAATCCCTCCAGCGTGTTCTGGGTCTGCCCTGGGGCCTCCTGCAAGTTGAACGTGCTTGGGAGGCGCCCAGGAGGATCCTGATCAGATGTTGAACCACCTCAAATGACCCCTTTTGACGTGAAGGAGCAGCGGCTCTACTCCGCGCTCCCTCCGGATGTCTGAGCTCCTCCCGCTATCTCTAAGGCTGAGCCCAGACACTCTACGGAGGAAACTCATTTCAGTTGCTTGTATCCGCAATCTCGTTCCTTCAGTCACTACCCAGAGCTCATGACCATAGGCGAGGGTTGGGACGTAGATGGACCAGTAAATGAGACCACAATGGAGCTTTTTTTTGTTACACTTTTTAAAAAGAAACTCACTGTTACCTTGAAGCTTTTACTACATTTCAACCTCAATCACAGCAGGTTTTAGTCATTCATTTATTTACTTCATTCAGTTTTTTTTTTGGCATGATCGCCTTTATTGGACAGATGACAGTGAAGACAGGAAACACAGGGTGAAAGAGAGTGGGACGATATTCAACAAAGGTTTCCAGCCAAAATAGTTATTTATTTATTTACTATGAATTTTAATCGCTTGTAAATCTCTTTCATTGGTCTCTTTCTTTAAATAATTATCATTAACATTAATATTATTGTTCCTGTTGTTCTTGTAGTCTCATGAGGTAAAAATAAACTTAACATTTTCCTGAAGTCTTGTGCCATGGGAAAAAATATGTTGGCTGTTTTTAACATCTGATGTATGATGTAGACTGACTTCTGATGAAAACAATCACTAATTACAACCCTTTAAACTTCCTGATCAACACTATAATGCCATGTTTCTCATCTCTCTGCTGCCTCCAGTTCAAGCCTTCAGTAGCTGAGGTTTTTGTGATGCAGGCTTCTTGTTGCTACAGTGGTTTGGTGTTAGCTGGCATTTCCTCTTGCAGCCGGTTTGTGCTGCTCCACACAGCCTGCTCTCTTTGTTTTTCAATCAAATCTGCTTCTAATCCCAAAACAAAGCAATGAGAATGACCCTCCAGTTTTAATCCCATCAATTACACACTGTTGTCCAGAGAGGACAATAAAATGTCCTGGATTATATGTCAGACATTATTTCCAATTTTACATGAAAATGTCAACATCTTTGTAGAAACTGTTTGAGCTCTCCTCAGACGCTGAATGGCTGCCATTTTACAAAAACTGCAACTCCTGCCAGGATTGTTTGATTTTAAAGAACGCTCAGTGATCTCCCGTGACGTCTGTGTGACCCAGAACAACAACAACAAAAAAAAAGGAAATTAAAAAGCTGAAACAGCAGAGCTTATAGGTCAAAACAAGCTGATGAAATACAGGCTGGGAGCATGTAGCTGGATCATGTGACTGTCCAGTAAAAGAAAGATCAAAGGTCAGAGAGCCCTGCATGTTAAATGTCCTTGAGCAGACAGCAACACAACCTGATCAGACGGACATGTAGATCATTTAGAAACAGTCAAATCTTCACTTTTAGCACAATATTTTTACACTTGTGGAAATTCTGAACAATATACCACACATTTTTCCTACATCACCAATATACAAGTCTTCATATTAAATCATATTTAAGTCTTAAACTGCTGATATACTGTGTCCATGTGTGTAAGATCCACTTACCTATATTGGGATGATTCAAAATCTTCATTATTCTAACTTCTCTGAAGAGCTGAAATGAAAGAGGAGAAGAAATGTTTATAATGAACTCTGTGGGTTTCAAGATCTTTATGAGTGCTTGTTGTGGAAATTATAAACAAACTCGGGCTGCCATATGCAGCATTTTTCTATTATCGGAATCGGAAGGCAGGAGATATTACTGAAGTAGTTTCACATCACAAGCCATTACAACAAAGCTGCGGAAACACCCAGCGTTTCTGCCGTAGAATTCTACAGTTAATGTAATTATGGTTAGTGGATGAAACTTCAGTTGTATGGAGTATGAAAACTGCAAGGAAAGGAAAACAGACTGAGACAGCACCTGTGAGAATTTACCATAGTTTATAAAATACAAACACAGTTGATCACTGACCATACAGACGTTTCATACACCAGACATATGTGCATGTGCAATCAACCTACGACAGACCTGTTTATATGAGCTACCATCATATTTGTCACTGTCAGGAAAAATCTGCTGACCGCTTCACTAAATTAAGTAGTGTAAATGTCATAGGCTGACGCTAATAACATTAGCATGTTGTATTTTGGGGAACACATGTCTAGCAAGACAGTTGTTTTGTCTGTGAAGCTTGTGAGTTATAATGGAGCCAAATTTGCACCTTTGTTTAATACTGTCACTATCAAGCAGTATTTTATGTGTGTTTCAGGTGTCTTAGGTGAATCAATCAAACTTTGCACTATAGTTGCAAAGTTTGTTGCACTAGAGTTCTGTGTTGAAGTTGTGTTTGTGTTATTCTAACTTTGACCCCAAGATTTTAATTTTTACTGCAAATTTATATTGTTCCCAAATATCGGTTAGCAGTCTCCTGGATTACTAATGATCTGCATCTGCATCAGTGATCCCTCATACAAAGACTTTTTGGGCTGTTCTTTTACACTGCATTAGACAAAATTGATTTATTGTGTTAGTTGGACTAAAACCGGAACTTTTAAAATACCTGTAAACATGTTGGTACAACTGAAATCATACTAAAAGAACTTTTTTAAAGTTGGAGATAATGCAATTGGTAGCTGACTCACTCCTGCATGTATACAGTCAACCCAAACTGTCCAAGGCATAGCGTCCGCCTCAAGTTTAAAGTATTAAATGCATGAAAGGAAGATGGTAACAACGTGCACAAATCCACATCCAGAGCCGTGCATTTTTGGACGTACAAAAAGTACAGAGCTGTAAAGTTGTCCACCATGGTACCAGTTTGCCGCTCGCTAACTGTAGCTAACTTGTTGGTCGAATGTTTGGTCCTGTGACATAATAAGTCAACAGGAAAGGTCTAATACTAACAACCTGAAAGGGGGCATATCATATCGCCACCTACTGTAGTGGAGTCGGACATACTTCGGTCGATTAATCCTCTCCTGTGCTTGTATACTGGGACAAGGACAGCAGTCCAATCAAATGACCTCATCGAGCTGTAACTGTAGCTCGAATTAACTGTGCATGTAAACGACTGATTGTGTCACAAAATTAAAATTAAATACTTCTCGGAGTAATTACACCCCAGTCTTTCTTTAACAAGTGTTTTCAGTCACAATAATTCAACAGCAGCGTGCACTGACTTATTAAGTGGCATTCCATGTCACAAAGCGATGATTCATTCATTATTTAATTTTAAATGGATGCTGCACACATATGCTCACATATTACATTAATTTTTAAATGGCACTTCACTGTGTCCTGCGCCTGTGTCTGATATTTGTGTCACACTCCTGAAGATGAGGAAACACAGACTCCTCCATCGGCCCTGCTGTTCATAAGACGAGATCACGAGTTCAGAAGCCCAAACACTGCTCCCTGTGCTGAGCCAACATCAACACGTTTGTCAAGGAAATGTGATCATTTTGTCACCGCGGAAACATAACCACAACAACAGGATTCCCTGCAGCACGGCGCCGGTTGAAAACCAGCCCGAGAGGAGGGGATGTGAATGAAGTTAAACATGCACCGTCACATCTCCACCCTTTGCACTAATAACACGACACTCAGTCAACACACACTCTCCTCCTCCATCAGCATTCACAGTGACCAGACAAGCAGATTTGTAACGGCCAAAAGTGCTTTTTAGTTTTCCTCAGCGCGAGGCACAGAAAGAACTGAGTGCTATTTATTATTGATCCCCTGTTAGCTACACCTCGCCCTCTTCGCTTCCATAAAAATATAAAAAAGCTTTAATGTTTCATGAGGCAGGAGTGGCCTCGGTGTTGGCTCACTGACGAACAAATCGTGAGGCTGCAGCCACAAAACACACAAATACCTCCCATACAACAAACAAACACATACAGCACAGTTCAAGTTGTCAGAGCTCAAAATGCTGTCTTGAAATGGTTTATTTTATTTGGAAAACATTTATTTTTTTAAAATTCAACTGTTCATTTAATAATGATATTAAAAAACGACGATCACAAAAATCCTAACAGTTGTTTTTTTTTTACATTTTTACGTTTTCAAGGTTTATCACTGAAAATACCGATAATAAACTGTTTCCATATTTATCCTTCTGCTACCCATCTGTCTTTTTAATAATTTAATCAAACTGTATTGATTTTTTTTTTTTTAAATTATGTCTTAAAATAACTTATTTTGTTTAGGGAAAAAAGGACTGCACACAAATCACTTAATCATTTGAAGTAAAGTATATTCAGCAAAAATTCTTAAAATTTTAAAGCTCTAACCACATGTGCTTGACGATTTTTATTTGCTTATAAAATTAATTATTAAAACTGTAATTTTTTTTCTGCTTATTGGCAAATCATCATCAGCGTTTTGTAGTGACTTTGTATAACTTTACTTTTGACCGATCATACAGCTCAAACATCTTGCTGAAGCAGTAAATCTGTTCATTTAAGCTTTTTGCTCATTTATTATTCTGATACCCTGCTTCTCTTTTTTAATAAAATTTATTTTACTCATTGAATGCACTGACTATATTTGCAACTATGTCTCATTCACACTACAGGACTTTCACCCTGATTTCCTGTAAACTTCTTGTGCGTGAATTGTTCAAAGACACAAGCTTAGAGGCTCACTAACGCATCACAGAAGCTTAGGAGCTAGCAGCATGTGAAATCTCTGGACCTGTCAGTGACATTGTCAGCGAGATACAGCCAATAAGAGTGCAAGACATGGGTTGAGGGCAGGAACAAGAGGCACTGCAACACTCTGCAAAGTGTCCGTGTGTGTGTGTGTTTTACAGGGAGAAAGAATGAGATGAAGAGAGGATGTAAGGTGGACCACTGCATGCTCAGTTTCTGTAAGTTATTAGCCTAATAACCTACTCTGACTGCTTTGTCAGTGTTTTTGACGTGTTGTGGTTCGTCCCACGCATCACTAACATACTCATTGGTTATTCCTCCTGATGAAATATCCTGTCGTGTGTGATCTCATGTGACTGGTTAGTCATGTAGTGTGAAAACCACAACATCAAGACTCCTGATTACAAGGTCAGCAATTTGTGTAGTGTGAACAGTACAGCGATCTGACAACCTTGAAAGTTGTGTAAAGTGAATTTAGCTTAATGTCCTATTCGCAGGGGATCTTGAGTAATGTGTAGCCCAATAATTGTGGAAGTTGTCTGTGATATCAGTCCCGAGAGAATCTGCTATGTCTGTAATTTGTCTAGAACCCCCCCCCGCAAATTACCGCCCATATTTTGCCGAACACAGATCGTTTGATAGCATTAGTCCCATGTGAATCAGCTTCTTGTTTATTTGAGTCATATTTAGTTTTTAATTTGGTCCACGCCTCTTTTCAGGAATTGCATTGGCTAATATAAATAAAAGTTCTGACAGCTTTTTGGGTGCAGGAGGCTCATCTTGCCACACAGCATGGAGACAAGTGCAAAGAGAGCAAGGTCAGATCCACTAGAAGAGCAAAAGATTCACTCACTTGCTACATTATACTCAGGAAAATAACTGAAACTGTCCCACACAAAGATTAATATTTAGTAAAGATACTTTTGGCAAGTAGCAGAAAAGCCATGACTCGCAAATCAAGTTGATCCTCCAACACTGGCTTAATGGCTAGGGATTATATACACTGTATGGGGAGACCTTTTATTTTAAGGCTTGAGATGGAAAAACGTACACAATATAGGGGAAAAATGGAGTGTGGATAAATGTATAAGTAAAATACAGACTTTACCTTCTCTGTGCAAATGTGCCACATGAGACACAGACATGGGGGGATCATTAATCACATGAAGTCTCCCACTAATACTAGTCCTGTGCAAATAGGGGTTAACAAAATATAATCACTCCATAAAATGCCAAAAATAATAACAGATGCCCTTTGTAAGTCATCAGAGCTTAAAATAATGATAATGCTTATTTTGTTTGAAAATCCAAACCTTTAATTGCTAACAATATGAACCTCACATTTTCACAGCTAGAACCTCCAAATGTTTGACATTTTTTACTTTTGACAGACCCCATTGCAGATACATCTCGTTGAGATAATAAATCGTTGTTTATTTATGTGGGTTTTTCTCATTTATCTCTGAGCTTTACTCTGTCGGCTCTCAGCGGGGAGTGAAATAAACGTCAGCAATAAAGCGTGTCGGGAGTCTGAGCGACAGTTTCGAACCCACGGTGCCTTGAACCTGCAGATCCACCGGGGATGCCCTGATGAAGCTGTGACAGATGGTGACAAACAGTGAAGCTGCTTCGACACAGACGGGTACACAAGACGTGGAGATAGACATGTTGTACATATCTCTGCACCGTGACTACACTTGGGTGTCCACTGGTGTGTTTTATGTCAGGAACTGGCACCTCTCCAGCTACCAGTCCACGCTCCATATTTTGGATCTGGACGGGGACTTGAACAGGCGACCCTCCGGTTCCCAACCCAAGTCCCTGTGGACTGAGCCACTGCCGCCCCTACAACTATGAGATCAATACTTCCACGTTTCTTCCTATTTTGTGCTGATGGGGATGTCATCTGTCTGCATCCTTCTGCTTCTGTCAGCTTAAAAAACAAAAACAAAAAGGTTGTAATGAAGATAATAAGCCTCATTTTAAATCGCATGATAGTAATTTAAAGGACTACTTCACCACCCAAATGATCATTTGTGTATCCATTACTCACCCTGTGTTACCCTGGATTCATGAAAACTGCTTTTCTCGCATGCCTCCATGGTGAACAAGGAATCCAAAAATCTGTTTAACGACTATGACACAACTCGTGCAGTGTATTCCAAGTCCTGTTTATCCAGGTCATGTGCTCACTGCCTCCTTAACAGAAACTTCTTTATGACCAGGGACTCAGCTGATGATGAAACTCATCTTTGCTCTCTTCATAGCCAGACTCCATTGACAAAAACAGTAATTTTACATCGCTGAACACAGGAGCTGCTGGTCTACCACTGCTTTGATCAGTTAGTTTGTTGATGTTATTGAGCGTCTTTGTAGTTTTAAAGGGTTATTTCAGATTCACCAAAGAGAGCAAGTTGTACTTTCACTTCAGCTCCCCATTGGAGAGGGCTGTTGATTGGAAAGTACTGAGCATACAACTGGATAAATGAGATTTGGAATATGCTGCACAAGTTGTGTGAAGGTTTATAAATAGATGTTTTAAACACATATATATATAATTCATCATGAATTTTCTGTTCTTGGATTCATGATTTGCACCAAAGGCAAGCAAGAGAAATAAAGTTTTCTTGACTAATTAAGTGACACAGGGTAAATAATTTTAATAGAAATGATCATTAGGGGTGTTAGGTATTCCTTTAAACACCCAGATCCAGCAGGAAACGCTGGATGTGGGAGGTAAGGAGTCTCATTTCACTCCCAGTCCAAAGACGACTGAAGGGTTAATTATGAGCTCCAGTCAGCAGGGCCTCCAGGAGTCGACCGGTTTGGAAGCCTTGTTAACAAACTGAGCCAGGACGAGTCTGGCTGCTGCTGACAAGGAGGAGGAGGAGGAGGAGGAAGAGCCTGAGGTCTCCTCACTGTCATTACACTGCCTGTGATCCCGCTCTGCCCATCATCATACTGAAAATACTCTCCTGAGCTCACAGACGAATAAATCTGTGCTGGTTTTCTGTGTGACACACGGAAGAGGAACTTTGCTGATTACTAGAGAGAACGAGCGGCTCTGAGCAAATGTGTTTCAGGTTGTCAGCATGAGACAAGCATATTAATACTTCCTTTTAAAAACTTTGTAAAGTTTCTGACACAGTCTGTACTGTCCTACATAGCAGATACAGTCCCTTTGTCACCTGGGTAGACTTAAAAACAACAAGCTAAAGAGTACATGGAAATACTTTGTCAGGTATGTTCTGCAGTAAACAGAATGAGTGGAAAAACACGAGGTGATTCACCACATAATAAAGCCGTGAGGTCGAGGACGTAAACCTGCTGGTGATCCAGTCATACCACCATACTGATGCAATGAAGCTTACACAATCTGTCTCGTGATCAATACAAAGCCCCTTCAGGACGAATGACACACAGTTTCAGGATGATATCACACCTTTAATTGGCTCCTTTCAGCCCGAACTTCAATGGGAATCTTCTCCTTTCTGCATTTTCCTGTTTGAGCTGCCTCCATTACAAGTGATCCGAGGCTCGTAAACAAAATCCCGCGGGCTCCCCATTAGATCATTTACTGCATGTTCCTGCTAAACTTTCATCCCACCAGGTCAGAGACTTTGAGGTGAGTCACGACAAATCGGATTAAAGCAACGTCAGCTAAGAATGATGGATGTGCAACTTTTTCTGCTGTAATCGACCCCCGGTGTTTATTTCAGTTAAAAATATCCTGACTGCAGTTTTTTGTTAAGATCGGCTTTCTGAACAAGAGACTTTTTTCTCAGTGCAGTTATTTGGTCGCTCCACAGCTCTAATGTTATTGTTCCCATCTGGACAAACAAATCAACCTGAGGGAATAAACACGCTGGCTCAAATTAACTGCTCCAATCACAACAAATTCAAAGCACTTCACAGAAAACTGTTTGTCTCAGACTTTTGAAGTTGTAGGCCATAAATGAAGAGATGCCTCTCTGTGATTGGCCCACAACGTCAACATAACGTCAAATTCTAGCACCAAGTTATGAGTTTTCCAATTTTCTCTTGTCAGGGCAATTTAGTGCTTTCTTGTGGAGCCTTAATACGAAGCCATAATCCATGTTAAGTCTTTTTGTTGCCCTTCATCACTGGTTGTATTTCAGTGGGTTCAGCTGCAGTTCAATTAAAGCGACAGTTCATCCCAAATCAAATGTACATATTAGGGCTGACAAGTGATTAAAAAATGTGTCATAGTAAAGCAGCTGAATTTTGGACACAGTTGTCCCCCTGTCCTCCACCACCCCAACTGGTCCGCAGTCCATTTTGTAAGGAGTTAGTTAGTCGGTCACGGGTAGACTTACTCAGTTTGAACGCCTGGTTGAGTGTGGCTGTAAGAGGCTAGCTGCTAGCGCTAGCATAAGAGCCTATGCTAGCTGGGACCTCCAGGTTCGCTGCTAAATGTTTTGCATTGAGATGATATTTCACACTTGCAGTTCTCCGATGGTACGCTGCTCCTATCTACAGTTCCATCTGAGCGTTTTATTTTTCTCCTCTTACTTGTAGTGCTATTTATCAGTCTAGATTGTTTAAGTGAGAGTTGCCAAGTGCTGGAGAGATCGGCCATACAGATGTCTGCCTTCTCTCCAATATAGTGGCACTATAGCTTGTAGCTTGTGGTGCTCAAAGCATCAAAAAATACATCTGAAAAACTTAATATCAATGTCTCTTTCCAGAAATCATGACCCGCTTAATCAAAATAATCCACAGAACTTTGATGTGAGCAGTTTCATGCAGGAACTATTTTCTTCTTCTGAACTGCACCCGCCAACTGTATCACGGCGCAAAAGGAAGCGTGCGCCTTCTCCTAGCTCACCTAGCACCACTGAGGAGGAGGACGCCATTAATGGTTACATCTTGCACCGTCATGCGCACAAGCCTCACGTCCATGAGTAGATGCACGCTTCCTTCCGCACTGTGATGCAGTTGGTGGGTGTCGATCGGTACATGAAACTGCTCACAACAAGGTCTGTGGATTATCTTGAGTAACCTGGTCATGATTTCTGAAAAAGAGATATTACTGTTGAGTTTTTTTAATGTATTTTTTGGGCGCTTTGAGCACCACACACCAAGCGCCATCTAGTTCCATTATATCTCTAACACTCGGCAACTCACACCAAAACAATCAAGACTGATAAGTGACACTACAGGTACGAGGAAAAATATGTATTTTGATTTTGGGTTGAACTGTCTCTTTAAAAATTAATTTTACAAAATTTTGTTTCATTTGAATAATTTTTGGAGGCCTGAAAGGGTAAAAAATGGACAGCATTTGACAACACAATATTTTAAAATCAAGTCTCTTAAACATTAATTATATATTAATTATTTTATGCAACATCTTGTGACTCCTTTTGGGGAATCAGTCTCTCAGGTTAGGCAGTGGATCTGGTTTCATGATTTCATGACAGTGCCAAAACAATGCTTTCCTTCCAATCTCACAAGTTCTTCTAAAAAAAACACTTCTAAAATAACCCAAAATATAATTTTTGAGAGCTAAATGTCATCTTTATATAACAGTATTAAGCTGGGAGGGTTAATTGATCAGAGAATGAAACAGATAATTAAATCATCATCGATTTTGAAATTCGATTAAACAAATGCCACTCTTCTCAAATATGAGGATTTGGGTTATTTTTGCTGTCTTATATTGTTGTAAATTAAAAATATTTGGACTTATAGATCTCTGTTTTTTTACACTATTTGTCAGACACAGCAAGCGATCTGTAGCCATCATATTAGGCTCTGGGAAACTGACATTTTTCAATATTTTCTAATGTTTTATAGACTAAACAACCATTAAATCAATCAAAAGGCTAATAATTAATTGTTAGTTGCAGTCCGAAACCACTTGTACTGTACAAAGATTTAAATTAATATATGTATATATAGTAAGTAAACAAGGCTAAGAATCCAGTGCGTTTAGTAACAAACAGTTTGTAACCCAGATGCATTAATGTCAGCACCCAAAAAGTATTCAGGATTCAATCCTGAGCACAGAGTATAATTAGCAAATATTAATTCTTCACATGATAAAAGCTGCTTTTTTTATTAAATTAAAGCAGGTTTAAAAAAAGCTAATCAAAAATATAACTGTCCCTGTCAAATTAATCATGTTCATGACGCACTAGTTCTTGCTTCCAGGATGAAGCATGCTGCAATAAATGACGGCCAAGGTTTTTTTATCTGCTCTGAAACCACTTAATGAAAAGCGAAACCTCAGCACAGGGAGCAGAGGTTGTTTACATTTAATCAAGACTTCAAGTGTCGCACTCCCTCGCTGACCTTTGACCTTGACGACGACAACAACAACACCCTCAGCAGGTTGAATGAGGATGGGAGAGGAAGAAGAAGAACAGAGTGGGAGCTGAGAGCAGCTTGCCAGCAGCCAGTGACAGATGTGAATGTCGACTCAGCTCCTCCAAACTATTAAGAACAGAGGCTGAAAATAAACATTTAGGCTTCAGAGACGATATCCCCCGCTATCAGCCTCTCGCCAATTCTCTCGGTTACATAAGAGGTCAGGTCGCAGTGGTGCCGGCTCTCTGATGCAGGTTGGCTGTTACAGCAGCACCAGCTCACAGAAAAAAGAGGAGAGCAGAGCAAAATAAACAGCAGACCCAGCCCCTCTAACTCATCTGAACCTGAATGCAACATTTCATACACAAACTTGAGGTCCCTGATGACGCTCAGTCAGCTCTTAAAATAACGGAAGAGTGAATGTTTTAAAGGAAGAAGCTGACATTTTTCTTACAGCCAACTGTCTGTGTCTCTCAGCTCTGAGCCCACTGGTTCCTACTCAAGACGTCAATCTTTGAAAACAAGTCACAAATATATAAATATATGTGTCATTTAAGGTTCAGTGATTTCCTGAAGCAGCTGGGGCTGGGAGCAACTACAGCATTTGTTAAGGACTATTTTCAGCAAATTTAAACATCTGGGCTCTTGTGGATTTTATGACGTGGCTAAAAGAATACTTTATCAACAAACTGATATTTCCTCTTATCATTCCTCCTCAATTACTCACTCATGTTATGTTTAATTTGTGGAGAAGAATTTTCCTTTTTCCTGCTTGCCTCCTCAGTGAATGAATAATCCAAAAGTGAGAAAATTCTTGCTAAATTGAAGTCATAGAGGACTGCATTGAACAACAAACTCTCACACAACTTGTACGGTATAATAATAAGTCTCATTAATCCAGTCGTATGCTCAGTACTTCACCTGCATTTTCGTGCATACAAGTAGGGGGCAAATGAGCAGAGTTCAAACTATGGCACTTGCCCACTACTTGTCCGTGCGAGACTGTTTCTGCAAAAGTGTTTTAAATAGTAAGGTTTAAGCAAAAATGCTTGTGTTTTGGCAGAACTTGAGCTCGAGTTCTGCCGTTGCTAAACGCAGCCCCCTTTAACTCCGATTCATCAAGAATTTACTCAGTTTTTGGATTCTTCGTTCACCGTGGAGGCATGTGAGAAAACCAAAACTTTCTTCACACATTCAACTAAACATGGGGTGAGTGCTTGATCAAAGCTTTAAGGGGGGATAACATGACAATTAGCCACTTTGTTAGCATCCAGGTCTCTAACGTTAGCCACAATAGCTAAAAAAAAGAATGATTAGTAAGATGGTTAAGCTGTCATATCAAATTTTCAGGTGATTTGCCAAGCTGGTTGTAAATTTGTGACATCCCAGTTTCTGTTGGCACACCTGGCACGCTGCTAAGGTATCTATAACCCCTTCATGTGTGGTCAAATTGATCACTAAATTTCAATGTCTTTATCTGTAAATAACTCAATTTATTTTGATGCATAATGGATTATGTTGGATTACTATTTCTTAATCTATGGTCTACTTGCCATTTTTGGGCTAACAGTATAAAAAACACGGCATTCAAATGCTAATTGGAACATCAATGACCATGGGAATGATCAAACATTGAAGCGTTCGGGTCAACACTACTTTCTAGCCAAGAGTCATATGAGAGAATCTATACCACACATATCTGTATGTTCAATATAAAGCTACAGCCAGCAGATGGTTAGCAGATGGCTATCTTAGAGACTGGAAGCAGGTAGCCTGGCTCTGTATAAGTGTAACAAAATACACTGGAGCATATGGACTTGAGGCAACAAACTTTATTAGAGGATTAATGGTTCGACACCAGGTATGTCTTCGTCAGGTTCAGCTCTAATGAAGATGCACTTAGTGTCGAAACATTAGTCCTCCAATAAAGTTTGCTGCTTCAAATCCATGTGCTCCACACTTTGGACCAGATCTCTGATACAAGATTGCCCTCCTCTGAGAGCACCTAACACGCCAGCTGTTACCCTACTAGTATCTGTAAAGCTCACTAGCTGGTCGGTGTGCTGTACAGTGTACTTCTGCCGACATTTTGGTCCCAAGCTTTTGCTGCGGAGTGAGCGCTCTTGACTTTCACGCAACTCCACAGTACAAGTTGCTGCGAACACAGAGGCAGCTGCACGAAGTTGTTGGCATTATTAGCTTCATATTTACCATACAGATTCCCAGTGGTACAGATTTTCTCGTCTAACTCTTGGCATCAAATTGACGAAGTGTATTTCCTTAAAAGTCAAACTATTCCCTCAACACAAGTGACGCTCAAGGAATTGGACCAGTCTCAACTACTGAAATACAAACCCTTAAAATAAGCCACAAATCTAATCCATGTCAGGATTTCCTTTGAATATCCAACTCATCAACCAAAAAAAAGAAAAAACAGAGAGTGAGCCTATAAATAGAAACGTGTGACAAGAATGGGAACATTTAAAGTGTCAATCATGGGGAAAAAATATGTAGTTTCTTTTTTCAAGTGTGTTCCAGTTCCTTAAATAAACATTAAAAGAAATCTGAATCCCATCATGAACGCAGGAGGGTGGATGTGGATGGCACAGCGGGAGGAAACATCACATGGACACTGTGCAAGTGTGGACATTGAACAGCGGTACGGCTGACAACTGACAAATTTACTTAACATGTCACTTAGTTTTATACAGTTTATACGATTTTAGTTTGTTTATTTAGTTACTATACATTTGGTTTTCATTTATTGTTTACCCATTTTATTTATTTTTCTTTCTTCTGTGTGAGGATTGTATTCTTGGCTTTTCTATGTTGTGGTTTTCTGTGAAGTTCAATAAACTTTAAGTCATGAAAAAGAAATCTGAGTCCCTGGTGAGCAGCAGGAAAAATAACCTGACAAATTCCTAAAAGAGGTATTTTTTTTCCTCGACTGTGACAAAGCAGTAACCTAAAAACAACAAGGATTGCAGACAAAAGCCTCATGCTTTGTGTTTCCGTGAACAGCGCTGTCATGACTCAGTGTTTTTCTGTCAGCGTCGTGTCACAGCCAACGCCAAAGGGCCCGGGCCTCTGAGATACAAAGGCCAGAATCAATGGAGCTTTGGAAAAACTGATGGAAAACCACTAGCAGATCGCTGAGAGGGTCGAGGGAGAGAAGAGCCCAGCGACGGGTGGCGGCTGAACATCAACACCCAACACATCATCACTGCCACCAGCACCAGCAGCAGTAACTGCTGCCGCCACGCTCAGCCCCCGTCCCCTCTGCTCTGTCTGATGAGCAAAAAAGCCTCCGGAGCTGCAGAGTCGATATCGCTCTGACTTCCCCGAAACCACTTCCAGGCCGTGAGACTGAGCCAAAATGTACAGATCAAAACAACCACGCAACACACGTCTCCCTTGCTAATGAGTGTACACAAAAAAAGAGAAACAGGGTTATGGGCAGCTCGTTCTCAGCTCGCTGACTTCAAACTGTAAAGTGAAACTGCTTTTCACTGGGTGCAAAAAAGGAGCATTCACTCTCAGTCTGTGAAAAATTTGCATTTTAAAGGTAAACCCGCTTCCTGGTTTGGTTGATTTAACAAGAAAAACAAAACTGTCACTCCCAGTTGCATGACACCCGAGCAGCATGAGTCGGAAAAAGGTAGCAGAAAAATCACATTCAGTTTCTCATGGAGGCCAAAAGACGCCCAGAAAAATACCAGAACTCACAGTTTACAGCAAAACGTGTTTGAATGAGACAATTCTGAGTATTTCTGAGGTTAAACTACCCAGCTGTAGGGCTGCATGATTATGGCCAAAACAATGATCATTCAATCAATATTGAGCTCACCATCCTTTATCATGATTATTCATTGTTTTTAAAACAGAATCAAAAAAAATATTTCACATTCACATCTAAATACAAAGAACACTGCTTTCACTTTGACGTTGTGCTGCATTCCTGCTAATACAAATCTTTGCACCAAAGATTTAAAATAAGGTTCTTCTTAACCCAAAATAAGCCTGTGTCCTACAGATATGCATCCACCAATGTATTTATATAACTGAAACTAAACGGAAGATAATCAATATCACAGATAAGAAAATGAACACTGTATGATAACCGTCAACTTTTATATCATGGCATCACTGCAACCTGACTTGCATTCAGTTTGTTCTGTCCTATATCAGAAGTGCCACCAAACAACAAATGATGCTGGTTGATGAACAGATGATTTTCCGTGTCTGCAGTCGCAACTTTCAGGACAGTTTTTCACAGGCTGCTGCTGCAGAGAGCACACATGGCAGACGGCTCTTCAAAAGTGAGTTTAGGAAGTGCTTGATCTGATATGCAGTGCAGTTTTCTATAAGCGGAGCACAAATTTTAAACCTCAATATTGCATGACATGCTGAATAAATACATGGTATAGTGTCGACAATGACACTAATAGTTTGCCGATGTTATCAAAGATTTAACCCACTTTTTCTTCCTAAAATTAGATTAAGGCATCTTCTGCAGCAGGAATGTCATAAGAACCGATACTTGGGTTCTGAAAATGTGAAAATGTGACAGTACTCATTTTTCTCCAGGGTTGAACGTAGCACTCTTTACCCAGCCATCCAATCACAGTGGAAGATGGGCGGGACAAATAGCCAACGACAAAGACCAACCATCACATTTTACATGAACAATATTGTTGTACTTTTAATTAGAGTGCAGGGTTTTAACTAGTACTGGAGTATTTTTAAACTGCGGTATTATTACTTTCATTTAAGTTAAGGACCTGAGACACAATCATCCTTGTAAGGCCTCAGATTAGATTTTAATTTCACTCCAATGTTTTCATTTAAAACCTAAGTGGGACAGTGGATGTAGAGGTGAATCATCTCCTCCACAGCGGAAGCTTCCCACTAAAATAATAAAAGCTCTTAACTCTATATGGAGAGCACATGCTCAGTCCCAGCATGCCCCGCTTCCCATTTACACAATTAATACTCAATCTGTTGTGCTTCATGAATTTATAAATGAATTCTGCCACAGCGTGAGAGAGTGTAACAGCAGAGAGGGAGAAGGGGGGTAAATTACCTTCTGAAGGCTGTTTGGGTTCAGCTGCGTCTTGTCTATTATCTTAATTGCCACCTGCGAGGAGAGAGAAAAACAGAATTGAAACTGAGTTAAATAGGACATAACAGCAGAGGAGAAGTGTGAAAAAGAGGAAGTGCAAAATGAAAATCAATCAAAAAAACAACCACACAGAGAAGGAAATTGAATTTAGCTTATCTTTAAAACACTTCAGAGTCAATCTGAGACAGCACTAAAACAGTTTCAGCTTCCTCCTCCAGAAAAGAAATATGCTGCCAAATAATTAACGACGCATTCAGGAGGGGATCAAGAGGAACGTTTCCTTAAAATGCTGTACACTGTGTTGAGACAAGGCTTGCTCTTTCTGTTCATCAATTATGAACAAATCAAATGCTCAGCAGTAGCGGCTCGATGCTGACAACGTCCATTACTGCCAACGAGCTTTAGAGCGATGAATCCACCAGAATGTGGAGCTGGTAGGGATGGATATGGTTTGAAATGTACCTGATGGTAGCACCAATACTACCCTGCTTTTGGTGCAAAAGAGATCAAAACAGTGCTTTTTGATACCTTACTTTTATGAAAGCTTTGATTTTACTTTGAAAAATAAGTCAAAGTTCTGAAGTGTTACATGCCGTCCAAACGAAAGCAGGCACGTAACAAAAACTGGCAAAATTCTGAATCAAATCAGGAACTGTCAGATCAATGAACAAGTAAACAATGTTATGAATCTGACAGGAAATTAAATGCCAGCTTCTGACAGTTTTCTCACTTCAAATTTCGGTCAGTACAAAAGAAGTACTGAGATATGGCTGTGATAAAAACTGGATATCAGCCCGGCAGTGTCATTATCCGCCAAAAATCACAGGAAGCGATGTGTAAAACCTGTAGTGAATCTTAAAGTGATTAAAAATTTTTTGGGGGTTCAGTGAACTTTTTTTTGAGTCCTAGTGAAGTGTGTGGAAGTTTAACTAAAGGTGGTTGAACTTATTTACTTAAGGGACACTGCATTTTTAAATTTGGTAAACATTCAAGCACAGATTTAGTCAAATTAAATGGGAATATTAGTGTGAAATTCCTATAAATCCAACTGGTGGTGTCGACATTCAGGCTCACGGAGCATATATTGAAGACTAAAAGGAAGGAAACAATTGCTTTAACTATTATTTCATGGCATTAATCTTACCAGGGCAAAATGCATTTCATTGCATTAATGCATATGACAATAAACTTGGACTCTTGCATACACTTTTAGCCCCTTTTCCACAGCCTGGTCAAGGCAGGAATGTCACACCATCGCAGAATGGGGTGACACAGCTGTCTCGCCTTTAAGCCGGCATCAGAGGTAGTAACAGAGCTGAATCCAAGTGTGTAACGTTCTGACAAATTACATGTGTGACCCACTTCAAAAGCGGTAAGTAGCAGTTAGCAGCTAACTTCAAGAAGTAGAACAGCAGCTGAAAAAGGTCTGGGAGCTCCTTACCCTCAGAGCAGAAGATGCAATCAACTGCCTCGAACAGGGACGGTAAATGATTGTTACTGCCATGTTATGTCATTGTTACTGTTTAGAAAGCGCTGCCCAACCCGTATGTGTAGGACACACTAGACGCTTACACCGTCATGCCTCTTTTGCTTCTGGAATGCCAGCATGTTGATTCAAAAATCACTCACTGGGGCAGCATTATGCCTGCATTATCTGATTCTGTACCTCTCCTGCAGGATCTCTGTATAAGACAATTTTGTTTTCTACTTATCATTATTGTACTTATTTTTTACGTTTGTTACAAAATGCTAATTTTAGCTGCAGCCACATGTTAATGAGCCTGAAACAGACGAATCTGCTCTGGCAGATAGCTTAGTAAAAAGGAACACAGCTGACGCATTTTCCAAAAGATGATGCGGAAATTTCTGTTTGAAGTACGACTTTCAAATTCTGATGGCAAAAACAGCAACACTTGTTCACAGATATATTAATGTTACACCAATACAGCTCAATCTCTGCACGCTGCAATCCGTTTACATTTTTTGGTCGCTTGGTGCTATGTCATGTTTAGTTGTTCTGACTGGTTGTAGGTTTATCAAATTGCCCAGAGACATTTTAATCTGCGGTCACTGGTCACTAACCTTGGAAATCAAAAATACATACAGAATACATATAAATCTCATTATTTACTTTAATTCATCTGCTGCGTTTTTATGTCAAGAGTGTACTTTTATATATTTTCAATCAAAGGAAAGATGACACAGATCTCATGTCTACTCTGTGAACATTTTACTTCACCTACTTTGTTCCTACTGGATCAAAACCACAGGAATATTCTTACCATGTTTCTGAGGTTCTGTTTTGGCTGTTCAAATTCATAGATTTATCAACATTAACTTTCTCAGTTGAAAACCTAAAACGTGACTTCATTCTGTACCAAAAACAGAGCCTGTGTCCGTCTCACCTCTCTGCCAGTGAGGATGTGTCGGGCCAGCTTGACCTTGGCAAAGTTGCCCTTGCCGATGGTTTTGAGCAGCCGGTAGTTGCCGACATGGGGCTGCTGCGGCTCCTCTGAGCTGCGTGACCGGACGCCTGTCCGGGCCGAACGCGTGCTGATCTCCTGACGTCCATTACTGTGAGATGTGTGCTGTGGGAAAAAGACACGAGTGCCGGTTATTGAACTGTACATGCTGTGAAACATCCACATGTATCAGCTGTGACTCATGTTGACCCACTGTGACGTATCCACTTAGACTCTGCAGGAAATAAACTGCAGATATTTATAGTTCTGCATCCAGACAAGGAAAGCTTTTCTTCCACCGGCCACAGATGGCTGATAAACTCACTGTTTTCCAGGCAGTTTCACCGTTTCATCAACCAAACATCAGAGCGAGGTATGACGTTAATTTGAGGCACAGTCGACACAGAAGTGGAACAAACTTTCAGAGGATTTTACGTCTTTTGAATCTGTTAAAATGTTCTGCACTGGCTTAGACTGAATCTTTATTATGTCTCTGTTCTCAAAGTTCTATTATTTCTATTTGAATTCTTATGTTTTTGTGCCCTTTTTACATTTTTAATGTATTATTTAAATCACTCTGAAATGCATTTGTGTTAGAAATGTGCTAGACAAATCAACTTGCCTTCCTTGATCATTTATTGATAAACTGTTTATTCATTTGGTCAATAAAATATCAGAAAATGGGGAAAAGCAACCATCACAAGTTCCCAGAGTCCTGAGTGACATCTTAAAAATGCATTTGTTGTCAAAACAACAGCTTTAAAACCCCCAAAACATTCAATTTGCCATCATATGAGACCTCTAAAGGCACAAAAACCTCACATTTAAAGCCCAGCTCAGACCAAAGCTTTGTGATGACACGAGTTGAAACTTGAAACTACTTGCAATGCGCTGGTCTGCAACGTTATAAAAACCTAGTTTACACCTATGCCACTAGACAAGGAGGTGTATCATCTCTGTAGCAACGGCTATCTGTACTTTGGTTTTAAATTGCAGCTTTTAAAAGGTAAAGGTAATGACTGAAGTAGTAACTTTGCATTTCTGAGTATGCATGTGTGTGACACTCAGATGTACGCAGCTAGTAACAGTAGCGACCAACCGTCAGACAGCGACACACCGCGAGGACGTAGACATCCATGTCAACCGCAGCACGGATGTTAACAACATGAGCTTGTGCTTGGAGAGCACGGACGGCTGTTGTAAAGTGACCGACCAACCCGACAGTCAGTCGTTGGTTAATGTCATGCCGTCTGTGAGCATCTGTCGCCATAGTTTTGTCCTGCACCGTTAGCACTAGTCGGCCCACTAGCGGGTAATTTTCTTGGTCGATTCAGCATGTTGAATCGGTGTGGTGAGAGAAATCACACCACAAGCTCTTTTGCAGAAACAGTTGGTAACTGTGTTAACGTTCTCTAAAGCACTGTAAATAATTTGTTCTTTTAACGTGAGGTTGTTGTGTTTATGTGCCTACTGGCTAACTAGCACCTTGAATCCATCCTGTCAGTCTTCCGGTTTGCCTTTAAAGAAATACAGACTATGGCCGCCTGCTGATTTGGAGAGTTACTTCCTCCTGCACAGCACAAAATGTACGTGCTAGTGCAGTTGGTTGTAGTCTTTTCTTTGTGCTTAGGTGCGACTTTTGGCCAAGACACAGGTGACGTGAGGCGACAGCAGTTAGCCTTCGTCACCATTAGTTCATTCGTGTCAGTTTGGAGTGTCTGGGCTTTCAAACCAGCGACTGGCGACCTGACAAACTGAGTCACAGGTGACACCATCAGCCAGCTTCAGTCAAGCTGAGATGGGCGTGTTTCTTCAGCAGCTTCATCTCATTGCGAATGTTGGTCTGAACTGGGCTTATGAGACTGGAACCATTTATTCTTGCCTTTTTTTGTACTTTACAAAAATACTTACAACAACCAATCAATCAATTACAAAATGGCTGCAGATTAATTTCCTCTAAATCAACTAATTTTTTAGCTCCAAAATTAATTATTTGTGATACAAACCGTCAAATTAATACTCAAGTTACACTTGCGACATTTGTATAAACTTAAATCACACTAAAGACAAACTGATTAGCAACATTTTCTGCTTCACTTTTTCTACTCAGAGTGCACTGTAAAGACGTGTCCTGTCACAGGCACCCACATATCTATGAAGGTCACGTTCATGCACAAGTAACTAATGACTAAATGGAAATAATGTGACCAGGTTGGAGAGCAGAACTCTGTGTCTCAATTCAAGGCTAACTGTTTTGCTTGTTTCACATTTTTCTGCCTCGTCATCCTCATTTTCTTGTCCTGTTCTAAACGACAGCTGGTTAGCTTTTAGCAGGATAGCTGCCGTAACAGAAGGTGCCACAAACAATCTGAGCGAAACACAAACTATTATCTACTTGTATTATATTTTACTGCATAGTATTGTGTTTTTCAGTGTTGTTGTGTAATGCATGTGTTGCCTAAGGTAAAGCACCTTTAAGAGCCTCTATGTTTCTAAGGTGATAGAGAAATACAAAACAAAATGTAACATCATCTGGCTGGCAGTTTCCGTCAGTGTCATATCCTGTTGTGGGCATTCAGCCTGTCTGAAAACAGGATGTACAGCAGACCATAAAGCACCAAATAGAGGTGTCAAAAGGTTAATGAAAAGTTGAAATGGTCAATCCATAACGGCAGACTGGTTCCAACACGGTCACCACACTATTGTTCTGACTTATACCAAGAAATAGTTCAGCAGAGTTGGTACAGATCCAGATCTCAGTGTATCTCTTTATCAGTTTCATAAGTAGATGATGGCTTAAACAATATACTTTTTACTTTTCGTGATCTGATGTTACTACAAAAAGCAGCTGCTCGTCTAACTGGAAGAAGTAACCTAGATCACATGACACCAGTCCTGGCCTCCCTCCGCTGACTTCCTGTCTGTTTTAAGTTTGATTTTAAGATTTTATTGCTTGTTTTTCAGGTTTTGAATGAGATGGCACCACCTTATCTAGCCTTCAGCATCTTGATACTTCAGTTGGAGCGCTGACATCGACCAATAAGATGCTCCTGGATACTTCCAGAACTAGACACAGAAACAGTGGCGACCTAGCTTCGGCTACAGCTGCTGTAGTCCCACCTCCTCTCGCTTGCGTACGATTGACTGACTTTGCAATTTGTTCTCTATTATGCTTATCATTTATCAACTGGTAAATGTACCTGTTCAGCACTTTGGTTGAGTGCAGCTGTTTTTAAATGTGCTCTACAAATGGCATGAAAATATCTGCTCCCTTTCCCGGATGTTTCATGTCATTTGTGTGTTTTAATGTTTCATTATATTAGTCAGAACACCTGTTTGTAGTGTTGGAGGCTGTAAAAAGATGTATGTGACTATATCCAAAGCTAAAATGGGTAACAGAAACTAAACATACATAAAACTCAATGCACTCTGGTTTGCATCTTTAACACGCAATCAAAGACTAACTGCTAAGCATACAAAGAAGCCTGGTGCCTGGTGATTTTGTGGTGCACAGCTCTGACAGCACCACCAACAGAGGGATTGATTTTTGGGTGCTGCGTTCAAAAGCACCCCCCTGTGTCCCAACAACACCACCAAAAAAAAAATCTGATAGATACTCGCTGTAGCCTCAGTATCGACTGTCCAACTGATGCCTCATTAACAGTGCCACTGCCCTCTGCCCATCCCCAACCTGACTGACCCCATTCACCCCAGAGACAATGAAGAGGACACGAATGAAAGTGAGGAAATGAATGATAAGAGTTTAGACTTTCATGCAAACCTAGAACCTCACAACAAAGCCAGAACAGAGGTCAAACACGATGAGCAGGAAACATTATCTCTGCTTTATGTTTTCACTCCACAGGACACCAGTTTCATTTAAAAAGACTTAAAGTTGCAGCATAAATAATTCTGCAAGATACTGTGCAGATGTAACAGCTAAAATCAGGTTTCTTTAGAACACAGAATATAAACCATAAGGCAGGACAAGGTCACAATAAACCTAAAAATCTCTACATGAATTATTCTACAAGAGATATAAAATGCCATAAAGCACAATAAGGTCACTTTACAGTCTCTGCTCAGCAGCACGCACACTTTAAGTCACTAAAGGAATATTTTAGGCCCTCTACAGTGATAGCTCCGGAGATAAAAATAGGATAAGGTCACTGTTGAATACCACAGACACGCCACAAAAAAAGCCTGTGGGACACATTAAACCGTCCGTTTTCCCTCCCAACACATCGTCTGCTAATCATAAAGGACACAGAAATATCTCAAGTTCTTCAAAAACCACCCATTTCCATTTTTCCGGCTAACAACTTCCTGTAAGAAAAATCTCCCCGTTTAATTTGATCCTTTCCTTTTCTGTGGTTACTCACGAGGCTGCGGTGTCTCCTGGCTGCCTGCGAGCCCGTCATGTTTCAACAGGAAAACACTGATGATGCCCATAGAGATTCCCACTACACCAGATTTTCCCAACTCAGAGCCCAGATAACCACAGAGAGACAGAGAGGGAGACAGCAGGAGGGGGGTGGGGGGGCGCGCTGATCCCAGTCAAGCCTGCTACGGGCAGACGCACCGAAACTGGAAGCCAGGACGGGATCCTTTCAGATTAAAAGCATTCAGCAGCTGCTTTTCACAGAGCTGGGGAGACAGACTCTCTTAACAGTCTCTGAACTCACTAACTATCAGTCTGACAAAGATTTACAGCCAATATTCCAGCCAGCGGACATCCGGATAAAAGATATCAGGGCAAAGTCTTCCTCTTGTGTTTGCTGGTCATTGTTTACAGCCCAATGAGCTCCTTGAGGCACAAGAGAAGAGTTTGTCGAGACGTGAAACAGAATCATTTTATAAGATGTAAACAAAAAGCTCAGTCATCATCAGACAATAACCGCTGGGTTCCAAGATTGCATTTCAGCCAATGCATGTCACCCATTTTGCCCTCCACATGGACTGTTCACCTGAATGCAACCAAAGCCGACTCAAACCTGACTGGTCAATGCCACACACACTACAATGGAAACCAGAATATTTGCGATACAAAAAACATGTCAAGTTACCTACAGCTTCTGCAGACAGAATTACTTTTGAATATTTTTCTACCCATACAATGTAACACTGATATTTCAAGCTAATTATGTTAAAGGTCGAGTGTGTAGGAGTTAGTGTAGCGGCATTTAGCAGTTGAGGTTGCAGACTGCAACCAACTGAAACTTCTCTCGTATAACGAACGTGCAGGAGAACAACAGTGGCTCATGCAAAAACACAAATGGCCCAATCTAGAGCCAGTGTCTGATCTGTCCATTCTCAGCTACTGTAGATATAACATGGTGAACTCACTGGGAGAGAACGTGCACAGTATGAAGATATAGGCTAATTATACAGTAATGAAAACATAACGATTCATATTTTCAGGTGAAAAACACTCAAGACATACTTCTTATATTCCATTTCTGCCAATATATCCCCTAAATCCTGCACATTGCACCTCTAACAAACACCTTTAATTCTCCTTATTCTATTTCAATTGGAGCTGCATTTAATAATTATATATATTATAGATTCAGCTGTTGATTATCACCTCAATTACTCTAAATAAAAACATCACAAAACACTGAAAAATGGCCATCACAACATCCTAAATCACAAAGTGACATCAGCAAGTGTCTTGTCCTGTCAAACAAACAGTCAAACACCCGAAAATATTACATTTTCTACAATTTAAATTAAACAAGCATTAAGTAAAATCACATTTGCAAACCTGAAAAATCAAATGTTTGGCTCTTTTGCTTGAAAAACGACTCAATAGTTTATCTAAATAGTTGCCAACTGATCAGAGAACGAATGACAGGAGCTGTACACAACACTCAGAGCATTAAAACAGCAGCAAACTACTACTTGCTGTGTAAAGATATCGTGGAGTAACCGCCTCCTGAGTGTGTTGTAATCCAAACTTCTTTGTTTATTGTTGTGGTAGCCGTGCCAGATGCATGTGCCTGTGAGTCCCTGCGCTCATACAGTGATTACAGCGGCACATTGTGGAAGCGTAACGCCCACCCTTAACTGCTAGCTCTGTCAGCACTGTTGCCACTGTCAGCTCTGTGTATTAAGTTAGCAACATTCTCTGCTGGCTGCCAGCTTAGTCACCTCCATGTTGACACCATGTGCAGACAACCCCGCCCCAGACTCTGAATCACAAAAATACCCTAAATGTCCCCTTCAGCTCCTTTAACTGTTATTTCTTTTGTGTTCATTATTGCATCTGCTGGTCTCCAGTCGTCTTTTTTCTGCCTACTGAGTCCTCACATTTGCAGCCACTGAAATGGCCTAGTTTCCCTGCAGGGATCAATAAAATTTCCCCACATCTTATCGCCCTCAGTGCTCTTGTTTGTTCAGTATAGTCTTATCTCCAGCTGACTCTTTGCTGCTACTGTGATGAGTCATGAGATTCTGATATTTAATGTAGATTTAACGTGTGGCTGCAGCTACACAGACGGGATATGGGGAGAAAGAAAAGGAATGTATGAAAGGGTAAAACATATTTAAAAACCCACTAAATTTAACGGTATGTCAAACAGAAATGCAAAAATAACATTAAATTAAGTCTGGTTAACATTAAGAAAAGTATAAAGCAGCTATAGAAATAGTAGATTATGTTTTGGGTGAAGTAAATCTGCAGCTTAGAGATAGATCAAAATAATAAATTGTCTCCATTTCCTGTCAAAACACTTCATGTTCTGTAGCACTGAATTAAATGATATGTTGTTTGACAGCAATTTTAATGACCACTTACTTATTAAGGGCATTTATCACACTCAAATGTATAACATTTGCTGGTTTTAGCATCTAAAATGTAAAAAAGACTCGCTGTTTATCTCTGTTATATATGATTGTAAAGTAAGTGTTTGGTTTTTGGATTATAAGTCAGAAAAAAACTATCACCTTTCACTCTGGAAATTTGTAATACCACTATTTTTGTCATGTTACAGCTTAAACTATTAGGTCAAAATATAATTTATTTTTCTAAAAAACAACTGTTTAATCTCTACAAATAATTATAGCAACCTGAAATAAGTCAAACAGGAGGATGTTTATCTGCTAGAGTTTTAAGGACCAGTTAATCGTCAGTCACTTACAGAGCTGGTTGCTGCTACTCATATATTGTAAGCTTTGGAAATTTGAAAACATCACTCACATCATCTATTTTCAATAGCTTTTGTCACACCACACAGATTAATCAAGTAGTCAGCTGATGAGAACGATTAGTTGATTAATTGCTTGGCAGGAAATTAAGAAACACCATCTTTAGCTAAGCGGTAATTGTTGAAAAATATTACAAAGCTAAAATGATTCACAGCCTCTCATTCCAGCTTCTCAGACATTAGGATTTTGTGTGTTTGTGTGTAATGTTTTAGGCTATTTGTCCAAGAAATATTAAAAGGTGTCACCTTCAGTTTTGGAAAACTGTAACAGACATTCCTTACAATTTTAAATAATACAAGTAGATAGATTACTAAAGTGTAAGAATTAAAGTTACAGCTGTAATTAAATTAACTGAAAAAACTGACATATTACTGAAATAATAATTAGCAGCGGGCAGCCCTGATATATTCTTCAGTTTATGTGGAAAATGAATTTAACATTTAACATGGCAACTGGTTAACATATCTCTATTTTGTACGTTTTTAATTTCCGCATGATTAACAAAATATAACAATACACTCATTGTTCCTTTGTTAATTCTTTGCTGCCCATTTAAGAAGTTGGAGATTAGTTTAATTTTGAAAATCCCGGCCGGAAGCTACAGTGCTGCTGCCTTGACAACGCTCGTTCAGACAGGAGATTCTGTTGGTCACGAGGAGGCGGGGCTAATGAACCCATATTTGGAAGCTGAGCGGCTGAGACCTTTGAGTGACAGCTGGGAGAGCCAATGGCGAGCCTGGACTGGAGCTACTGTTGCCTGCCAGAACCAGCAGGCAAAGTCTGTAGTTTTGGGCCTAAATATCGCGACTACATCCTCATTAGGTGCAGTCACATTCAAACTTATCACAAACATATAATTTGCATGTAATTAAAGCCCAACATGAGCCTCGGATTAGATTAAAGTAGGTATTTGACGTAGAGGATATGCTTGTTTACGATTTGCTAACAAAGTGTGAAACAATTAGCCATCAACCAGTCCGGCAATGCAACATAATCAGCCATAATTTCAGTTAAACACTCGCCTCATTCAACAGGCGATTTCATTATGTGCTACATTTAATAATTAAAGCACAGCTAAGCCAGTAAACTGCCCTTTATACTCACACTTTCCGTCACCTTCTCGTTGACCGTAGGCAAAGGAGTTTTTGTTGACATCTTTTTTATTCGTCCTTTCTTCCGCCAGTCTCAGTCCGATGTCCAAAAAATCCACCGACACCTCCTTCAGTCCGACAGCCGGAAAAAAGAGATTATTGCTTTGCTTTGCAGCTCTGCTCTCCGGGGCGAAACTGTCTCAGCATGGATCGTGACAATTTTCAAACCAAACCGGACGTGTTAGAGCCGAGCACCTGAACTGTTAGGGACCGAGCGAAAAAGAGAAAATCCCCGCTAACAGAGCACAACGATCTGATGTTCACTTATTTACATGGCGCGTACAAACCGCTCATGGCCTCAACTCACATCGGTGTCCGTCTGTCCGTTTGGGTTTGAGTCAGTGAAGCTAACTAAACTAACGTTAAGGCGCTGTCGGTCGCCACTTCCAAAAAAAACCACCCCGGGCTTTTTCTTTCTCACAAAAAACAACTGTCTAGAAAGAAGCCATGGCGTCGAGTGTCACCGGCCGATGGTTCCTGGAGGGATTCACAAGGTTTTGGTGGCTGAAAGACTCGCCGTCGACTCGGTTTCTTCCATCTCCGACGGCCCAAAGTGAAGCTGCTCTGTCCGTTTTAGGTGGGACCAAAATGGCTACTGAGCGGCTGGGCTGGATTAGGCTGCCTTCAGGGACACCTCCCCGGCTCCGACGTCAGGCTTTCATCATGAGCACTCAAACACCCGCTGCTATTTTCATTAATACAAAGCCTGAAGCCTGATCATTTACAACTTTTACTCAAGTACAGTGAAGGAAGAAGTACTCAGTACATCAGTTACTCAGAACTTTTACTATAAAGGTGGAAGAAGTACTCAGTACTTTACTTAATACAGTGGAGAAGTACTCAGATACTTTTACTTAATATAAAGGTGGAAGAAGTACTCAGATACTTTTACTTTAATACAATGGAGGAAGAAGTACTCAGTTACTTTTACTTAAATACAATGGTGGAAGAAGTACTCAGTTACTTTTATTTAAATACATGGTGGAAGAAGTACTCAGATACTTTTACTTTAATATAAAGGTGGAAGAAGTACTCAGATACTTTTACTTTAATATAATGGTGGAAGAAGTACTCAGATACTTTTACTTAAATACAGTGGAAGAAGAAGTACTCAGATACTTTTACTTTAATACAATGGTGGAATAAGTACTCAGATACTTTTACTTACATACAGTGGAGGAAGAAGTACTCAGATACTTTTACTTTAATATAAAGGTGGAAGAAGTACTCAGATACTTTTACTTTAATATACAAGGTGGAAGAAGTACTCAGATTCTTTTACTTAAATACAATGGTGGAAGAAGTACTCAGATACTTTTACTTAAATACAAGTGGTGGAAGAAGTACTCAGATACTTTTACTTAAATACAGTGGAGGAAGAAGTACTCAGATACTTTTACTTTAATATAATGGTGGAAGAAGTACTCAGATACTTTTACTTAATACAATGGTGGAAGAAGTACTCAGATTCTTTTACTTAAATACAATGGTGGAATAAGTACTCAGATACTTATACTTTAATACAATGGTGGAATAAGTACTCAGATACTTTTACTTTAATACAATGGTGGAAGAAGTACTCAGATACTTTTACTTAATACAATGGTGGAAGAAGTACTCAGATACTTTTACTTAATAATGGTGAAGAAGTACTCAGATACTTTTACTTAAATACATGGTGGAAGTACTCAGATACTTTTACTTAAATACAGTTGAGGAAGAAGTACTCAGATACTTTTACTTTAATATAAAGGTGGAAGAAGTACTCAGATACTTTTACTTTAAAATAATGGTGGAAGAAGTACTCAGATACTTTTACTTAAATACAATGGTGGAAGAAGTACTCAGATACTTTTACTTAAATACAATGGTGGAATAAGTACTCAGATACTTTTACTTTAATACAATGGTGGAATAAGTACTCAGATACTTTTACTTAAATACAGTGGTGGAATAAGTACTCAGATACTTTTACTTTAATACAATGGTGGAATAAGTACTCAGATACTTTTACTTTAATACAATGGTGGAAGAAGTACTCAGATACTTTTACTTAAATACAGTGGAGAAGTACTCAGATACTTTTACTTTAATACATGGTGGAAGAAGTACTCAGATACTTTTACTTTAATACAATGGTGGAAGAAGTACTCAGATACTTTTACTTAAATGCAATGGTGGAAGAAGTACTCAGATTCTTTTACTTAAATGCAATGGTGGAAGAAGTACTCAGATCTTTTACTTAAATACAGTGGTGGAATAAGTACTCAGATACTTTTACTTTAATGCAATGGTGGAAGAAGTACTCAGATTCTTTTACTTAAATGCAATGGTGGAAGAAGTACTCAGATACTTTTACTTAAATACAGTGGTGGAATAAGTACTCAGATACTTTTACTTAATACAATGGTGGAAGAAGTACTCAGATACTTTTACTTAATACAATGGTGGAAGAAGTACTCAGATACTTTTACTTTAATACAATGGTGGAAGAAGTACTCAGATACTTTTACTTAAGTACAATGGTGGAAGAAGTACTCAGATACTTTTACTTAAATACAGTGGTGGAAGAAGTACTCAGACTTTTACTTTAATACAATGGTGGAATAAGTACTCAGATACTTTTACTTAAATACAATGATGGAAAAAGTACTTTGGTTCTTTTACTTTAATACAATGGTGGAAGAAGTACTGGTTCTTTTACTTAAATACAGTGGTAGAAAAAGTACTCAGATACTTTTACAATGGTAGAATAAGTACTATGATAATTTTAATTAAATGCAGTGGTGGAAGAATACTCAGATACTTTTACAATGGTGGAAGAAGTACTAAGATACTTTACTTAAATACAGTGGTGGAAGAAGTACTCAGAGTAATTACTTAAGTACATTTGTGAAAGAGGTACTCGGATTCTTTTACTGAAGTCATGGAGGAAATACTCAGATCTCAGTACTCAGATACTTTTACTTAAATACAATGGTGGAAAAAGTATTCAGCAATAGTGGAAAGTAACTAAGTGCAATTACTCAAGTACTGTACTTAAGTACACTTAAGTTACTTGTACTCTACTTGTGTAGTTCCATTTTATTCTACTTTATACTTCCACTGCACTACATCTAAGTGGTAAATACTTACTTTCTCCTGCACTGTGTTTATCTGACAGTCATTTTACAGGTTCATTATTAATCAACTAATTATTAGAGATTATTAGAGATTAAACTTCCCAGCAGTATGTAAAGTAATATACTCATACTTCTGTTTGATGAATACTCTAACTGTTGATTCTATAAGTATAATATCTCCCTCTGAAATGTAATGGAGTAGAAGTTTAAAGTAGCATAAAATTGGAAAATGCAAGTAAAGTAAAGTCAATCTATATACTCAGGTACAAAAAAGTAGAAGTACTACAGTGTGTTACAAGTAAAAGTACTGCATTTAAGCTCTTACTTTAGTAAAAGTACAAAAGTATCTACTAATATAAATACTTAATATATAGTTGGGCTGTTTAAAATAAAATAATACATAATAATTTATTAGTCCTTATATTTTGTATTAATAATCTGAGTCTGCAAAGTAACTAAAGTTCTCAGATAAATGTGGCTGAGTAAAAAGTACAATAAGAGTATAAAGTAGCATAAAATGGAGGTATTTTAGTAAAGCACAAGTACCTCAAAATTGTACTTAAGTACAGTACTTTCATAAATATACGTAGTTACATTCCATCATTTATCATAAATTGATATTTTATTGGTTATTTGCTAGTTAAAAATGTAATGTTAAAATACTAAGTTCAAAATAAGTTACTTTCATGTTTGTGAGACTGCAGAGTAAATATCTGCTGTATTTTAATTATGATTAATCGATTATTTGGATTATTATGAATTAAATATACACAATATCTATTGTCAGATTGTGTTGTTTGTTGTGTTGAAACATGAGGATCTATATTTTCCGACAGCGCCTGAACGCAGCGTGAGTGAGTCCAGCTGAACGGGTGGAGGAAGTGAGGAAACCGGCTGACCTCAGTCCCATTGGACCAGAGGACACAGAGGACTGTCATCATCAGGAGGAAGCGACTTGATTTGGCTTCAAAGGAAAATATGTTGCACAAACTCTGATATTAAAGGGAAAAGCTGCAAAGTCGCAACAAAAAAAAATTAATCTTTAGTGAAAAAAAAAGTTTTAAAATTGTGATTTTTGTTGAGTATTTTTGGACGATAATAAACCCAGACAGGATTTATCATTTAAAGAAAGTCGATTAGAAATTCTAATTTAAAATCGCAAATTTCTCTCAATATTTTTGTGTCACACATCACTGCAGATGTATCGTTTCCTTTTGTGTCCAGCTTTGCCAAAATTAAATTCAACTATTGTTCCTGTTTCCACCATTTGTCATATTTCATATCAGAAATTTATTACAGAATCCTGTTGATTGCAAGTTAATTTTGTTGAGACGCTAAAGAAATATTAGTAGGTGGATAAAGAGGTCGTGGTTTGTTGAATTTTATATTAAGTCCAGTTATTTATGAATCACAGCCTGGACTGTCTCCTGTTAGTGACAAAATAAGACAAAAGAACATTGAAATAATCCTTAAACTCCTACATATTTGCATTACTAGTATTTTCATTTTTGAATAATCCTGAAGTTTGTGACATTGTATTTAACAGTCCCAATTATTATTATATTTAGTTTACAGTTACAGAAAAAGAAAATCAGCAAATGTTTGCTTTGTGAAGCTGGAAGAAAATAATTTTGCTTTCAAATGATTTGAATTAACTACCAAGATCAACTTTCTGTCCATCAATTTATTACTAGAGCTGTAATTTGGAAGTTTCTTCTCAAGAACGCACGTGTCTCTGATAAACTGCAGCTGATCCCGCTGAAGGTTCTTAATAAACTAATAACCTAGAAGAGAGACGTGTGACCATAAACACATCAAGAACGCAGTGTTGTGGATAGCAAAACATTCATTCTTTATTGACTGGAAAAATACAGGGACCAAAAAAGAAAAATGTGCAGTCAAAACGATCCCCAAACACCCATGATTAAAATCCCCCAAAGCGACTTCATTTCATCAACTGAATACATCTCAAAATTACAGAGTTAATGTGCAGCAAGTAAAGCGCTATGTTAAGTCATGCCACAAGCAGAGGAGGGGTGAGGGGTGAGGGTGGAGGGTGGGGGGGTAAGTAAAGGAGGGGAAGGCCAGCCATTCAGGTGGAACAGGGCATTGTCAGTCAAAGCCACAACACAAGAGAAGCATCATCATTATCATCATCCTCATCATCCTCATCTGAGTCTCTCAGATCGCATCAATGTCAATGTCGTCCTCTTCTTTTTCAGGCGTGTCTGGTTTCACAGTCTCAACTTTGAGCTCGCGGGCGGAGGACGAATACACCACCTGAGGACAGAAGCACCACCAGGGTCAACACAGTCCAGAGCGCGGCTCGTACACACATTACACAATGAATTCAAGGACTTTCAAGGTCTTTTAAAAGCACTATTTCTTTTTCCCCTGAGGGAAGCAAATCAGTTGATTCATTTTCAAATCTAAATTTTTATTAAACATAAATAAATGATGTGATCAATGTTCCTCTTTCCAGCAAAGCTCACGTCACTGTGTTTCTGTAACTGTGTGAAGTCCTTGACAAAATCCTTGAGTGACACTGAACCATCTGAAAACAGCTCAAGGAAGCGATGCCAGCTGGAACTAAGGTTTTGCTTTGAGTCATTCATTCACTCATTTTAAGCGTGTATATCACAGCAGAGGTCTCAGACTACAGCGACAACCTTAAACTGACACTAGTGACTTATTTTAGACACCATTGTTGATAAAATGCAGGTTTGGTACCAACACATGAAAATATGAAATGTGAAATGTGTAAAACTTCACCTGAAAGACTAAAATTGATTGATTACAAATTAATAAATGAGCCTGAACATTCAGTACTTAGTTTTCACATTTAAGACACTGCGGCCATCTTTCAAGCTACAGTTGGTCATTTTCATAAATATAAAAGTGTCAGATGACTGATGATCTGCCTCACAGCACCTCTAACGGCATCACTGCACAAAAGTAACCAATCAGAGTCGAGGAGTCTGTTACCAAGCTGTCAATCATGTCCATCACTGCTGATGAACTGCGGTCAAACTGTTAAACGAGGCGGTGCTGATTTCTCATTTCAAATGTTTTCAGAAACATATTTTAGTGACTGTTCAGCTGTAAAATGAGAGACTGCGACCCTGCTGCCATGTTGGACAAACAGCCCAGCAAAGCACCACCCACCAGTCCTCCCAACTTTCTCACTTCTCAGCTCTGATTGGTTGTTTCCCTTCAGCTGGATTCTACTAAATACTATTTAGAAGCAGTACGAGGAGGGACGTGATTCTTTACACACACACGGATCATCAGTCTCATGTAATAGAGACAGTTTCACCAAATATGACGAAGGTTATTCTTTATAAAAAGTCACCATCTACAGCTTTAAGGTTCCTGACAAATAATGCGGGTAAGAAAGTAAATCTTTCCAGTTAAATTAAAACCATAAAACATCCAATTCTCTGTTGTTAATTCAAAAAGTTCAACTGCTGAACTCGAGATGTCTCCAGCTGTCTGAGTGTGGGGCGACGGAAACCTCAGTATTCTCAACAGCTGATGATTATAATGAACATGAAATGAGGGATAAGGACGTATTTATTCTCACTTCTGGTGTCTGATATTTGTCCCTTCCAACAATCATTTTAATGAATGTTTTGTTTGCAGTAAAGTCTTAATTACTAAAATAAATTTTGCATCCAGCGCCTTTTATATTTCCTGTTAGTCCTTGAAAAGGTTCTGATATTTACATATGAACAAAATCCTTTACATAAAAACAACCTTTTCATCACAGCATTTCCATTTCAAGTGGACTGACTGCGGTGTCTTTTTTTTTTAAATTTACACACAATCATTTATATTAAATGTCAGATTAAAACACAGCCAAGCTGCCACTTTAGATTAACGTAACTGAGTAAAACAAAGTTCATGGAGAGATCTAAATCTATCAGTTACCTCCACATTCTCATCATCCTCCTCCTCCTCTTCCTCGCTGCCCTCGCTCTCCTCCTCTGCCTCCTTCAGCCATTTGACAAAAGGAGCAGCCTTAGCGTGGATCTCTTTGGCCAGTTCCTTAGAGACGTACTTCTTAGAGACCTGGAGGAGGAAAACAAAGTCAGTCAGTCGGTTTAAGACCTTTTTAATATCTCTATAAATGGAAAGAAGACTTAACTTGGGATGGAAATACACACCAAATGTGATGATGTCAAACAGTGAGGTGTCATGACACTGACAATCATCTTTATTCTTACACAGAACAAGGAAACAAGCAGGCAGGCTAGCAAGGCCTCAGTCTGATGATGCAGACTCACTATTGGATCTAGATGCGTGGAGGAGGTGAAAATAGGGGCACTGCACGCATACAGATGTGTCAAAGTCCGTTCCTGTGTTGAATAATGTTTCCCTCCTGTTCAAATGTTTCTCACTAGCTCTAGACGGGTTAAATCACCTGTTCATTTTGCTTTGGAGAGGAAGAGACCTCTGGGGATGATTTGACTCCCCATAAAAAACACCTTAACAACAAACTGAGGGAATTCTGACCAGGAGAAGTTTCAGCTGGTTGGTATCTGCAGTCCTCACCACTAGATGTCACCAAATCTCCTTAAATCTTGCACACTGTACCCTTGTAGTTATTTGAAGCGCCCACCCTGATCTAATAAAAGATGAATACACAGATATCTCCACCCACCTTCTCTGCCCAGGCAAAGATGACATCTTCCTCCAGCAGGTCTGCGTCGTACAGGTCTTTGAGGATGATGGGAACTCGAGGCAGCAGCTGGACCTGATGCAGCTTCACCACACACTCAAAACCTCCCAACAGATACTTCTGGGCCTTTTTGTTGTTGTGGCAGAACTGAGGGCAAAGTTAAAATCAGGAAACAGTCATGAGACAAATACCTAGCAAGCTTACATTTGATCTACAGAAGCATTACGAGGCGTAGAAGAGAAAGTGAGCTGAGAAAATCAGCCATCAAGTTTCAGTTTTTAATCGCATAATCAGATTAATGATCACTTGCGCAACTTACTCGCAGGAAGTGGCGTTTGTACTTCTTGATCTGGTCGCGGATGTTCTCGTCAAAGAGCAGCTCGCTGAGGATGAGGGGGCCCATGGCCTTCACATCCAGGCGCTCTGCCTCCGCCAAGATCTCCTTATCAGCCATGTCGATTCCACTCTCCTTCTTGTGCTGGAAATGGAAACCAGTAAAGTTACAGTGGGGTGGACACACATGTCAAGATTAAATGTTCCGTGTGTGTTCCTCCTAACTCTGTTATTAACTGTGATAATTTACACCTACAAGCCAATAGTATTATAATGAAGTTAAATTCTAAAACCATGTTCTACATACTTCCAAATCCTCTTTTACTTTACTTCCATTCCAGCCCATAAACTTAATATTTTGGGGTTTTTGACTCTCATAAGGAGATTTGACAGACTGAAAGACTTTCATGATTGAGATGAACTAAAATTTGGCAGTTATGTCTCCATCATTAAAGCTAAATTAATAGACTTAGAGGAGCAAAAGAAAAAAAAGGATGTTGTGAATCAAGTTCAATTAAGAGCTGACCATCCTGAGGGAACCCTTACTTTCACAAAGTTGTAGAAGAGGTTGACCCTCTCCTCCAGGGGTTTCTCCAGGTCCTCGCTGAGCGTCAGGTTCTTGGCGTGGTCGCTGATCTCCTCCATTCGCCTCCTCTGCGCCTCCTCTGTAGTCTCCTCCGCCCAGTCCTCATCATCGTCATCTCCATCCTGACGACACACGGAGGACAGAGAGGTCAGACAGAATGACCGAAAGGGGTTTTACAAAGTTTCTACTGCAGGTTCTTCCACACAGTAAATCCCCAAAAAGCAGAAATGTTAAGTGCTTATTAATAATCACGTCTGTGTAGACAGAGACGTCTCCTGGCTCTTCAGATCAAAATGAATCCTTGTTTATTTGAGCTGACTGAAATTGTTGCTCAGAGGCTGCAGACAAGAGTAAAAGGACTGCTGGACGCAGCAGTAAACAGCCCAGGGCTCATAATACTTTATTTATTCTGTGTACGTGCACTGGTGCATGTACGTTTTGAAATTACCTGCACCAGTTTTTTTTTCCAGCACCATTTGGTGTACTTGTCCTTTTTTCTCTGCACTTCCGCAACGGCCACATGCAGCCAAAAAGAACCCAACATCAACTGCCGCAACATTTCCTTTGTTATGAAATATGAGGAGATTGTCAATGTGTTATAATCTGAGCTGATGTGAATGGACCTTATTCACAGCAGACATTTTGCTTTGTCATGGTGGGGAAAATAAAACAGGTGTATTCAATAACATGAGCGATGGCTGCATTCCACTTAGGGGAGGCCCTAGTACTGTCAATGCTGACTCACTGTAGTCTCGTACTGGGACACTTAATGGAACTGAGCCTTCAGTAATGTTATTAATTTCACCTGTGCTCCTCCAACTATTACAAATCAAAATGTCTGCTGTGAAAAAGATCCATTCACTGCACTTCTCAGCAAAGCTAATATAATAGTTTTCTCTCTTATAAGGGCTTCTTTGGTTACATCATATATTCAACATTGCTGAGTCCTTCATCAAGCTTTTTGGACGAGTGACACAAGAGCATGTGAAGTGTCAACTGTGCGAGTTCACAGTCAATATCAGAGTTGACAGCAATGAAGACCTTATCCTTTGAACCAAATTACGTGCATATGAAGTGCAACACCCTGCATTTGCACGTGGTACTTTGAGCCCCACAGCCGTATCATTTTATGCAACTGCAAATATCTGTTAAAGTTTGGGGGCGTCTCTAGTTGAGGTTATCACATTAGACTGACGGCTCTGAAGAGTCAAACCGATTTTTGTCAATAAAAAAGTAGCTGATAAAGTTCAGTACAGATGAATCACCACACAGACTAAATAAGAATCAAAAATAGCTCTGGACTGTGAGATGAGGAGAGATTTGACTTTGCTGATCTTTGTTTAGGCAGTGAGCACGGAGTCAGCTGAACACGAGGGCGTTGACCTCAGCAACCACTTTGAGCAATCACAAACATTTTCCTTAAGTTCCAACACAAACAACACAGTGTGTGTGTTTGACTGGTATCATCAGGCTGTGTGTTTGCTGTTGAGAAACTGGTCACACAACTGTCTGACTCGCACACCAGCGGCCATGTAGCTCTCTAGTCGCCTGATCCCGGACTAGAAACCCACCACAGCCTCAGGAGCATCGAAGTTCTCTTGGTTTCCAGCCTCTCCGCTGCCAGAGCCGTTCTCCTTGTCCTTCTTGCGGTTCTTCTTCTCCTTCTCTTTCTTAACAGATGCGGATCCACCATCAGTGTGCTCTGTCATTAAAGAAGCAAAGCATTTATTATCAAGTTCCTATAATGTTGAACCCAAGAGGGATCTGGACCATCAACTCTGCCCGTAACTACTAAAAAGAGCCAAATCTCACCTGGTGGGTTTTTGAGGATGAACGTGCAGAGTTTGTGTCTAGTGTCTAGCATGCCGCGGTATCCACAGGCTTTACAGGAATTGCCAATGGTTTGTTTCTTGGGATTGACATGCTGTTAGAAAGACAAATAATATCATATTAGATCTCAAGAAGCGACACAATCAAGTCTTAAACCTCCCTGGATGTACGTTACAGAGGCTGTGAGATATTTACCAGATCAGTTTCAGGGTTGTCACACTCGGGACACAGCACAAATTTTCTGATGAACCCATCAAGCATGTCCTGCAACTTGTTCGCCTCGTGGGATCCGTTGACGATGTAACGGTCGTTTTTGGTATCAAACTGGGTCTGCGCACCGAGTTCACAACCAAAAAACTTGGTCGGGTCTGCGGAGGAGATCAGACATGACATCAAATGTCACAATGAAATGAAAAACAGTTGACTATCCTGTAGTTTTCACATCACAGTTAGCATTATTTAAAACATGACTTTTTTTACTGGACAACTGTGTATTTTAATTTGCTTACTACACACTACTCACATAGATCCCATCAGATAAAAATCACAGATCTGATCTGTGTTCTTGTTTGTTGACATCTGTTTTGTTAAAACAATTTTTTACCAATGCTGTTTACAGTGTTTGGTTTTCAGAGATAATAAAAAGGAGTAAAAAATCTATACAAACCTTTAAAACAGAATGAAAGGATTTCAAACGCTCCCTGTAAATTTCTAAATAAATTCTGGTGTTTGGTTGATCTCTGGGTACAAACTGACATTCCTTTGATTTGTGTGTTACTTACATGTTGGAGGCCTGTTCAATGCCTTTGCAACGTCAACCATGTTGACAATGACCGTCTTGATTCCATTCCCTTTGCCTTCAACCTGGATGACATGAAGACGGATCATCAACACACAAAACATGGAGAAATTACAAATGTTCTTTCGACAAGAATTTCATAAATGTCATCTCCAGCAACTTCTATTTGATAGTCACCACCATAAAGTTTATGTTCTGTCCACTTCTGTCACAACTTGTTAAATATTCACTGCAAACTTGAAAACGTGTGACAGCAAGCCGTTACCTTGGCAATCAGACGGGGCATCTTGTAGCGATAGAACTGGTCTGACACGCTGCGGTTGACGTTGACAGACATTTTGGCTGGATGTTAGCACTATCAGTAAGATAAAAGGATCTTGGTTGGGGATTTTTCGGGATCTTCTGTCTGGAAAAGAGGGGATGACATAAACGACTGCAAGCGCGCTCTGTCTCTGACATGAAAAACGCTGTGCCGCTGTGGCCGCAAGCTCCTTGCTTGAAGGCTAGATTTCCACCACACAGGTTCCAACGGCTGCGCAACAGCTCTGAAAAAAGAGGGACAAAAACCTATCAATATTTAATCAAACAAAGATATTTAACGGGAAATTCAAATGTGTGCTAGTCAACATGACTGATTAGGGGACAAAACTGTTGTTTAAATTGTCTGGTTTCATTTCATGGCAGTCCTGAGATGTTTTTACTGCTGGTTCAACCATGAACAGCACTTATTAAGTTTATTTGAAAAGTGCTGTATGAATAGAATGTGTTAGTATTAATGTTTTAGTCTTAGTTTAACCGTATACCATGCACTGAATGCAAAGCGGTGTTCTCCCAGAACCATATGTAAAGATATGGAGTTACATCTGTTGAGTCTGTGCCAGTATCTGGGGTAAACTTTAATTTATTTACTGAATTTTGATAAACTATTTATCTTACAGGTAGTTTTTTGAGCAAAAATGCAAAAAGTAAATCACTGGTTTGAGCTTCGGTTCTGGTTCAAGATGTAAAATATTGCTGGCTGATTTAATTTTGTATGATTGCCAAATAAGTATTTGGTGTTTCAGACTGTTGGTCAGACAAAAATAACCAATTTTAAAATGTGAATTAAGGCTCTTAGAGATAATGATAAATGTTTAATAATGGACCAATTAAAACATTGATTATATAATTTCTTTGTGCTCTCGAAAGCTCACAATTGATGCTAAACCCACATAATGAAACCAGATTCCTGTGGTGCATGATGATTCTTGACAGACTGCCATCATTGATCCAGACTGAGTTATATCTCAGGTATGTCAGTGCAGAATGAAAGGCAATAGAGTTCAGACTCTGGAGGACAGCTGAGGCATACTGCAGAGGCTCGATACAAATATTCCTCCTCACAAACAAGTTTGAGCATCAATACATAAATTTCCAGATAGATTCTAAACATGAAAAGGCTCTGCATTCAAAAAATACTGCTGACAAAATCAAATCCAGCAAATATCCATGTGATCCAGCTATGAGCAAGCATGACAGATTAACCCATAGAGGAAAAATACAACCCAGGCAGTAAACTGGATGCTATTGTGACCATATACGTCCAAAAATTGTTTTGTGAAAGCCCTTTGTCTTTCATGAGGGCCTCTGGCTTTAGTCACATAAGGCCTTCTCTTGTTATTAGGTCACAAACAGGAGGCCTAGCAGCTGCCAAACAACTCTCCCCCTGCTGACGGCTGTAACACCAGCTAGTCTGTAGTTTCCTCCGCCGTGTCACTGCTACCCGACATGAAATGACTCACAGCCGACAGTGACACAGTGATGTCAGGAGCTGAGGCGTCTCAGAAGGGCACGAGGTCAAGTCTATTTCAGAGAGGAGGCTAACTTAGCTTTAGCTGGCTGCTTGGTGCAGAGTGCGTCATACAGTCACTGCACACGAGTGAGGGGACTGGGAGACGCCATTTTGATACAGTGGCACAGAAAACACGTCATATTGCTCAATAATAACGCTGGGAATAAAACCACATATCACACATCTGCGTCAAATATTCACAATACCTTCATGTTACTTACCGTTTTCGCAAAACAAAGACATAAACACAACGCTGATCGTCCAAGAGGCGCAGTGAACGGTGGTCGATGGCTGTTGCTGGTGTTGTATTGATTGCAGCAGGGGTTCTTGACGGGATTTCGGCTCTCAAAGATGCACAGTTTAACACCCTAAAGCGTCCAAACAGTGCGGTCGCCAGACTCGGAGGCAGACGGGGTTATCTGGAAAGTCCTCGGGGTTTGGGGGACCTTTGGGAGGAGAGGCGCATTGTTAACCACACAAACTGCGGACTAAAAAACGCTAACGTTAGCATCATCAGGTGAGACAGCTGAGCGGTCATTGGGCGGCTTCACCGTCAGGTACAATCAACATTAACTATAACAAGAATAAAACCAAGTCAGAACGATTCTAACGGTCCGTTATGTCAGGTAACGTTGACGTAAATGTTCCTCAATGAGCGGGTAACGATTACAGCTAACTGGCTTCAGTTACATTACACGTGAATCATCGCCAAATCACCCCAAATTGTAAAAAACACACAGATCCATAACAATATACTTATCCACAATGTAATGCAAGTACATTTTGCGCCTGGACTCAGCTTCACCGTCAGCCCGTTATATAAACAGACGCCAGCAGAATTAAAACACTCCAGGAAATAGCCGGAGCCCAGATGCTAGCTGGCGTCCCGCAGCTAGCGCAGTGTAGCGGAGCGCTGACGACGCGTTTGGGTTGAAGATAATATGTGATTCGGGTGAGTATCTTTAACAAAGGCGCAGCTAGCTGGGTTATCTCCGTGGATTCACGACCGTCGGTAGAAAATCCACGTCGGGGTGAGGCCCGGGAAAATGTGATGAAATAATTTCGCACCTTACCTCTCGAATGTTCTGCGAAACACTGTCACTCGCGTCGCTTTTACTGACGGATGTCGAGCTAACGGACGCAACCGGGTTAAAGACTTCCGGCGGTAGGATCCATTTCAAAGTAAAAGTCTACTTTCGCCCTAACAAGCGTGGTAGGCCTTTATTCTTCCCTGTGATGCAATGTAACTACTGCATTAAGTCCTTTGCTTGAGTATTTACATTTCCTTTTTTTGTCATGCTATAGTGTCCAGTGTGTCCAACCCTCAGGGGTTTGCAAGACACCATTACAGCATAGTTTCCTGACTCCAGTCCCTCTACTCTTACAGGCTCTATCTCATATATCTATAATCAAATTAATCTTCTACATTCAGAGCCCCTTGGCTTAATAAAGTCACTGTGGGAGGAAGTCTGGACAGAGATCTTGAGACTGGCACATAAATCTTCTATTTGTGCAGGACACAGTCTTATTCAGTGCAAAGTTGTACACCGTACCTACTATACTAAGGCTCGACTGGCTAAGATTTATGATGGTGTAACTCCAACTTGTGATAGATGTCAGCAACCTCCTGCAAACTCAATACACACACTCTGGAGTTGTCCATCCCTATATAATTACTGGACTGAGATTTTTAATACCCTGTCAGAGGTAGTTGGGGAAAAAATAAAGCCAAATGCTCTGAGTGCACTATTTGGGGTTCCCTCCTTCCCTCACTAAGTCTAAAAAGGATGTACTTGCTTTTGCTACCCTGCTAGCCAGAAGATTAATTGTAATTAACTGAAATCAACAATACCGCCCTGTCATGCCCGCTGGATTAGAGACACCCTTTATTTTCTTAAGCTGGAGAAAATCAGACTGTCTTTAACTGGCTGCTCTAGTAAATTTGGGAAATTATGGGGCCCATTCCTTCAGTTCGTTAAGAAGACAGATCTTCCGCTCACCCCTGACTGACACGACTGAAGCTGCTTAGAGAGACTTGTAGATATTTTGTTTCGGTTGTAATGAGGGTTATATGCCGCTCCTCTGACTTGGGATGTCTGTTGCTGTCTCTATTGCAGTTTACTATTGCCTGACTGATGTGCCTGTGTTCCTCTTATCTCTTTTTTTATTTATTCATTTTTATTTTTTTTATTTACTTTTTATCTTTTTATTTTTTGTAATTGTCTATTTCTGTCCTAGTCCTACTTTTTAATTAATCTATTTAATTATTTTTATTGTGGTTGTTCTAAGTTTTATATAAATTGTTCGGATATGCAGCGATACTTCAGCGACCACTTTCTTTTTCTGTTGTTTTTCTTAAAAGGAAAAAATGTATACTTAACTCTTTGTAAATGTCTTAATACAATTGTATACATCTGCAAAACCCAATAAAAAAAGTTGGAAAAAAAAGACACCATTACAGTATAGTTGCAGTGGTCAATATATGTGATCCTACTGCTCAGTTTGCCTTCTATATATGTGCAATAATATCGGCAGCCATCTGTATCGGCCAATATCGGCTTTAAAATGAACAGAATTGGCCAAAATGCTTTTTCTTATTTTGCACAATGAGCGGATATATAGCATAAATTGAAAAGTATTGTATTTCATGTCTCCATGTGCTGGTGGGCCATCATGATAAGAGTATACATGCGTGATATGATGTTAATTTCACTACAGGAGAGACTTGATGATCACTTAAATTAGGAGTGGAAAAAAGTGGATATATCAATATCATCGGTCATTGGTCAGGTGTGTTGTTACGTATCAGCATATCAGATATCGGCGATCCAATATTGTGCATCTCTACTTCTATCCCAGGCCTGGCAAACAAATCTGCCACAAATAAAGTGTCCCTTCCAAAACATAACTCAAATTTTTCATCGTCATCCAACCAAAAAAAATCAACATAAATAAAGGTAATTTAATCAAAAGTACAACCCTTATGTCTTCATATGCAGAAAAAATGAACCTCAATCTCAGCTCCACCTGTGTTACACAACTAATAAAGTCTGTCCTCTTCTGGAGGGGCAATAAACCTACTGGTCTCTTAGGTAAATAGTAATGTTCCTGAGCACAACTGTGCACACAGGGATCTTTGTCTTTTGTTTAAACTGCACTTTAGATCAGCCTCTATACTATAGCTATTCTTTATGAGACAGTAAATTTGTAATTATGGTTTACGGTCAGTCCAGTAAAGACCATGTGTCTCCAGATGTGTTGATTTTGAGTGTTTGTTATGAACTTAAAGACAAAGTGGTCCTTTGTGTGTTTAAAAAATTCTCCCAGCTCACTTCTTGAGCTACATAAAGTTTAAAAAGCTGCAAAAGTCGTCGTCACAAAGCTGAAAATGTTTTCATAGGACAGGTCGGCTACAAACATATGATGATCTTATAGAATATGATGAATCACTGTAAATCAAACTACCCAACAGTATATAAAGGAGTTAAAATGAGCACAATCTTAAACATTTACAGCAGTAAAATGACACATACACATTAATGCAGCAGTAATATTGATTCAAAAACATGCTGTGTTTGGGAATAACTAGCGACATGTTTATGAATGACTTCATAAACATAATTATAATCAGTTACAGCTACTGAAAAATGTAATTAAAGTACAGTTACTAACCAAATTGTTGGTGATTACATCTAAATACATTTTTTTTGGTAAAGAGTTTATATGTAGACAATATAACATTCAATTATTAAAATTTTTTTTGCATAACCTTCTTTCTCGCAATTTTCAATAAGCAAACAAAGAACCATCATATATATAAACATTAAAACAGAAATAAAATCATTCAAAATAACAAACAATAATATAGGATCTGTGTTACTGTTTAGCTGTATAGTTAAAAACATTAACACTCAATTAAATCAAGATCAGAAATAAGGCATTTAAACAGCTGCATGAGTAGCAGAGTGTCCAAGTTCAGGGTCATTTGCAGGTTATTCCATGTATAAAGAGCACAGTAAGAGGACAATATTTTTCCTAGTTCAGTTCTGAAGAAGGGAGTGTGAAGCAAAATCAACAACCTCAAATTTCTAATACTCTTCTCCAGAGTGGTCTGACCAAACTACATTACCACACCCTGACACAATTTCAGACCATCTGCCACCTAAATTATTTATTACATGTGTTAAACAGGGTAACAATCTGTAACCTATGACATTTCAAAAGTAACCAACACTGAAAACATCACATATATAATTTTTACACTTTAACCTTTTGAAACCTGCATCATCATCAGTTTTCTTGTGCTGCGATCAGGCCCTCTGAATCCTCAACAAATTGATTTCTGTAGAGGACATGGGGGAAAAGACAAAGATGTCAGGCAAATTGCAAGGAATTAGGATTTTTTTTTTTTTCAAAATGATGTTAAAAGAAAATAAATACATATTATTTTATTTAATATTTAGCTATTATTCCCAGATATTTTATTGTAACTATTATTCATTTGCTTAACTTAAGTTTTATTGTTTTTTTGTTTTTTTTTGTTTTGTTTTTTTAACTTATCATTTTGGATTATTTTTGGGTAATTTCTTTAACAACAGAGTGACAAATTGGTTTGATTCCTTTGGTAAATATGGGGGAAAGGCAATGAGCAACTTGGCAAGAAACGTCCTGCAAATTGTAAGAAATAAGTAAAAAGTGACAAGAAAATGACCCAATATATATATAATATATATATATATATATTATTATATATATATATATATATATATTATAAAATATATTATTATATTATCATTATTTCACTTTTAAAATCATGTTACAAAAAATAAATATGTATAGTATTCAATTTAGTTTCTAGATTTTTGGGGGACATTTTCTTTTCTTTTCTTTTTTTTTTACTTTTTTGCTTATTTCACATGATTTTCTTGCTGGGTTCTGTTATTGTTTTGTTTTTTACTTTTCTTTTTTGGCTTATTTTTGGGTAATTTCTTAGTTAACAGGGTTACTCTTAATAACTTTTTTATACCTTGCTCATTTTTAGACCATTTCTTGAGTTGCTCATTGAAATCAAGCCAATTCACTCAGGTTTCAAAGGGCTAAGCACATTTTGCTGATTATATATATAGTCACAATGTGGTACTTTCACTTTTACTTCAATAAAGAATCTGGATATTAGTCGCACTACTGATATTTTATCCCCCAGTTACCTTAGATGTTTTCGTGTTTTATTTTGAAAGGACAAAAGGAAGTGGTCTACTGTAGGTGACGCATCCTCTTCTCTGATTGGCTGACGGCCTGACGCTGTACGTGCGTAGGCGCTTCCTCAACTTGAGCAGCAGAAACAGCAAAATAGAAGATGGTGAGTATGAAAATGGCGAAAAGGCCACAATTTCCCACATTTACAGTCGCGCTTCGAGCACTTCTCTCGCACCGTGTTTTCTTAGTCTCGTTGTCGAAGCGAGGAGGCCAACATGGCGGCTTTACGTCTCAGTTTCAGCGTTTGATTTTAGTGAAGCTTCAGTCCGAGATGGATCAGCGATCACATGACAGCTGAGCAGTTTAGTCCCCCAAAAATCCACTGCAACAAGCTGCAGGCACCTCGAAAGTCTCAGTTTGTATGTGCACGGTGGAGTTTCAGCTCGACACGTTTGTTAATCAATCACTCTTGTTGTCTGGCTATTTGATATCACGACATTTGGTACTTTTTCTCGTGTGCTAAGCAGTTAGCATGCTGTGCTAACAGCTACTTTATCTCACGAGGCACTTGTTCTGTGCTGCTGCAATAATGTCTATCACCCAGTTATTAACCCGTGCTGTGACTGTCATTGGTTTCTGACGTAATCACACTACTTAGACAAACTTGCAGCTACAGCTACATGTTATTTATTAGCACATTCATTCATTCATTCCCTCATCATTTCATTTCTTGTTTCTAGTTGGGAGCAAGATATTTATGAAAACATCAAGTTAATGTCCACTTTAAATCTATGTAGTTGTGCATTATAACCAGTGGTGGAAGATGTACTCAGATCTTTTACTTAAGCAGAAGTATTAATATCACATTGTAAAAATACTCCATTACAAGTACAAGTCCTGCAATTAAAACCTTACTTAAGTAAAAGTATGTAATCAGTAGGGATGGGACTCACCAGGGGCCCCACTGCATGATATCATCACAATACTAGAGTCACAATTATTACGATTTTAAACATGTTGTAATATGATGAGTAGTGTGGTAACTTATGTTGTAATATATTATGATTTATTGCCTTTTTTTCAGCAGCAGATTTTGTCCCCAAAGGAAAACCTTGTCTTCAGTCTGTTTCTCTCATTTGTGTCATTTTTTATTGCAGAAAAATGTCTCCAGTGGACTGAAAAATCTACTAATCTTATTAATCTAGTAGGCCACCAAAAGTTTAATTTGAATTTGCAGTAGTAAGAATTTATATGATAAATATGGCTTTACTTGGTGTCTGTGTATCCATACAGTATTGCACACAAAAATATCGCGATACTATGCTGTACTGAATTTTCCCTCACCCCTAGAAATCAGCAAAATGTACTGAAAGTATTATTATCATTATTATTAGTGCATTATTTATGTGGCATTTTACTGCTGAAGGTGTGTAAGGTTGTCCTCTTTTTACACTTTTATACACTGCAGATAGTTTCATCTCCAGTGATGCATTTTGTAGCTGATCCAAGAGGTTTTTAAAGAGTTTATTGAGTATAAGAAGGAGGAGAATTTTCTCAAGTCATAAAGGAGCACACCATTCTTCAGTTTATCACAAACACTCAACATCAACACATCTGGAGATAGACAGGAAGGGGATGTAAAACTGTAATCTGAGTAAGTAACTAAAGCTGTCAGACAAATTTAGCGCAGTAAAAAGTACAGTATTTCCCTTTGAGAAGTAGCACAGTCAAAGTATAAAGTAGCATAAAATGGAAAAATGTAAAGGTCCAGTGTGTCGGGTTTAGGGGTGCATATTGGCAGCAATGTAATTTTATATAATAAATATGTTTTCTTTAGTGTATAATCACCTGAAGATAATTATTGTCGTGTTTTTTCGTTACCTTAGTATGAGCCGTCCATGTCTACACAGAGCAGGTCCTTGTCCATTGAGTTCACCGTGTTGCACCACCATGTTTATAGTAGCTAAGTAGCTTTGGCAGCAGCCACTCGACACAAGACGAACAGTGTTGGGAAAGCACTATTTTTATAATGTGAAACTGCTTTATTCAGTGTTCTGACTGGTTTAAATCACTGGCTCCATTTGTGTTGGAGTTAAGAAACCTCTGCAGATAATTGGACTCCCTGTAAAAACCTCCTGAACGTTTAGATCTTACGTGATCAGAGAAATAAGGTGAGCATGTGTTAGCAGGTGCTAGGCTAAACACGGATTTGTAACGTGAAACTGTTGTGATGAGGAAGAGACCTCTGAGGATAATTCGGCTTCCGCTAAAACCTCCTGAGCAATTAACACTGAAGGAATCCTAACCAGGAGTTCACACTTTGCACACACAAGAAGTTTCAGCTGGTGTCAATCTGCAGTCCTCACCGCTAGACGCCACTAAATCCTACACACGTCTCCTTTACGTAAAGTAGAAGTAGCTTGACTTTGACTTTATGCACAGTGCTTGAGTAATTTACTTAGTTACATTCCACCACTGATTATAACTAAATTCCAGTGCACACTTTGATTTGCTTCCCCACTTGATTTTGCTCACACGCAGTCAGGTATAAACTGTACATGTGCTTCATCATCATCATCACTAACCATCAACCATTAACAATCAGTTCGATCCACATTGTCATTTAACTTTTCTTATTTGTTTTTGGATGATTAATATCTGTCTACTTAATCCATTCACTTTTTAATTTCTAATTTCAGTTTTTCCCCTCTTGTCCCAACTCTTTCTTGTCTCTTGTTTTTCTTTTTGTATTTCTTCCCCCCCGAATCTTTGATCATGCCTCGTGTCGTTCTCTCCGTGCACATCCTGCCTCCCTCCTCCTATCTCACCCACTCTCCTCCTCCCACCCCTCATTGCCTGTCTCCAATCAACCAGGCTGGTCACCGGGTAAGTGCCCTCGCTCTGTGTTGGATCCCTGTTCTCTGCTCGCTCCTCTGCCTGCCTGCCACACTAACACAGGGTTTGGATCGCACAGCTGTGGAGGTCTGCTGTCTCTGCTGCTAATTCAGCAACTGCACTGCAGGGATCTGGTGCCCGGCAGGCAATGATGCTTTAGCTACACCTGCTCTGTCATAAACAAGAAATTACGTATCACTCAAATCCCCCAAATTAGTCTCAAAATGAGTCAGAATAGGAAAATAAAGCTCCCATATCAGATTTTAAGAATCTGTAAAGACTACTATGACTCAGGCAGGCTTTAAGGTCGCAATGATGTTTCACAACTCCCCCTTTTGGTACTTCTTACCAGTGACTCATCTATTTCAAAACAGGAAACCCTTGTGAATGGAGACTCTCCACTTCAGCAATAATATACTGCCCCAGTTGGATCAAATTTAAGCAATTCTTTAGTGAGGAAATCTAATTTGTAGTAAAACAGGTTTACTGTTTTGTTTCTAGAGTGAAGGCAGGGCGTCTGCAGGTCCTTAAAATGTCTTACTATAAACACAAGGCCTTAAAAGTCATTAAATAGTCTTGAATTTGAATTTGTGAGGTCCTTACTGCCAAAAACATTTTGTCAGATTTTTATTTATCTATCCTTTATTTTTTTTGGTAAAATAATTCAAGCCCCTCTGCATGAAAGTCCACATTTCTGATGTTACAAATCTTTATATCTACAACTGAACCCAATACTTAAAACTCGCACTTACCTGTTGGCAAAATGTAGATTAACTTAACTCATTTTAATAACCATATTCCTACATAAATCCTACCTCTGCAGGTGACCACATATACGGCAATCCAAAAGCCAAACTTTTAAACCACTGACAGGTGAAGTACATAACATTTATCATCTCGTTACAATCCAATGTGTAGTCGGGAAACCTTTGGTCGCAGTATTCATGTGCTTGTCACTTGGCACCATCCACCCAAACACCACTACAGACCAAGTACCCCACTCACTGCAGTGGCACTCCCTGATGGCAGCGGCCCCTCCAGCAGGACAGTGCGCCCTGCCACAGTGCAAAAGTTGTCAAGGAGTGGCCTGAGAACGTGACAAAGAGCTCAAGGTGTCAACCTGACCTCCCAATTTTACAGATCCCAATCCAATCAAGCATCCGTGGCATGTATGAGTACGCTGCCTCGTAATGTGTGGCATGGCGCATTGCCCATCGGGGACTGCCTAACCAAAAGTGGTGTACTTGCTCTGCAACAATGTTTGAGTGGGTGGTGCACGTCAAGTGGCTAACAAGACGACCACTTCACCTGCCAGTGGTTTAAATGTCTTGGCTGATCAGTGTACCTTTAAACTTACCTGCATTGCTTCAATAAGAAAACAATTATTTGTATAAAAAATGTCTCAAATTTGGTTAAAAATTATCTGGAAAAGGTCTTAAAAGCATCAAATGTAAGCGTCTTATACCTGTAGTGTTTTTGACAAAGCATGTGTATGAAGTTAAAAAAAATATACCTTTGATTGTACACATTTAAGGTATGTCCATTAGTTTCTGATTTGTCTCAAAGTTATTCAGCTGTGTGCACCATTTTATCATCTTAAGTGATTTATGGTGTAAAATAAAACCTTAAAATGTTAGTTGTTTTTTTTTTTACCAAAGTCGTAACATGCTACCACAATTAACATTTACAGCATCTCTCTGCAGGCCAGTGGAGTTAAAAAATGCTATTTACAGGTTTCGTGTTTAGTATGAACTTTAAAGTTTGGTGGTGTGTGATTCTTATTGATTCCTTGCGTTGTGTGAAAACATAATTATCTCACTCTCATGTCCTACATCTCTTATTGAGTGTCTGAAATCCAGCTGTGTTGATTCAATCCATATAATCCATATTATTCCACCATGGGCTGTGTTTTTCCCCCAGATTATGTAAGAAGTAACTCCCACAACCCAGATTAGACGCTTAATGACGAGTTCAGACACTTAATAAAGTCAGCTTTACTCACAAATATTGCTTATTTACAAGTTTACTTTTACGAATTAAGCCTGTTTATTCACTGTACTGCATTAATCTGGAGTAGGTTGTTGTTTGGGTGCAATAACAGAGATATGGACAGTAATCTGACGGTTTTAAACAAGAAACTTGATAATATCTAACAGAGGTGTGCAGTGGCCCTGGTGGAGACCGACCTGTGGCATCCCGCAGGGCTCTATCCTCGGCCCACTTTCTTTTTTCTATAATCAGATGCAACACCACCCAGCCTGAACTCTCCCTCATTGGTGTGTGACTAACCTGTCCGTGTGTGTGTGTGTGTGTCTGTGTGTGTGTGTCTGTGCAATGCTATCAGTTGGTCCTGGTGTTAGGTGACCTGCACATCCCCCACCGGTGCAACACCCTGCCAGCCAAGTTCAAGAAGCTGTTGGTCCCGGGGAAGATCCAGCACATTCTCTGCACAGGCAACCTCTGCACCAAGGAGAGCTATGACTACCTGAAGACTCTCGCAGGAGACGTCCACATAGTCCGAGGAGACTTCGACGAGGTCTGTGCAGCAATGAAAAAGAAACAGCCATATTGCCATGTGTTTGGAGGGGATGATATTGGTCTTCAAAGTCCAGCAGAATTTTTAGTTTGCAGAACTTCCAATAAGAGGGTTTTCAACTAACGGCACAGATGGGGAAAAGACATAATTAATGTGTCTAAATATTTAATTGCATGAATGAATTGAAATGGATCCCATGCCGGTACTAAAGACTAATTGCGTGAATGAAACTGTAATTGCTCTCTTCTCACAAATTGAATTTTACCCTCCTAGCTTACAAGTTTTAGAAACAGTCACATTGAAAAACTGAAATCTTTTAATACAGTGATACCACAGCTGTTCTGTGCACATCTGTTTTTTAGATGTAGATCACGAAGAACAAGTGTAATGTGACTTTCCAATCAAAACTCTCTCTTGTTCTCGTCTCAGAACCTGAACTACCCGGAGCAGAAGGTGGTGACGGTGGGCCAGTTTAAGATCGGGCTCATCCACGGCCACCACGTGATCCCCTGGGGCGACATGGCCAGTCTGGCGGTGCTCCAGAGACAGCTTGATGTCGACATCTCATCTCCGGGCACACGCACAAGTTCGAAGCGTTCGAGAATGAAAACAAGTTCTACATCAACCCTGGCTCGGCCACAGGAGCCTACAGTGCACTGGAAAGGTACAGGGGTCACTCACACTGATGAAACACAACCTCGCACTCCCACATTACATGACTGGAACGAAACAGGGAAAAAAGTAAACAGGGATGTGTAGGACGGGAATCATCATGATAATATGAAGCTAAAAATGTGAAGTCAGCAGTTATTAGTTTGTTTCCACAAAGCATACGTAATATACACTTGTAAGTCTGAGCTTATGTCATTTTATGTCAAGCATATAAGGTAAAGTGGTTCATTTGTTTAGATAATATCACAATGCAAATTTCTATCAGCGCGTCATTGATAATTCCCACCACATGTAAGCACTGAGCTAACGGACTATGGGCTTGTTATTTGCCACAAGGTTTTATTATCAAGTAAGTTTTCACTTATGGGGAATTTGCCTTGGTGTTTGGTGCATACAAATAATACACAATAAGCATGTTAAGGGTCAACAAAACTACTGCAACGGTGACTAACATCACACTAACAATCAGGATAAAAATATGAAAAATATACTATAAAAATATTATGACGTAACAAAAGTATGTGAAATACAGCTGTTATGTTTGGAGTTATTTTAGCATTATGTTTATACTGATTGATTATGCTTAGTTTTTATATATAAATATGCAGTTCCTCTGGAAAAACACAATTTTTTTCTAATACTTAAAAACCCAACGCGGAAATGGGGCGGGACACAAGTCCTGGACGACCGATCTTGAAACCTGTCTCTAGACCAAAACCAATCTCGAGTACAACAACACTGCCAGCTGCAACATTAATGTATTCTTCTGATTTTGCATAATGAGTACTTTTACTTTTGGTACTTTACTTATATTTTGGTGCCAGTACTTTTATACTTTTACTAAAGCAACAGTTTGAATTCAGGACTTTCACTTGCAGTGGAGTATTTTTACTAGAGCTGCAACGATTAGTCTATTAATCAAATCAGTCGACTGAAAGAAAAGAAATCGCTGATACTTTTTGATAATTGATTAATCAGTGGTTCCAGCTTCCTAAATGTGAGTGTTTGTTGCTGTTATTTGTCTTTTGTAATTGTAATTGAAGAGTCTTTGGGTTTTGGACTGATGATTGGACAAAAAAAGCATTTTGAAGACGTCATTTTGGGCTCTGGGAAACTGTGTTGAGCATTTTTCACATTTATTGATATTTTATAGACTAAAAGATTAATCAATTAATCTTGAAAATATAAAGATAAAAACAACAACTGGCCAGCTCACTTAGTGTAAAAATCCACGGTACGGGCAGGAAGTCCAAAAATGCATCCAAGGCTCTCTGACTGTGGTCAAAAATCCTTTATTTATACATGGATAAACCAGTGTGTTTCGACAAGAGAGTCTTCAATTTAAGAACTCATGTGGGGGTCATGTGACACAGGTGACATGATATATTGGTGTAGCCCATAGTAGACAAAAACACATTGAAAGAAACTGCAGATGAAAATGAAGTACATGTATACTATGAGTAATTCACATATCTAGATATATGTTGTGTTTGCAATGCATTTTACACCCTGATGATGCTGATCACATTATAAAATAACAGTTAACAAATATGACTGTGACATTTTTTGGAGCCTCTGATGTTGCTGCAGATCTTTTTCCACAGTGATGACGCTCTCCACTGTGACCCACAGTACAACAGGTGTAACAGTAGAAACCAGACTGTAATTACAGTGAGTCAGAGGTGCAGTAAAAGCCTCGACCCTAAAACACGTCTGTCTTCTCTCCTCACAGCAACATCATCCCCTCTTTTGTATTAATGGACATCCAGGCATCAACAGTGGTGACGTACGTTTATCAGCTCATCGGAGACGACGTCAAGGTGGAGAGAATCGAATACAAGAAATCTTAAAGGACAGCGTGAGGAGGAGGAGGAGGAGGAGGAGGCTCTGTGTATCGTTTCATTCCTTTCCACCAGGGGGCAGCAGCTCCCCTGCAGTCACCACAATGTTAATGCTGTAACCAACTGTTCAGTCACTTAACTCTAAAAGAAAATATGTATTATATTGTTTATAAGTCATCAGCATTTGCTTGTGTCCAAGCTGTCATCTGGTAACTGTAGAGAATGCAATAATGTCACATGTATTTGTTATCAAAAGAAATATTTGGTGCCATTTTCTTTCCATTTTTTTTTGTTATTTTGGCCCTCGTCGTGTCCTGTAACCACCAGGCCTTTAGCTTCCTGTCGTCAGCCTTTTTTCATTTATTTCCCACAATAAAGATCTAATTTCACTCCATCACCTGTTTTTGTCTTCAGTAACACAGGAAGTAAAAACAATATGAACATATATACATGTACTGGATCACACTGTGGTCAAGGTAGTAAGCAGGGAACAGTCACTGAGGGGGAAATCCAGATGATGTCTTTTAATGGAAGTGGTTAAACTCAAGAGATCTAAGAGCAGACGAACAGAAGTCCCCAGATTTTCCTCCAGCTCACATTCCTGGTGTTGGGTTCAGCCACTTTCTAGTGATTGATTTTTTTATTGCAGCCAAAAGGGCCTGCGGCAGCTGTGAATCCTTTGTCTGTTTCCAAAACACAACGTGACCCAGATAAGGAGTCTCCAAGTTCTTAAACACTGTTCTTAATATATTGTAAATACCCTTCCTGTGTAAAATCAGTTTGGGACAGTCTCAAAGTATATGACACTGGTTATGAGTTTGATTATTCTAAAGATGTTAGACGGGGTTGAGATCAGAGCTCTGCGTAGACCAGTCGAGTTTTTCAGCACCAAACTGGGAGAACAACTTGGCAACAGTGCCAGCTTTGTGCACGAGGTATCATCATGCTGAAAGAGGAAAGGATCAAAACGAAACTATTCATACAAAACTGGAAGAACACCATTGTCTAAAATATTGTACGCTGTAGCATTCATCTTTCAGTGGAAAAAGCGGGCCTCGTCCAAAACAAAAACTGAGCAGGATTGTCCACATACTTCTTTTCACATGGTTGAATTTGGTGTCCAAAAAAGTATCAGTGCTGTACAGTTACCTTTAGTTACCATGGAGGACACACAGGAAATGGCTTCAGTGTCATTTCTAGCTTGTTAACAACAAACTTCACACAAATTAAACCTTTAAAAGCAGATTCAGCTTTTTTTAGGAGTTGGTGTTATTGCATTGGATTGTTTTCAGGCCAAAAATGTTCATAAGAATATATAATAATCATAAGATGAAATCATAAACTCCTGATATTGAAGAGAAGTCTCTGAAAGAACATGTAAAGCTTCATGCAGGGAAATAAAACTGACCAAACATACATTTTTAACTAGGGATGCATGATAATATCGGAACATCATCAGTATTGTCAACATGCTTTATCTTAATATGCACAATTAATATATGTTACTACATTAAAAAGTATTAAATTTCATGTCTCCATCTGTTGGTGGGCCGTCACGATAAGAGTATGCATGTATAATATGATAATTCCACTACAGAAGAGACTTGATGATCACTAAAATAAGGTTGGAAAAAAATGGATATGTCGACATTGGTATCGGTTATCAGACAAATAAGTTGTTATAATTCTGGTATATTGCATATTGTTTTTGTTTTTATTTTTTGTTTTAATTAACAGATGCAGGTTTCCATTTGTGCATTTGAAAATATTTTTAACAGAAAAAATAAAAGGACGAAGATACTTATCAAAAAACATAAACAAAAAAAACAAAGAAAAACACATAAAGAAAAAATGCTTGAATTAAATATAAGAATAATATTTCTTAAATATTCACAGAGAGGATGTCCTTAAAGTAAGTCTTAGGACATTTTGAGGTGTAGTTTAGTTTATTAATTTATAGTTTCGTGGACAATCCCAATTAATTGACTGTAGAAATAACAGTAAGAAGGGCAGCTTTAGCCAACATGGCTAATATCCAGCTGTGGTCCCCGGCCTGATGACAATAGGCACCTTAAAAAGATCAGTACATTACAGCACATTCATTAAAAAGAGAGAGTTAACAGTGAAGAGAAAAACATAGATACCTTAAGGCAAAAACATATATGAATTTTTATCTAATTTAATTCTATTTTTAAACTATTTTTATTTTTAATCAGCTGAATCAAATTTTAAATTATTTTCAGAGAAGAAAAATAAACTCTACTTTAAAAAAAGCATAACAAATCTGTAAAATCTGTTGCTGTTTGTTTTAGTGTATCCAGAAGGTGTCATTAAAACAGTAGTGGTTGTGTCTCCAGGCCATGAGATGTGATCCCACTGTTCTGCTTTCACCAGTACAAGAACAGATCACGTGATTTTCTATAAACAGTCCTCTAAACGTTTTCTCTTGCTGCCAACAGAGGCACCAAAGAACAAAACTAACTGGTGCAGGTTTAATGACAACACTGAGCTGCTACTCACAGTGTTTCTATTCTGTTTGCTGTGTTTTGCTTGTTAAAGATCCCCAATTTAACGCAGAATCATTATGAAGAAAGACGTCTGTTGGCCTTTGCCTGGAGCGGTGAATGTAGGGAGATTATTCTCACGTTACACTGACACAAATGTCACTGTGAGCGCTCAGAGGTTGAACAGAAATGTCATAAATCTGAGAGAGTGTCGTCATCCCATTGTCCCACAGACAGTGAACTCAAACATTCACTCAGAGAGTCATCCAGTCCTTCGTCCTCCTCCTCCTCCTCCTCCAACAGCTTGGTCCTGGCTCCTGGCAACAAAAACAAAACATTCAACCAACCACAAAGATAAAATAACTTTATTCATTTGATCACATGAACCCTGACTGGTAAAAATAAAAGATAAATATGCCTAAATATAACAGACGTAGATACAGAAGCTTGTCGACAAAATTACCCTTAAATTAGAGAAAGAAATTAAAATGATCACATATTTGAAGCAGAGAATATAAAGACAGCGTCAGTATCACACTTCTCACTTACGTCTTGGACTTTTTCTTCTCAGTGAGGGAGATGATGATGTACGTTTCTTCATCTTTCTTTGTTTTGATGCTGATGTGTTGGAGAGCCTGCAGTGTTGATCAAACACAGTGAGCAGGATTTATACTTCTGCATCAGATCAATGTCCTACAGCATAACCTGACGTGCACCTTCCCAGAAATGTAACTACACATCACAGTGACGCAGACCTCCTGTCTGTCTCTGTAAACTGAAACCATTTCCCTCAGTGGAAACAAAGCTCTGATTCACTTTAATTTCACAGATAAGAAACAATAAATTGTCAAGACAATAAAGCCTCCACAAAAATATCATTTCAAGTCTTGTGTGTGGTTTATCCTGGCTTCATATGAGCATTCATTTTGTCAGTGAACCTTGTGAGTTGTAATGGAGCTGAATTTTGTAACATTGCCTTTGTTAAATGTTGCTGTTCCTGGCTTCATATGAGTGGAAGAAATCTCTGTTAGCTGCTAGGCTAATTTATACAATGTAAAATGCCATAAGCTTGTGCTAAAAATACCAGCATGTTGTATTTGTGGGGAAAATGTGTCCAGATAAAGACAAGTGTTTGTCTGTGAATGCTGCGAGTTATAGTGAAGCTGATTTGTGTACTTGTGTTTGAATTTGTCTCTATTAAGTCATGTTTAATGTGTGTTTAATGTGTGATTTGAATCAACTAAACTTCACAGCACTTAACAGAAACCTTGACGCAGACACACCGCTACACAAGTAGCCTATAAAAGCTCACAACGGCGTGCGTAGCAAGTAAAAACCCTGCTTTACACTTGCTTTCAAGTTCTGTGTAATGTCACTTTAGAAGGTGAGATATATGCCACCTGAAAAATAAAGTGCACTAAAGAAAATAAAGATATGTTATGCTATTTTTTACAAATATTTGTTGACCCACCTGGCTTGACTGTTTGGGATTTTTGGAAGAAAGGATTTCCCAGAACTCCTCGCACTGGTGTTGATCTTCGCTTTGTGTTTCACGGTCGAAGGAAGTTTTGAGCTCACATCAGTTCCCGGTGTGATAACAGAAGTCGCAACAAGGTCGTCTCTTTCAGGGCTGCAGCCTTTAAACAGAGTCAGGATCAAAACAGTGTTAAAACACTTGTGAAGACATAAAGCTGGATTTTGATAATTTCCTGAGATAAGCACAAAAACATATGCAGCGGGTTCTGGGTCTGCCCCGAGGCCTCCTACCAGTGGGACGTGCCTGGGTCACCTCTTACAGGAGGCGCCCAGGAGGATCCTGATCAGATGCCCGAACCACCTCAACTGACACCTTTTGACACAAAAAAGCAGCAGCTCTACTCTGAGCTCCCTCCAGATGTCCGAGCTCCTCCCCCTATCTCTAAGGCTGAGCCAAGACACCCCACGGAGGAAACTCATTTTGACTGCTTGTATCCACCATCTCATTCTTTCTGTCACTACCCAGAGCTCATGACCACAGGTGAGGGTTGGGACGTAGCCTCAGAGGGAGTTCAGGTACCTCGGGGTGTTGTTCACGAGTGAGGGATGTATTTTTTAACTCAACTAAAACCTCTTCTCCTCAAGTCACCGTATCCAGAGCCCAGGACAAGCTCATTGGTATGAAACTACCAATGACTGCTGCGCTGCTTTGTACCAGGTACAAGACAAGGCCTGTTGTGTTAATGGTTACATACGATCTGAGAGGCACAGTAACAAACCCATACTGCTCTAGGTCTGGGTAACGAGGGGAAACGTGTAACTACAGCCATCTGCTAGCTCCTCCAAAGACTTGCGTTGCTGACAAACAAAGCTTGGACAAACCTCTGTGGTTGTTTTATTCTCACCTGCTCGCACACGCCTCTGCAGCACGTTCATGTAGTGTTGGGTGATGAGGTTACGCACGTGTGCGGTGCTGTAGGAAGATGCAATGGTGTACAGATAATCCCTCTGAGCTGGTGTGAGTGCAGCATGCTGAGGGAGAGACGGAGATCAGGTTTCACCGCTGAGGTTCACGCTCACACACATACATTTCCTTTGTGTGACATCAGGCTGTTGCATTGTACTCTAATAACCTTTCACTATCCTGGAACAAAGGATGAATTACCAGGTATATCACTTACAGTGACTCAGTAGTAAAAATTCTAAGTAGAGGAAGGACTCAGATTCTTTACTAAGTAAAGCATCAGACGAATGCAGCGGGGTATAAAGTGTCATATTTACCTCTGAGATGAAGGGAATAGAGGTGTAAAGTTGCATAAAATGAAAATACTTAAGTAAGGTAGAAGTACCTTGTATTTGTACTTAAGTACTTAATAACATTGCACCACCTGTCGAGAGTATTAAAACCAGCTCAATGGACGTTCAGTGAATGTTTTAGGTGCAAAATAGATCTCAGTAAAGATTAGTTTTACCTGCAGAAATGGGCCTGCGCTCATGGTTTTAGGGATTTGTATGGTTGTCCCGTGTTGGAGTTGTGGTTCACATCTTTCAGCTGCTGCTCTGTTCATTCTCAAGCCACTGTTGAAGTTCACACCAGCATCTGTTACTGCTGTTATCAGAAAGAAAACAGACATTGTGACAAATCTGTGTGCACTGCGGAACAGTTGAGGGTGTTTGCTGCGAGGCAGGATGTCAGGAACTGAGAGTCTAAGTGTAGCTCAAATGAGAGACATTTAAAGTGTTAATAGCTTTTCTGAATGGCCACACTCAAAGGATAAAAGCGTCTTTATAGAAAGAAGTGAGACGCAGTAAATTGTACAAATATTGATATTGGTGGACAGAGTTCAAAGAGTTTTCTTGGAGGGAATTTATGACGGTGCATTCATTTGTCCACATGAAGTGACCTTTGCACATCTGGTTATTTGCTGCATAAAATGGGCAGAATTGTTGGATTGTTTGTTTTGGGAAGTCGCAATTCCACCATCTGACTTTATCAGACAATCCAACAAGCAGGTTGTTTGAAGAATGCTGATACCATCCACTTCGCATTAAAAAAATCTGATAGGAAACATTGCAAAAAAGGTTTGCGCTTGGCTGAGGTGATGTTTTTAGGAATCTTATGACTTTGGGAAAGTCCTCATTTCAACTTCTCGAATCAGTTCCTCATTCTTTGCGACACTTTCAAGGAGAGCGACAGGAAGAAATACAAACAGGGTGTCCAGCACGAGTTCAGCTCGATATGGTACTCCACGCCACTCAAGGTTTCACATCCAAAATATTGCCATATTGGCCATATTGATGTTGTGTTTACTTAAACAGGCTTGCCCCTGCTGACGGGCATGATGGAAACCGAAAGCTGAGCTGGCCTCAAGTTTTTTCATCGCTCCATTTATTTAGCTCAGTTAGCTTGCAGTGCACACGGGGCTGCAATGGCGCGGTGAAATGTGATGTTAAAATGTGGCTCAAACATTAAACAAAAACATAGATATTTTCTGCTAGATGACATTCAGTTGAGTTGCTTTGTAGAAAATAGCAGACACACGCAGGCCTGTGACGACGTGACCACGTTAAAGGGCGTTTGAGCGTCACACTGTTGCTGTGTGACGACAGCACAACTCCGCAGTGTCACGTCGCCCCAAAAAACACGTAAACTTTCTAGTAATCAAACACAACGTGCACCACTCTTCCCCTGCCCACTTCTACTGACATTGGATTTCCTTCATGTTGCTTGTGTTCAGCTCTGCAGCAATGTTTGCAGAGCCTGTCAGGCACCGGTGGCTCTGTTAGTCCATTTATAAACAAACCTAATCTTGTTATTCACATTGTCATACTGCTTATGAGGTTACTGATGCAACCTACTTTTAATCAGCCGGAACATGACATAATGACAAATGCCGGCTCAGGAGGTTATATAAAATCAAACCAGTTTGAGCTGGTACACCAGACTGGAAAACCCCACACCGGAAATCCGCTCCACTCCACTCCACGGTGTAGTGCCAAAAAAATGTGACAAAGCCTGATGACAACACACTAAGTGAATGAAGATATTGTGACGGACATGAAACATATGACTTCAAGATTCTGCTCCACGAGCTGGAAATAGGTGACGGACAAAAATCTGATCTGTGTGGAACAATGAGGAGACTGAAACAAACATTAACGCCACATTTCGACTTCACTGAAAAATGAAGCTCAATAATTCAAGTGTTTTGTGTGTTTCCATACACTTGAGCCAAAACCAAAGGCTTGTATGTGGGCTCACTTAAACTGATTCTCATTAGTAAACAGCACGAGTGAGCTTTCCTCCTGTAACTGAGCAGGCGTGACCCAGGCTCAGGTTCAGGTGTAGGATTTCCCCTCTGTTCCACTGACGTCTTAACGTCGCCGTGTCAGCTAGAAAACCTGACACTCAGGTTTCAAAGCAGACAGGATACTGGACATGTTTTCTTTATTTAAGGAGGAGATAGTGCATGTACATCTGTTATCTGACCCAAGGGAGGTCAGCAAAATAGACAGAATACAGTGGATTCTATACGCTGGAGAAATTACTTGGCTTTCCTCTTATTTCCGCTTGTACAATTCTTCACCACTGACCTCATTAAAAGTGCACTTCTGTGGGATTTAAACTTACCCATATTTGATTCATTCATCCCAGTCCTCCTGCAACTGACAGAGCAACACAAGTGGCATCTCAGTGACATTAACACATTAACATTAACACAGGTTAAAACACATAGTCAAGATAAAATATTTGTTGCAGGCATGCACTAAAATAAAATCATTGCTTTACCTTTGCAAAGCTTCATCCTGAGGGAGCCTGTGGATCTTCCGACTTTCTGCAAATGTCACTTGTTTTTTCATGTTGGGAACACGCACAGAGACTCAGTCAGGTGTCGTCTGAACAGGCAGCAGCAGCCAGTTAAAGACATGTCCGTCCACACTGAGGTCAGTCCAGATAATTAAAGTAAAGAGGCTGTCTGGCTCACTGAGGACCTTAAAGGCCAGTGGGTGTGTCCTTTTCCACAAAACTCCAGCTTATTTGCTGAAAGAAAGAAAACAGGAAAACTAAATTGAAGTTACAGTTACAAAATGTTCTGGATTAAACATTAAAAAAGTACTTTAATTCAGGGTTTGGATGATCTCATTTGCGGGTGTTTTGCATGCTCCAGTTTGATCCCGATACACAAGCAAATCAGGTAAACTGGGGACACTCCCTTGGAAATTCCTCTGTCCCTCAACATGACAGAGCAGGTATGAACAAATGACCCGTTTTTTTCAGTAATCCAGTTCTTTGATGGGATGTTTTTCAAATTCATATATGAGCGAGCAGTCGCTCAAATATGGATTTGGTTTTCTGAATTTAAGTGTGAAGCTAGGGCTGGGCGATAAAACAATCTCAAAACAGGATCGCAATAAAATGTATGCCGATGACAATGATATACTATAGTCATTTTTACTTTATATGCCGTACATGCCCATTTTTCATAGCAAAGACTGTGCTGAGGTGAGTGAGCCGAGGTGAGGAGGTGAAGCTGAAGAGGAGCTCACGTTATCCTCAAAAACTGAAGAAATTGTGGATAAAAAAGGTCAAACAACGTCAATAATTTGGAAGTGGTTTAGCTACTGAAAGGAAACGACGCATGGACAAAGGCGGTCTGCAAAATATGCCGTCAGTTGGTGCCAACCACGACAGGAAACACAGCAAACCTTTTCCATCACCTCAAAAGGGGGCATACCAGCGACTTCACTGACAGTATGGAAATCCAGGAAACTGCAGTAAGTCCACCAACAAATGTTGCTCAACGGCTGAGGGCTAGTGGAAGCACCAAAACAGCAATCAGTAGTGTCCTCTTCTGCTGCGGCAGAGATGTAACAGACACAGTGTCGCACTTTGTAGCCAAGGACATGATGCAAGATATTTTTCAGACTCGCAGCTATTTCAAATTACATATCGTGATAAATATCGATATCGATCAGTGACACAGAATGATCGTGATAATATGTTTTGCCCTATGGCCCCGCCCTATTTGAGGCTTTAGCCCCTAGTAGTTTAACGGTTAGCGTGGGAATCCCATGTACAAAGGCATTGTCCTTGCCACAGCAGCTGTTGGTTCAGTTCCAGTTTGTGGCCCTTTGCTGCATGTCTCTCTACCCCATCACGCTTAACTCTGTCCTGTCAAATAAAGGCAAAAAGCCAAAAATACAGGAATCCTTGGCCACTGTTTGTAAACTGTACAGCCAGCCAAAGCCCCTGTTTCATTCTCCACTTGTTGCTTTGCATCGCTATATTTGCTTTTTTTTTTGCCGCTGTGTCTGTGATTAGTGCCTTTCTTTTGGATGCATGCTACTCATAGTCTGGCACCTGATCGATACCTACCCAGGAACGTACAAAACATAGAAAATAAAAAATATAAAGGCTGAATGCAGAGTCTCTGCAGATAAATACACCACCAGACACTTTCCCTCTTACCTGTAGTGCTGTTTATCAACCGAGATGGTTTTGGTGTGAGTTAGTGTCTCTCCAATATAATGGAACTTGATGGCACTCAGCTTGTGGTGCTCACAGCGCCAAAAAATACATTTAAAAAACCTCAATATCTCTTTCCAGAAATCATGACCCTGTTACTCGAGATAATCCACAGACCCTGCTGTGAGCAGTTTCATGTAGGAACTATTTTCCTGGATGAAGAGCTTGTGGTCGTGACGGGGCAAGATGTAAACATTAATGGCGTCCTCCTCCGCTGAGCTGTAACATTAGCTAGCTCAGTGGTGCTAGCTGAGCTAGCAGTAGATGCACGCTTCCTTCTGTGCGGTGATATGATCGGCAACTGTAATGTATTTCAGTAAAAAAAAAAAAAAAGATAGTTCCTACATGAAACTGCTCACAACAATGTCTGCGGATTATCTTGAGTAATCGGGCCATGATTTTCGGAGAGACACATTGCTGTTGAGTATTTCATGTGTTTCTAGTTTGGCGCTTTGAGCACCACAAGCTGAGTGACATCTAGCTCCGTTATATGAAGCTCAGCATGAGTTCAATCAGGAACACTTTCTTTGTGCTCTCCCTCCCACTCCCACTGCAGTCCAGTCAAACTTCACCTCAATCTCAATCAGCCAATCAGGATGCTACTGCAAATTTTAAAATCTGCTCCCTCCTCTGCTGCTGTCAACTGTCATTTTAGGCAGAATTGTCGCGCCGTCCTTCACCTGTTCACTCCAGCCATCCTATCCAGACTCCAGGATACTCTCATTTTTCATTCTTATGTGCACATTAATAAATATCCTCTTACTATAAAAATGAGTTTCTCCTGATTGAAATTGGAGAGAAGGCAGACATCTCTATGCCTGATATCTCCAGCACTAACTCAAAACTATCAGGACAGATAAATTTTACTACAGGTAAGAGGAAATATATGTTTTTTTTAATTGTTATTTTGGGGCGAGTTGTCCCTTTAGTATCTATGAAATCAATGACATGTCCATATTCTATATTAGCAAACACTAGCATGCCAACATTACCTGCTACACATTATCACAGTGAGCATGCTGTCATTAGCATTTAGCTGAAAGACCCATTGCGTGACTGTACACTGCTTATTATACTTCACAACTTCCTATTGTCTGTTGTTCATCTACGTATTTATATTTTAATGTTTCATTCTGTCTCTCCAAGTAGTTTCTCTTGTTTTGATTTTTTATCTTTTTGGTGCTTTTATGGTGTTTACTCAGCTCCTGATAGGAGATGCACGAGCGGACTTTGCTCTGCATTATAGATCATTCGGAGCCACTGAGAGAACCACGCCTGCAACCACATAACGTGTAACTGCATCAGCCTGTGGTGAAGAGGCATTTAGACTCCATCGACTGCTGTTGCGCTCAACCAACTAGATTCACTCTTTCGTTTTTCCTGCATCATTCAAAAATTTGACCCCATAGCTGGGAAATATTCATGATCTGTTTCTGTTGGGATTGAAGGGAGTATCCAGCTCTCCCTCAGTTACAGTTGGATTACGGATATCCCCCAGCACTCTCAGTCAGTTCTGGGAATATCCCAGTCACATTCTTAATGGCTTCAAGACTGCTCTCTCTCTGTTCTCCGAGGGTGGTAGCAGTTGCATCAGACACATGCAAGACAGACAGAAGTCAAACACGCCCACACAGACCTACAGCAACACTGAGAGTATTAACACTGCAAAGAAGTCAACACTGTATACGTTAGGGAACATTTCTATCAGTCTGTGAATCTTGAATCTCAAAGGAAATTATTTAACACAGCAAATGTGACTCAGCCATGGAGTCATGCTGAATGGGAGCCAAACTGGGAACAACAATCATGAATAATCAAATACTTTCACATTTGAATTCGCTTTCGAGGTCTTTCATTTCCCAAACAATCTGGCAGTAATCAAAAGTTTGTATACACGAGTGAAGATTTTCCATTCATGACTCAGATCAATGGCATATTATGCTGATAAGCAACAATCCTCAGATACCTGCGACACAGGTGAACAGGAACAGGTGTCACTCCCACTCACTTGTGCTGTTTACACCTGTCATGCTACCTGCAGATGAAGGAGGAGACTTCGGTGGATGTTACTATAATTAATGACAGGGATATTTTTTTGTTTTTCAAGTGGGGTTGTATGAGGTACCTATCCATAGTCAGTGTGTTACATACAGTAGACTTCAGTCGGCACGCCCCCGGTTTGGAGAAGCAGGCTGGGGTCTGACACAGACACTCAGCAATTTACTGCTCTGGAAAGGGCAACAACAATAGGTGTTGTAGCAACCTAAAAAAAGTGCCACCAATAACCCCGAGGTTTATCAGCGATTTATCAGCTTTAGAATAAGGGAGAGCACGGAGCCAGACATTATTATGATCATTTTCGCCCACACATGAGGCAATCATGGCCTTCGCGTTACGATTGATCCTCTCTGTCATGTTGGTTTGAGGATGATAGGGCGAGGTCTGCTTCTGGAATGGGCTTTATGCACAGCTCCACTATTTCCTGAACTTAAAGCAGCTCCTTTATTTCCTGTCTTACATTATTGGACAAACTGATTAATCCAGGTGTGTCTGACCATTGTTGTGACTAGTACTGAGGTCAGACACACCTGGATTAATCAGTTTGTCCAATAATGTAAGACAGGAAATAAAGGAGCTGCTTTAAGTTAAGGAAGTAGTGGAGCTGTGCATAAAGCCTATAGGTCCCACCTCTTGCAAGTCTCCTCAGAAACAGATGCGACAAACTGTGCACCTTGGTCAGAGAGAATGGAAGTTGGCACGGCCCACTGAGTCAGAATCTCTCTCACCAATACCTTAACCTTAATCTCAGACAGTGACTTCCAACAAGAAAAATGAAGCTGTTATATTGCACTCTTCAAAGCCAGACTCCATTGAGAAAAACAGCGATTTAATATTGCTGAACGCAGGAGCTGCTGGTCTACTGCTGCCTGATTAGTTTTCTTTTTTGTGTTATTGTGTGACTTTGGCATTCAGTTCGGATTAATCAAAGTCAACAATAACACTAACTAACTAACTGATCGAGGCAGTGGGGGACCAGAGCCTCCTGTGTTCAGCGTGCTAAAATTCCTTTTTTTGTCAATGGAGTTTGGTGGCTTTGACAAGAGCATAGATGGGGAACTCCTCGTTGGAGAAGGCTGTCTGACAGAAAGGTAAAGCACTGAAATTACCCTCAATATAGTGTCCACTTAGATATTTATATTTTTAGGTGGGACTTTCTTTTAGGTGCCTTAAATATCCCCATCCACAGCATTGCATTGCTTAGTTTAATGTTTGACTTCAACCTGCTTCTCCAGACTAGGGGTGAGCTGACTGACACCTACTGTATGTTATACACTGACTGTATATAAGTATCTCATACAACAACAACAAAAAAAAAGAAGCTATACTTGTTTGTGCATTCTAGTTGACAACGATGGACAAGTTGGAAAAAAACATGGACACCAACAAGAACGTAACCGTTCTACCGTTGGGCTAGCCGTACTAGCCACTGTTAGCATAATCAGTTGATAACAACACTCTATGTGGTATTTTGCACATACAGACTCACTATGTATGTGACCGGCAGCCATCTTGAATTCGTAAGTCGGAGTTGATGCGATTGCTGATTGAGTTTCCGAGTTGGAAATCCAATCTCAGTGAGCGTTTAAGTTTAAACTTCAGACTGGGAATTGGGAATTTCCGACCTCCAAGTACAAAACGAATGCACCAGAAGTAACCCTTTTAAGCTTTTAAACTAATCTTACATAGTGGCCAAAAGTGGTATTACAACAACCGCGTGTATCATGTGATGCCGTGGGGCCCAAGACGACTTTTTTCCATAGACTAACATTGCGAAACAGACATCCGTAAATCAGTGGATACATTTCTCTGAGCGCCACAAAATGATTTGTTTTACTACATAATAACTTTGTTTTTCCGTTCGATTTGGATTTTTGCAGAAAACAAGCTTGTGGCAAACAAACCTTTATGATGCATACACTTTTTGTTCAGCAAGATAACCGTCGCAAATGAACACTACCCTCATGATTATTGAAGCCTAATTCAATCACCAGGAGTTAGACTATGAGCAAACTACACTAGTCACATGACCGAACATCACCACCATAGCAAAAACTGTAAAGCCGGTTCGGTGCGGCTCTGTGTGATAAGGTTTTGTAGTCTCATTTAACCGCCTTTTTTGAGACACATCAAAGCTTAAAAGTTCATGACTGGAGTATTCACTGATGTATTTTATGTCAAAGAACAAAACATAAAAGCTTGTGTGAATAGACCTTTTTTCAGGCATCTAAATGGGAGTAGTAAAATGCTGACTCATTTCTGGGTCCATGTCTGCCTGTCTCTTCTTCTGCTGACATAAATGACGCCTGACCTTAATGCTGTGTGCAGAAGAAAAGCTGAATTTTACATCATTATCTAACAAAACAATCTCATTACAAGGTTCAGTTAGCTTTTCTGGAGCTACATTTCTTTGAGTCCCTGATGGAAGTGGTGAGGTCAAGACTCAACCTTCAATTATTATCATTATCATATTATAATTTATGTAACATGATGCAACACCTTTCACTGTAACCAGCTCTGAAGGAAAACGAAAGTGTGGATGAGATAATGGGGAAACCCCTTTATTTGCTACAGTATAAGAGATGGGATCTCAGAGCTGCTGATTCAGTTTACAAAACCCTGAGCAGCAACATACATCACTCAGAAGCCACTGAATCTTTAACACTGGAGTTCAAAATGAAGAGCTTAAGATCATTTCTGAGTAAATCTCAGAGGAGCGACAGCAGGCGACCTTTAATGGAGAGTGAGAATACCAACAACAACAACCACAACATAGACGGTAAGACTCTTTTATGACTATGGGTTTGCTTTGTTTGCATAGTTTACATGAATGAGTGAGCTTCTTTTCATTTACAGTATCATTGTTATCTGATACCATCTGATTGTTACTGTGGCTTTATATTTCAGTGCAGCTTGAGATGAGGCTGAGTTGTTCAAACATCTTTTTAAATACTATCTTCCTGGGTGTGTGCTCGTGAGATGTAAATATAGAACCTCAGAAGTTACAAAGTGCAAAAACAATGATGTGTTTTTTACTTTAATGTTGCAGCTGGTAAAGATAGAGATCATTTTAATTACTTTATAAACTGCCGGGTAGCTACATGAATCAGAATATATCAGAAGTTACAAGTTGATTTACATTTTGTATAAATAATCTGAATCTGCAAAGTAACGAAAGCTCCCACATAAATGTAGTGGAGTAAAAAGTATAATATCTGCCTCCAAACTGTAGTGGAATATAAGTACAGAGTAGCATAAAATCGAAATATTCAAGTAAAGTGCAAATATGTCAGAATTTGAGGTCAGTTTCTTTCAGTACAGTAAATGAGAAAATGTACTTGGATACAATCTACAGCAGGATTTTACCTGGACTCGTCTTTTGATTCATGAAACAGGTCTAGCAAAGTTTTTAAATTTACAGATATAACATGTAAAAACTGCAAAGCCAAATCAAAGTGTTGAAGGAATATTTGGAAAGCAGTGTCAGTGCAGTAAAAATCAAACCTCACCAAACTGCCACTTGGCCTCTGGTGTTACATTAATATTAACCATGTGGGAGAGTCCTGTGCTCCTGAACAAATATGTGGCCTCAATTACCCTTGTGTGTGCGTAGTACACACACTGTTGTTGTGCACAAAAGGGTGAGTAACTCATGCAGGTGTTGTGCAGGTGGGCGTGGGACTCGTGCGTGTAAACCTGTCATTGGTCCACGTTTGATTTCACACCTTCCTCCTCAGAATGCAAACCTGTTATTCCCCCTTTCACATAGCTGAATGGAAAACTATGCTTGGCCGCCAGAAACTCGACTAATAAACCAGAAATCATTAATTGAGGGCAATTAGCCAAACCATGAGTAAAATTTATTCCAAAGATAAATGAAATATGTCGTCATTAAACTGCAGGATGGTTTGTGACATCCACTTGTGAATATCAAGAAGGTCAGTTTATCAGGTTAGTCATGTTTTGATAGTTGTTAGTTGGGTCACAGCTAAAATAGATCAGAGTGTCATCTGCATACAAATGGAAAGTGATATTATGCCTGTGTATAAGATGGCCAAGAGAATCGGACCTAGCACTGACCCCAAATGTACTGCAGCATACTGCTGTTTTTTTGTTTGTTTGTTTATATTTTAGAGGAAATATGTAGAAATAAAAGTCTTACTGTGCACGTTATTTAAAAAGGTAAATTACAAATACATCAATTTATATTATTTCTATTATCAAGTATTAATAATAATAATCAAATTCAAAAACAAGGTTATTTATTTAATAGATTAAAATATTTTATGTATTTATGTTGGGGTTTTGTTTTGTTTTTTCAAAATTACCTGTGCATTGATTTGATAATTAGACTTTTATTTCTACTTCTTCTTAATGAGCTCTGCATATGTTTTGGGTAAAATCCTTAAGCTGTAAAGCAACTAGTAACTAAGGCTTACAAATAGTGGTAGTGAATTACAAAGTACAATACTTCCCTCTAGTGGAGCAGAGGTAGAAAGTGGCATGAGATTTAAAATACTCAAGAAAAAGTACCTCACATTTACATCACCTCTGGGTTTAACACTTGTAAAGAGTGAGTCAGCAGACATGTGACATACATGTATATTTCATAATTTTATAGTGATATTTATTAGTGGCATGGTGTTGCAGCGGTTAGCATTGTTGCCTCACAGCAAGATGGTTCAAACCCCATGAGTGGAACCCGCATGTTCTCCCCATGTCAATGTGGGTTTTCTCCCACAGTTAACATGCAGGCTAATTGGTGACTCTAAATTGTCCGTAGGTGTGAATGTGAGTGTGAATGGTTGTCTGTCTCTATGTGTCAGCCCTGTGATAGTCTGGTGACCTGTCCAGGGTGAACCCTGCCTCTCGCCCAGTGTCAGCTGGGATAGGCAGGAGCATAATCACGACCCCTAACAGGATAAGCAGAAAGCAAAAAATGAATGAATGAAGTAACCTAACAATCTGACATTTGACTCTTTCATAGGATACGAACGGGCCGCTGGTGGTTACGACAACCCTGTGGCTCAGAACGCCTTCAACACCAACGAGGAGCAACGCCTGGAAAGTGAGGAACAATTCTCATTTCAGGGACTAGCTGAACTTCTGGGTGTGGACCTTGATGCCAGCAGCACCACTGAGAATGGATCTTGTTGCTCAATGCGCCCTGAGTCCAATCGCATTGTTCGCCTCATCCAACAATCTGTGAACCAGCACTTCCCAGAGCCGCCGGCCGATGTGGACGAGAACCTTCACCAGCACCTGACAGATGTGAAGGAAACTGTGCACAAAGAGCTTGTGAAGCTGGGGCCCCGGTTGGAATCAATGGGGTTGTCGGGACGTCTGATTGGATGCTACCATCGTCAGACATTTCGTCACCTTGATGCTCTGCTCCAGAACATCAGCTCCCCCAGGAGTTCCTTGGTGCTGATAAATTGGGTCTCCCAAACATATCTGAGGTATCTATCTCTACATTTTACCTTCTGTATCTTTATTTACTTCAACTTCAGATGGTATCAGAACTTTAACTGGAGCAGGCTTGAGTTAGAGAGAGGCCTTTATGTCTGATTCACACCACATAAGTACATTTGGTCATATTTTAGTGTGAAGCCTCCTTCGTTTCTGATCTTTGTTTCTGCATTAAGCTGTTAATTCGAACTTAATACTTCCTGTATCTGTTTCAAAATTAAAGCACAGAATCCACTCATTTTATAACAAGGCTTTTATTGTGAAACATAGACTTGCACGAGTCCCATAAGGTACTTTAAATGTAGCTACTGCCACCTTGTGGCGTTTGGACATTACTACAAAATACAGTTTGTCTGGGACATTTAACACAAACAGATACCCAAAGTGACTGACATAGAGCTACAACACCTAAATGAGTAAATCCAACAAATTTTGAAGACAGCATGATTGTCTGCTGGTCGTGACCCCATTATTTGAGCTTTGGGCTGATATTTAGGCCAGAAAACAGCCAGTGTAGTTCAGCTCAAAGACTGGAAACAGGGGAAAACAGCTAGCCTAGCTCCATCTAACCCAAACTGTAACAAAGATGGGAGTATTTGGCTTTTAGAGGACAGAGTCAGACTCGCTGTTTCCCCCCATTTCCAGTCTCTGTGCTAAACTAAATTAATCCCCTGCTGGCTGTGGCTTGTAAAAGACAAGCATAAAAGTGATATAAACCAAACATGCATGAAAACAAACTAATTTTTACTATCTACCTGCTGTATTCTGAATAACTCGTGCTTTCTGAACAGTATAATATTCAGAAGTGAAACTTGCAGTTCTGACGTTGGTATCTGTGGTACTTTCCTAGTAAGGATCTGCTCAGTCACCCCAACCTTCATAAAATGGATCCCATGAAAGAAATTGACCTCTTGCTGCTCACAGAGTGGGTCGAAAAGGCAAAGGACAAACTGCTTGAGAATGTGCAGGTAAGAATACTGACTCTCTTCTGCTTGTACTTGGTCACACAATTCAAAACCTTCATCATGTGAACAGATACTACACATTAATTCAGCCTTCTACCCCTTTCTTGACATATTTACTATGTGTCTTTGTGTAATGGAGTCATGGGAGCAGGTTTATTCTCAGGAGCACAACATATCACTGTGGTGACACTGTTCATTGGTAACAGGTGTGTGTCTATTGGACCTCAACATGAAGGACATTGTAAAACAGATAAATGACAATGACTGTCACCAAAAAAAACCCACAAATTTCAGCATCTGGCCAAGTAAACACTAAGATGTTATGTTATAGTGACCAACCTGTATATTTCTAATGTATTTTTGTCTCTTTTTGTGTCCACAGACAGAGGTCAGAGGTCAGCTGGAGAAAATCCCGCAGATTCAGAGAAGAAACGAAGCCGATGACGAACTTCATGTGGACACTATTATGGTATGTAGTGCAGCAGAATTTAAAGGAGTGTCTGTTGTTACTGTCTGTGAGAGACCATGAGGAAGGATTTGTGTGTGTGTCTGTGTGCATATGTTAAAGAAACACTGAATATTTGCTTTACTTTTCTTTATTTATTGGTCTGTTTATTTGCTGCATAATAATATCATTTCTTTTGTTTCTCTCTAAGTGCATCGAGGCCATGCCCAAAGAAGCACAAAACTTTAGCTCCAAACTGTCTGACTGTGTGCAAGAGGTTTGTTTCCAAGAGCTGCTTATGTTTCTGAAGAGGTGAGATTATCTAAACAGATTTACATCCAGACTTTATGAACATTAACATCACCATCTAAAGTCGGAACTTTGCATGTTGAACAAGGCATGTTTTCTTTTGTTTGTAGCTACTCTGCTATGCAGACTGAGAGACTTGGGGAAATGGCAAAAATGGACAACCCAGAGATGAAATGCTTCTTCCAGACTTTGAACAACTGTAAAAATCTCAAGTGAGTAACTGAGCGCTTCTGTCTCTTTGCTAGATATGAATTTAGTTCAACTTAAAGTTGTTACTGTTCCTTAAAGACAAGGTGTAAAATCAAACACACTGTTGAAACAGCCAATGTATGATAGAAATACTGTTAAAGCACATGATTACACAGGATGTATGTAGTTTGAAAGACTTGATGTTTAGTAAGAAAAAACAAATATGATTATGATGATGATGAACGTTGAGTATTTCTTCATTATATTCATGATATTTCCTCTCAGGCTGCATGTCCAAAATAAAGGCACCCTTGTTGAGGAAGCTGTGGCAGTGCTTGAAAACCTGGAGGATTCCACAGTGAAACTTGTGATGGAAATCGTAGCTGACATCACAGAGGTAACTGTTCAACATAATCACAAATATGCTGTTTTCTTTCATTTCTAAGGAGCCATATATTTCTGTTGAGAAACATGAAACTAACTTTGATGTTTTGTCACAGAGCCACCTGAAGAAATACTTCAAATCAGAGAACAAGGAATTCTTCCTCTTGATTGACAAAGTGAAGAATCATTTCTCCGAGTTTTCCTGCTTTGAGGACATACAAAAGGTACGTTAAAAATCTTTATTCTATTTATCTTTTTACCATTTTGGGTCTTGTATAGTCTGTTTTCCCCTAGCCGGTAGGTGTGAATGGTTGTGCAAAAAAATTGCATTCACTGCAGCCATTTTTCCGACATCTTTGTGTCTAAATGCTGTTGTCTTTCTTAACAAAAACTAAACAGTGTCTGTCTCCAACTTTGTGTCTCTCAGAGAGTGATGGACGACGTCTACAAGCTCATCGCTCGCAGTTACCTGAAACATCTAATCCAAAGCAGCCAGCGCAAACTGAAGAGGTGCTGGAGTCGTGATTTACAAAAAGTTGCTGAGGATATGAGGTGGCTCCATATAACCATCTCACACCTGGTGAGATCAACAGCCTGCTTGTTCTTATGTTCTCTATAATGACATTAACCCATTAGCAGCTGGATAAAGTCTTAATTTTACTGCTCTGTGTGTGTGCTGTGTTGTATCAGGCTCCTGGTGTTCAAGAGTGGAACCTCATGTTGCTGAAAGTCACAGAGCTGGTGGAGTGTAAGAGCACTGACATGATGAAGCTCACAGTTGGAAGTATGCAGAATGAATGTCTCACGTGGAGGTAAATTATTCTGATGACAGATGTTTGTTACACACACCTGTGTCCATTTATTCCAGTAATGTTACCCTTGTTCTCTGTGTGCACTAAAAGTTTATAATCAGCTGTGACATTGATGTTTTTCTTCCTCTTTCATTCAATTATAACTATTTTAACAGAGATACACTAAACTACAGTGTTACTCAGACACCAAATTTATTACTTTGCCGTCACCATCAAAGACAACAAGTTAAAGTGCCACTGAAGTTAAGGTTTTTGGCTCAGAATATGAGAAAAGGATACGGCCTTTTTACCATCTTTACCAAGAGTGTCTCTCTCAGCTAACAATGATGTACAATCACCAAAGTACAAAACTAGATCAAAATAGGCTAATGAACTCCCAGCAAACAAGGTGACAGGATGAACAACGCAGCTAGGAGCTAACATTAGGCTAACTTTAGCTAACATTAGCTAGAGATGTTAAAGATAACTTTATATTTCTTTCCAGCAAAGTGACAATATTTTGCCTCAAACACGATGTTGACTTACCTCAGAACAGATGTAGACATCATTGTTAATCTTATTCACGTTGAGTTGATGTTGTGGTCTAACGTTACCACACAACTTTATCCAAAGGAGACACTTTTCTCGCTTGAGATGTGGTTTAAAGTGTAAAAATACAGCTGGTCGCCCAGCCTCTCAGGATACCTTGTGTCAGAGTTGCATGTACCCCATGCTCACCGTTTGACCATTTTTAAACTTCAAATCTGATTTCACTTAAACCCTCTCTGGACTTCTTAAACTTGATTTTTTTGTTTGTTGCTGTCAGCATCTAGTGGCCATTCATGGAACTGCATCTGACTGTTGTTTTATCTGCAGTGAGGACCTGGAGCTCCTGCCCGCATTGCTCCGATGGAACGGTCTTTCTGGAAGGCAGGTTAAGGAGGTGCTGACGGTCCTGGAGGTCCTCCCTGGCTATGAACCCAGACCCAGAGCTACATCCTGGTATTCATGTTTTGTTTGCCTGTAAAGCTGAGCACCTCTGTGATCAAGATCAACTCCAACAAGCAAAGAGGACAGAGCTGACCGTCCAAACCAGTGTTATTTGTTTTTTTCAGATAAGCTGAAATATGTTGGTTATAGTTGTCACTTCTCATATCTAATCTTAAAGAAGTAGATAAACAGAAGCAGACGAGTTTATGAGTTATAACACAAAAGGTTTTCAGTCTGTGTGTAAGAGGCTACTCACCTATGTATGAGTTTGCCTAATGTCACCGAGTTCCTGTCAAGTGTTGTCGTTATTTTGAGGGAAGTTGATATTTTATGTATCTTGTTTCCCCAAAAGTTTTCATTTTTATATAAAATGAAAAAAAATCAACACATACATGCTCATCATGTAGTGGCATGTGATGTGTTGTCAGTTTTGGTAACTCCAGCTTTAAAACCATAAAAAACTAAGTGTACTTTGGTTTAATAGGCTGTCGAAGTTGTTTACGTTTTTTTTATTTTTAGAAAAACGTAGGAAAACGTTGCAGATGTCGTCAAAATAAATCCTGGCTTTGGTGGCACAATTGCCACGGCAGATGTTCTTGTGCTTGTTAGCCTTGAACACTGCTCTCCTGGGTCAAAGTCCTGTGTTTGTTGGACCCATCTGCCTCCAGTCCCACTCACCCCAAGTGGACTTATGTGCTCTTTAAATTACGTACGTTAAGTGTCTAATAACGTGTATAGGTTTACAGTTGAGTTCGTGAAAAGCTGCTACGTCTCATACAAACACTAAAGGGTGTCTCTGCCGTCATTACAGTGATGCCGGGGACACTTTTTAAGTGAGACACATCTGCAGGATGTTTGCACGCCGTTAACGGTAAAATTAAGCTTTGTGCGAAAGTCGGTACTGTAGGAGTTACGCCAGTTTCAGACTACACAATATATTTGACCATCCCTATGTCCAATTAGGCAAATATGGGGTCATAAAATCGTGCTGTGACTCGGCCGACAGACCAACACATTCTCACTCAGACGTCCTTGCAAACTGATGTTTGGTCATGGACTTTCTGTGTGTTGGTTGTTGACGTTCTGGGACATGGTGTCAGGTTCTCTTCTTTCAAGGTACACCTCCGTTTTCACAGGAAATGGAAGCAGATAAAAAAAGAAAACAAAGCCCAGACACTATTCGTGAATTTTATGGTATATTTGTTTGCGCAATCCGTCTCCATTATGAAGAATTAACATTCTTTGCTAGCTTAATGCTAATGGTCGGACTGCTATTGCACGCCAGCATTCTTCCTTTGTTACGTTGTCCCTAGAGGAAAAATCAAAAAGACTGCGGTTGCGTTGCTTTACAGCTGTCAGTGGCAGCAGATTGCTCAGTGTTCCTATTGGTCAAAGTGAGGCTGTTACACACAGAGTGGATATGCACTTTTACCACTCTGTTGTACGTCTGTGGCGTAACGACACTCATAGTCGTTCACAGTCTTTCAACACCATAGGACGGCCATATTGGGCTGTAATCAGGCTGATAACATGTAGTCTGAACCCGGCATACATATTTTATTAAAAGGAAGATTTTTTTTGTTGAGCTCTGATAATAGAAGAAATAGGCGAAGACTTTTTTGTGTGTCATTCAGTTACAAAATGACTGACAGGTTTTTACAATCTTCCATTTGCTTTGTCTGTAGCATCAAAGAAGTAGAATTGCACTGATTAGACGCTCTGTCTCCCTATATTTATGCTCATATTTAAATATTTGATGCTATTTATCAGGTTTAAAATTGTTTATTTATATGAATATGCAGAGCATTTGCTTCATTTGCACAATAATGAGGAGACGAAATATGTACCTAAAGATGCTTCCAGACTGTGACAAGAGATTAGAACAAATAAAAAACAAAGACGTTTAACAGTCAAAGGAGCTGATTTGTGGAATCGTCTTGAAAAGAAATTGAAAATGTGTAAAACACTTAAAAGAAATTAAAAAATACGATGATTGACAAATATAAAACTGAGCTATGAACACCAGTGTGTGTATATGAATATTTGTTTGGGACTTTGGGGTATATAGAATGATTTGTTTTGATTTTACTTCCTAACATTCATTAGCCTCTAATCAACTGTACAATACAAACTTGACTGTTAAGATTCTTCTGTTTCCGTTACTTGAACACTTTTGAACTATACTTGAACTACAGCTTGTTGTATGGAACTTTGTAGCTACTTTATGGGATGTACTTGGTACTTTTGAATGTATTCATCATCATAAAATCAGGGTATAATTGTGGATTTACTGAAATTTTTTACATGATTGACTTTTATATATGATGTTTTCCACTGAAGCTACAGATGACACTGTTGGTGTGAGGTACACTGTGTTGGTTTATACATTCCAAGAGCAAAGCTGTATTTCCTGCCTCCATGTAACTATCTTAATGCTTTTGTATTTTCTTAAAGTTATATACTGTATTTTTCTGTGGTGTGGTTAGTTTTGTTTAGAAGTTTGTAGGTTTGGTAACCTTTTCTGTCAGCAAATCAATTAATAAAATGATTTTAAATCAATCAGATTTTGGCTGTGTGCTCATTTTACCATTACTCTAGTATCAAACTGGGGCCTGATGGAAAACTGTTGCTCTACAACACAGACACCAGAACAATAAGTTGATCTTACTCTGGGGGTGGGGGCCTCTCAATGATGTGTCTGTGTGTGTCTCTGTTCCACGTTTTTCTCCTCACTGACTTGGTCAATCCATGTGAAGTTTGGCACAGTGGTAGAGGGTCATGGGAGGATGCCAATGAAGCAATATTACATCAATTGGCCAAAGGGGGGCACACTATATCAACCGATTGAAATGGGAAAACTTTGAATGGGCATATCTCATGCCCCGTATGTCGTAGAGACATGAAACTTTGCACAGAGATGCCTCTCCTCATGAGGAACACATTTGCCTCAAGAACCCAGAACTTCCGGTTTATAGATTTTCCACAATTTTGAATTTTTTGAAAAACACTTAAAAATCAATCCCTTCCTAGGAAGTTTGAGCAATTTGCATGAAACTGGGTGAACATAATCTAGGGACCAATATCTGAAGTTCCCTCTTGGCAAAAGTTGGAAAACTTACTAAAACTGAGCTTCTATAAGGCAATGAATATTGCGGAGGGCGTGGCTCATCACATAAAGGTGTATAACATGTCAAGGGTTTCACCCATCACCACGCAACTTTGTAGGCATATGACCACACATAATCTGAGGGGACCCCTCCATTATTGACCCCATCAAACAAAATGGGGGCGCTAGAGAGCTCATTTCTTATCTAGGCCTAACTGCCACATGGATTTTTACTAAACTTGGTAGATATGTAGAACAGGATGCCTCAAGGTGACTGGAGAAATTTAACTCTAATTGGCAACTGGGTGGCGCTATAACAACAGAAAAATGCTTAAAAATGGCTAAAATGCGACCAATCACTGTGGCTCCCCCTGTGGACCAATGTTTTTACCTCAACTACTAATGTACAGTTTTAGCCCACTAACTATCCCACTATTGGCAGTGGTACTACTGTACTTTCAATGAAGCAATCGTACTATCAAATTCACAAAACTCTGTCTGAATACATTGCTCTTCTAAATGGGTTCAGTTGACTATTTAATCTGCAATTTCCTATGACCTGTATCCCAAACACACACCATGTGAAACCAACTGTGCACTCAATAGGTATGGACTAGTTTGGATTATTGCAGAAAATAAGCTCTTTTGCACACAAACATTTATGATACATTAAGTTTTTGTTCAGTAAATGAACACTACCTTCATGACTATTGAAGCCTAAATGCAATCACCAGGAGTTAGACTACAAACAAATTACACTGTAGTCACATCACCACCATAACAAAAACTGTCAAGAAGAAGAACTAAACAAGAAAGTCTCTTAAGCTTGTGTGAACAACAGACCTTATTCAGGCATCTAACCAAAAACCAGAAGTCAGAAAACCCACTGACTTTGAAAAGAGGAAATGGGTGTGGGAAAATGCTGACTGATTTTCTGGATAGCACTCTATTTGATTCCAGTCAGGAACCTTTGTTGCCTCTCCACGCTCCTGTGATAACATCCATGTCTGCCTGTCTCTTCTTCTGCTGACATAAATGACGCCTGACCTTAATGCTGTGTGCAGAAGAAAAGCTGAATTTTACATCATTATCTAACAAAATAATCTCATTACAAGGTTCAGTTAGCTTTTCTGGAGCTACTAATTAAATCTGAACAACTATAATGTCTTTGAGTACCTGAGGGAAGTGGTGAGGTCAAGACTCTATTAATATTATATTATAATTTAATAGTAGCCTAGTAGTAGTTTTAGTGTTTATGTTATTGTTGTGTGTCAACATGATTCAACACCTTTCACTTTAAGGCTGTAACCAGCTCTGAAGGAAACGAAAGTGTGGATGAGACAATGGGGAAACCCCTTTATTTGCCTCTATAAGAGATGCGATCTCAGAGCTGCTGATTCAGTTTACAAAGCTGTGAGCAGCAGCGTGCATCAGCCACTGAATCTTTAAAAATGGAGTTCAAAATGAAGAGATTCGGATTATTTAAGGGCAAATCTCAGAGGAGCGACAGCAAGAGAGCTTTAATGGAGCGTGAGAATACCAAAAACCACTGCATCATAGACGGTAAGACTCTTTTATGACTGTGGGTTTCCTTTGTTTGCTTAGTTTACATGAATGACTGAGCTTCTTTTCATTTACAGTATCGTTGTTATCTGATGCCATCTGATTGACACTGTGGCTTTATATTTCAGTGCAGCTCAAGATGAGGCTGAGTTGTTCAAACATCTTTTTCTTTTTTGTTTTAAATTAACTTTCAAAATAAAATATTTTGAAGACATAGAGAATAAACAATCAAAAACATAACCTTCCCTGGTAGTGCATCTTTGGCAAGATGATGATGGAGTATAGTAAGTGCGATGCAGGATGTTGAATTGGATGAGTCTGTGCTTTGTGCTGGTTAAAAAAGTCTGTGAATTTCATAAAATTGTTTTCCATTCTGAGTCCGTATAAATAGCATTCAAGTCCTTTTCCCATTTGTACTTATATTTCAAGTGTTCCCGATCCAAACAATTATTAATGCATTTATAAAGAGATCAGTCCAGTTAGTGAGTCAGAAATACTGATTATTTTTCCCAAGGGTGTGTCTCCAATTCTAGGGTAGTCATCACATAGATTCTTAGCCCAGTTTCTTATTTGTAAATATTTAAATAAATGTGAAGAAGGTAAATGATATTGATTACGAATATCTGAGAATTCACTGCCTAGACCATCTTTACAGAGATCACCAAGAACTTGAATGTCACCGTCTTGCCATATATTAGATATTCTATCAGACGTGAACTCTTGCTGAGGAAAGTTATTCCACAGGGGTGTCCTTACAAAGAGCATGTTTTTTATGCCTATGAGGTTATGGCATTTCTGCCAGCACTCATAAGTGTGGCTAATTATCGGGTTGGATGTAATTTTTCCCACTTGGGTTCCAATATAAGGAAGAGACTCTAAAGGTACTGTATATATTTTACATGGTGTCGTTCTATGTCCAACCATGACGCCGTTTGAGTCTTTTCATGGGACCAGTACCATACAGCTCTGAGTTGAGAGGTCAGATAGTATAATTTAAGGTCTGGCAAATTTAGTCCTCTTTATTGATTGAAGCTTGCAATTATTATTATTATTATTATTATTTATTTTTATTTTTTTTAATTATTATTATTATTATTAGGGCGGGTTAGCACTGTTGCCTCACAGCAAGAGAGTTGCCGGTTCAATCCGAGGTGTGGGAGCCCTTCTGTGTGGTGCATGTTCTCCCTGTGTCAGCGTGGGCGTGGCTTCTCTCCAGGCACTCTGGCTTCCTCCCACAGTCCAAAGACATGCAGTTTGGGGACTAAATTGTCCGTAGGTGTGAATGTGAGCGTGAATGGTTGTCTGTCTCTATGTGTCAGCCCTGCAATAGTCTGGCGACCTCTCCAGGGTGAACCCTGCCTCTCGCCTGATGTCAGCTAGACTCCAGCCCCCCCACAACCCTCAAGAGGATGAAGCGGTTAGAAGATGAATGAATGAACTTATTGGGGTATTTCAGAGGTATAGATTGAAATAAGTAAATACATTTTGGCAACACATTCATTGTAATAATGTTGACTCTTCCTATTAGAGATAGAGGCAGATTCTTCCTTTTCTGCAAATCTTTCTTGAATATTTCTATGTGTGGGTGGTAATTCAATTTACACACACCTAGGTATTTAAAGCCCTCCGGATTCCATTTAAACCTTGATATCAGGTCAGGAAGACCTGATCGAGTGAAAGTTCCTAAGGGCATGACATCACTTTTGCCTAAGATTAACTACCCTGACAGCTGACTATATTCTTTTAATATTTCACACATCTGTGGCACTGAACTATTAGGGCTGGATATATAGATTAACAAATCATCTGCGTAAAGTGACAGTTTGCACTCTATATCTCCTATTCGAATTCCTCTAATTTTGGGGTTTGAGCGAATGGCGACTGCGAGCGGTTCAATAGCTATAGCAAACAGCAGGGGGGATAGTGGACATCCCTTTCTTGTGGGTCAGTTTAGAGTCGAAAGGTCGACTCTAAATTGTCCGTAGGTGTGAATGTCAGTGTGAATGGTTGTCTGTCTCTATGTGTCAGCCCTGTGATAGTCTGGTGACCTGTCCAGGGTGAACCCTGCCTCTCACCCAGCAGGAGCATAATCACGACCTCATTGACCTACTGTAACAATCTGACATTTGACTCTTTCATAGGATGTGAAAAGGAGAAGCAACGCCTGGAAAGTGAGGAACAATTCTCATTTCAGGAACTAGCTGAACTTCTGGGTGTGGACCTTGATGCCAGCAGCAGCACTAAGAATGGATCTTGTTGCTCAATGCACCCTGAGTCCCATCGCATTGTTTGCCTCATCCAACAGTCTGTGAACCAGCACTTCCCAGAGCCGCCGGCCGATGTGGACAAGAACCTTCACCAGCACCTGATAGATGTGAAAGAAACTGTGCACAAAGAGCTTGTGAAGCTGGGGCCCCGGTTGGAATCAATGGGGTTGTCGGGACGTCTGATTGAATGCTACCATCGTCAGACATTTCATCACCTTGATGCTCTGCTCCAGAACATCAGCTCCCCCAGGAGTTCCTTGGTGCTGATAAAGTGGGTCTCCCAAACATATCTGAGGTATCTATCTCTACATTTTACCTTCTGTATCTTTATTTACTTCAGCTTCAGAGGGTATCAGAACTTTAACTGGAGCAGGCTTGTTTTGGAGAGAGGCCTATCAGCTCCGCTGCCGTGCCGGAGCGCAGACGCAACCAACACGCATCTGGTGGAAATTGGGGGTGATTTGTTTGCCCACGGGCAGCTGCCGTGGCAGGGCTGCATCACCGCGTCCTTGATCTTTGGTTTTCCAGTGGACCGTTCGAGCAAGTCCGGCTTCTCTGCTGCTAATGCTGCTGCCGGGATACAGCGGAGGAGGAGCCGGCTGCTAATGCTATGTACCGGGACACTGCTAATGCTGCTTGCTGCTAACGTTTGTTTCTCAAAAAAATCAGGCGGGTCGATGACTCACCTGCACATGGGCTACAATGTATGATCGAAAATGGGGGGTGGGGGACTCTGGGGTTTTTTTTTTGGACCTAATTGTATTGCGGAGTTTTGCACAGCGGTAACCGGATCTTTGCTCTCCAACCACAAAAAAATGTGATGGCACAACAGTCTCCTTCAGTACATTATTCTATGCTTTCTTTTGATTTTCACATTGGCTAGTCATCCTGTTTAATTTGTCTTCTGATTAAATCGGAACCACTGAAACAAGTTGTAGGAAGCCTCTGCAAGTAATTGGTTGCTGGCAGACACTCTGCTGCAATAAAATGGTTAATCAGCAGTGCCGTGCACTGTAGAGCTGATGCGCTGCTGGTTCTGCCGGCCTGAATAGAATATAATGTCTGTAGCCTTACTCTTGTGTGTACAGCCTTTATAGACTGAGCTGAGTAGTGATGCGCGGGTCGACTCGTAACCCGCGGGACCCGCAAATGGACCTGCGGGTCAGGCAGCAGTGATCGTCTGTGAAATCGGTCTGTAAATGATATTTTGACATTATTATTATAATCTATTACTGTCATGGCATCCGAAGGTACTGATGCGTTGAGCAGGTGACAGTCCGCGGCCGTTTTCAAAACACTCTTGTGTCACGCACTCCAAAAGAAACTTGTTGAAACTTTAAACAATAATTTATTGTACAAAATGGGGGAAACAAACGTTGACAAAAACGGTTCCATAATTCATATTATATTCAAAAGAAAATGAAAAAACAGCTACAAGTTAGAGGGAATAGTGATAAAGTGGTAAAACTTGGCATTGATCCACAGCCTCAGATGGATGCGCTCAAGCGTGCCGTGCGCACAAACTCAGCTGGTAGGCGATACTATATTTTCATATTTTTAACAATGCAATTTAAAAGTTTTTTTTTTTTTTTATTGATAACCTACATTTACCAACAACAAAAAGACTACATTTAGCACCAAAAAAAATGTAAAAAAAAAAATATATATATCAAATAGCCTACCAAATTTTCATAACGAATACCTACCCATAGAAACAAATATTTGAATACTTATAATACTGCCTGTATCTGTTTCAAAATTAAAGGACAGAATTCACTCATTTTATCACAAGGCTTTTATTGTGAAACATTTGCAGGAACTTATGGTCAAAAAGTTAAAGACTTGCACGAGTCTCATAAGGTACTTTAAATGTAGCTACTGCCACCTTGTGGCGTTTGGACATTACTACAAAATACAGTTTGTCTGGGACATTAAACACAAACAGATACCCAAAGTGACTGACATAGAGCTACAACACTTAAATGAGTAAATCCAACAAATTTTGAAGACAGCATGATTATCTGCTGGTTGCGACCCCATTATTTGAGCTTTGGGCTGATATTTAGGCTTTTATTCGAATACCAGCTATTATTTGAGGAAAAATACAGTACTTATTTACAAGTGTTTCGTGCATAGTTAATTTGACATTTTGGAGAATGCTTCACTTCCTTGCTACCTTAAATGAGAAGACTGATATCACTCTCTTGTCTATCGGCAGAAAACAGCCAGTGTAGTTTAGATGAAAGACTGGAAACAGGGGAAAACAGCTAGCCTAGCTCCGTCTAACCCAAACTGTCACAAAGATGGGAGTATTTTGCTTTCAGAGGACAGAGTCAGGCTCGCTGTTTCCCCCCATTTCCAGTCTCGGTGCTAAACTAAATTAATCCCCTGCTGACTGTGGCTTGTAAAAGACAAGCATAAAAGTGATATAAATTTTCTCAACCAAACATGCATGAAAACAATTTTTACTATCTACCTGCTGTATTCTGAATAACTCGTGCTTTCTGAACAGTATAATATTCAGAAGTGAAACTGACGTTGGTATTTGTGGTACTTTCCTAGTCAGGATCTGCTCGGTCACCCCGACCTTCAGAAAATCGATCCCATGAAAGAAGTTGACCTCTTGCTGCTCACAGAGTGGGTCGAAAAGGCAAAGGACAAACTGCTTGAGAATGTGCAGGTAAGAATACTGACTCTCTTCTGCTTGTACTTGGTTGTACAACCAACCTTGGGGACCTTCATCATGTGAACAGATACTACACATTAATTCAGCCTTCTACCCCTTTCTTGACATATTTACTATGTGCCTTTGTGTAATGGAGTCATGGGAGCAGGTTTATTCCCTGGAGCACAACATATCACTGTGGTGACACTGTTCATTGGTAACAGGTGTGTGTCTATTGGACCTCAACATGAAGGACATTACAAAACAGATAAATGACAATGACTGTGACCAAAAAAAAAGCCACAAATTTCAGCATCTGGCCAAGTAAACACTAAGATGTTATGTTATAGTGACCAACCTGTATAGTTCTAATGTATTTTTGTCTCTTTTTGTGTCCACAGACAGAGGTCAGAGGTCAGCTGGAGAAAATCCTGCAGATTCAGAGAAGAAACGAAGCCGATGACGAACTTCATGTGGACACTATTATGGTATGTAGTGAAGTAGAAGTTAAAGGAGTGTCTGTTGTTGCTGTGAGAGACCATGAGGAAGGATTTGTGTGTGTGTCTGTGTGCATATGTTAAAGAAACACTGAATATTTATTTGCTTTACTTTTCTTTATTTATTGGTCTGTTTATTTGCTGCATAATAATATTATCTCCTTTTTTCTCTCTAAGTGCATCGAGGCCATGCCCAAAGAAGCACAAAACTTCAGCTCCAAACTGTCTGACCGTGTGCAAGAGGTTTGTTTCCAAGAGCTGCTTATATTCTGAAGAGGTGAGATTATCTAAACAGATTTACATCCAGACTTTATGAACATTAACATCACCATCTAAAGTTGGAACTTTGCATGTTGAACACAGCATGTTTTCTTTTGTTTGTAGCTACTCTGCTATGCAGACTGAGAGACTTGGGGAAATGGCAAAAATGGACAACCCAGAGATGAAATGCTTCTTGCAGACTTTGAACAACTGTAAAAATCTCAAGTGAGTAACTGAGCGCTTCTGTCTCTTTGCTAGATATGAATTTAGTTCAACTTAAAGTTGTTACTGTTCCTTAAAGACAAGGTGTAAAATCAAACACACTGTTGAAACAGCCAATGTATGATAGAAATACTGTTAAAGCACATGATTACACAGGATGTATGTAGTTTGAAAGACTTGATGTTTTGTAAGAAAAAACAAATATGATTATGATGATGATGAACGTTGAGTATTTCTACATTATATTCATGATATTTCCTCTCAGGCTGCATGTCCAAAATAAAGGCACCCTTGTTGAGGAAGCTGTGGCAGTGCTTGAAAACCTGGAGGTTTCTACAGTGAAACTTGTGATGGAAATCGTAGCTGACATCACAGAGGTAACTGTTCAACATAATCACAAATACGCTGTTTTCTTTCATTTCTAAGGAGCCATATTTTGTTTGAGAAACATGAAACTAAACTTTGATGTTTGTCACAGAGCCACCTGAAGAAATACTTCAAATCAGAGAACAAGGAATTTTTCCTCTTGATTGACAAAGTGAAGAATCATTTCTCCGAGTTTTCCCGCTTTGAGGACATACAAAAGGTACGTTAAAAATCTTTATTCTATTTATCTTTTTACCATTTTGAGTCTTGTATAGTCTGTTTTCCCCTAGCCGGTAGGTGTGAATGGTTGTGCAAAAAAATGCATTCACTGCAGCCATTTTTCTGACATCTTTGTGTCTAAATGCTGTTGTCTTTCTTAACAAAAACTAAACAGTGTCTGTCTCCAACTTTGTGTCTCTCAGAGAGTGATGGACGACGTCTACAAGCTCATCACTCACAGTTACCTGAAACATCTAATCCAAAGCAGCCAGCTCAAACTGAGGAGGCGCTGGAGTCCTGATTTACAAAAAGTTGCTGAGGATATGAGTTGGCTCCATATAACCATCTCAGACCTGGTGAGATCAACAGCCTGCTTGTTCTTATGTTCTCTATAATGACATTAACCCATTAGCAGCTGGATAAAGTCTTAATTTTACTGCTCTGTGTGCGTGCTGTGTTGTATCAGGCTCCTGGTGTTCAAGAGTGGAACCTCATGTTGCTGAAAGTCACAGAGCTGGCGGAGTGTAAGAGCACTGACATGATGGAGCTCACAGTTGGAAGTATGCAGAAAGACTGTCTCACGTGGAGGTAAATTATTCTGATGACAGATGTTTGTTACACACACCTGTGTCCATTTATTCCAGTAATGTTACCCTTGTTCTCTGTGTGCACTAAAAGTTTATAATCAGCTGAGACATTGATGTTTTTCTTCCTCTTTCATTCAATTTTAACTATTTTAACAGAGATACACTAAACTACAGTGTTACTCAGACACCAAATTTATTACTTTTGAAATAGTTTGGGCTCCAGGAGAAGAAGACTTAGGGTCTGTACACATGCAGCGTCTTTAACCTCCTGGAGAGAGAGCAAGGTCTGGCACTAGGGCAAAGGGTTTTTTTTGGGAGTTTGTCCTTATCCGCTGTGAGGGTCCAAAGGACAGAGGGATGTCGTATGCTGTAAAGCCCCGTGAGGCAAATTGTGATTTGTGATATTGGGCTTTATAAATACAATTGATTGATTGATTGATTGATTGAGATAGGGGACACATACACACACTAGAGTGTGGCTACCCGATCTGAGCCCAACAGGTCCTGATGGTAGGCATACCCGACCAGTCGGGCCGGGTTCGGTCAAAAATGTGTAAATTCTATTCAGGCTCGGGTCGGATTCGGTCAGCTTTCATTGAAAATGTAGTGTAAAAAAAATAAAATCCTATTGCCTGTCCTGTTTATTGCTTGGGCACTGTTATTTACGTGACAACACCTGAACAGAACACACACACACACATTGGCTGTTTGTTTCTACCTCTCCCCTCGCTGGAAGCCTCGGACCTCCTGCTGCCCACTCCCGTCTCAAACACGGAGGTCTCCCTCTCTGCGGAGCACCCACGGCACACGCCCAGCCTGTTAAATAGCCTGTAACCATAACAACTGTGTGATACAAACTCAGTGCTTTAGTGATTAAATAATGTCGGGCTCGGTTTGGTTTCGACATAACAAAACAGAAATATGCAGCCCGTGCCGCACTCTAACACACACACCTGACCTTTTAATAATTTGCAGCATTAGTTTTGTTACTTTTCAGTCCAGAAGTTCTGATTTCACTTAAACCCTTTCTGGACTTCTTAAACTTGATTTTTCTGTTTGTTGCTGTCAGCATCTAGTGGCCATTCGTGGAACTGCATCTGACTAACTCTGTTGTTTTATCTGCAGTGAGGACCTGGAGCTCCTGCCCGCATTGCTCCGATGGAACGGTCTTTCTGGAGGGCAGGTTAAGGAGGTGCTGAAGGTCCTGGAGGTCCTCCCTGGCTATGAACCCAGACCCAGAGCTACATCCTGATACTCACGTTTTGGCAATCCGTCTCCACTATCAGGGCCGGTTCCAGAAAATAATGACTAGAGGTGCATCTTAGATCAGAGGGGGCGCACATGCCCGGCACATTTATTCAACACTAAATGATGCATTTTCCAGTCATTTCAAGTGGGATTATACCAGCCAAGCAAGAATATTTAAAGTGTCTTTCAAGCGCTTTATTGCAGCAATATTGTAGCAGAACAAAGAAAAGGCCACATTTAGTCGGGGCTACGTCACCCATCAGTCCATCTAGCAACAGATGTTTCTTACACTGAAAATAAAACATAGAAATTCAAACTAGGAATTCTATCTATAACAATCAGTGTTGTCAGCTCAAAACCATCACTGATTGTTATAGATAGAATTCTTAGTTTGAATTTCTAGTTTTTTATTTTATTTTTTATTTCAAATTTGCACAAACAGTTTAATGTGGTAGGACATAGAAAAATTCTTAACTTCTTCCTACCCCTTTGAACATGACATATAACTTACTCAACAACTGATTTATTGTATTGTTTATATGCCTTATTTTTGTTATTTGTTTTTCTGTGTCTTTTTTAGAAAGTTGAATTTAATGTTCCATGGACTTGATGCTGCTAATCATTGAGGAGGTTACAAAGCAAAAAGAGGATGTTAGAAAAGACATTGAAAATCAAGAAACACTGATACGAGCGAAAGTTGGTGACAACATCACCCAAATCCTTGATTCGATTAAACAAACCTTGAAAACCTTTGAAGATGGTTTGATGACTAACAAAATCAGAAAGTACAGAAGGGATGCTGAAGATTATCAACAAGGCAAGGTCTACAACTTCCTGTGCGATGAAGACACCCAACCTTCCTTCAGGAGACGCCAGATCACTCAGCACAATGAAACCACCTCAGCTGAGAGTGACCTCCCCACTGACTCAGACTCTTCCTGGGGCTACCAGCGTCCTACGGGGAGACCACAAAAACAAAAAAACGATCAAGGCAGACCAAGAGGAAGACGAGACGTGGGAAGAAGAAATCCAGACACCAGGAACAGGCCCAACACACGCCTGTGGGTGAAAACCCGATAATCAACCTTTCCAACAAGGTACTGACTACACATCAACTCTCTGCTTTGTCTAAAGGACTAAGTTTTGTCCCTACATGCACAGTTGATTCTTTTGAAATTAAAACAGATTTGTTTCGTTTTTTCAGAAAGATTAAACTGAAGCACATGTTTGGTAATTCTGATATGCAAAGGTCTGATAAACCTGCATTCAGAAATAAGAATAAATTTAACCCTATATGTGAAAATCCTACCATCCAAACCTTCTGCAGAGTGGTTGAAAAAGAAATTTTGGACAATCACACAACAAATTACTCTTATTCAAACATAACCTATCATGAAAAATTGGCCATACAAGAACTCTCCAGAGACAAAGACATCATTATTAAAACCTGCTGATAAGGGGGGCGCAATTGTGGTGCAGAACATGGCTGATTACAAAAAGAAGCTTATCGCCAGCTAAATGACGAACAGTTCTACAGGAAGCTAAGGTTAACCCTTCTTCAGACTTTCAAAAGAAAATCCTTAATGTCACAAATAGGGCCTTGTCTTTGAACTGGATATCTAAAGACGAGTATGATTTTCTTAATTGTGAACATCCTGTGATTCCTGTATTCTATATGCTGCCTAAGATCCACAAGAGCCTTATAGAACCCAAAGGTAGGCCCATTGTGGCTTCCAATGATTCCCTTTTGGAACCCCTGTCTAAATTTGTGGATCACTTTATCAAGCCTTATGTTTTCAAACTTCCATCCTACATCAAGGATTCAACTGACGTCATTAATAAAATCTCAGAAATTGAAGATCTACCTGGAGATATCTTTTTGGTTACTCTAGATGTAGAAAGCCTCTATACAAACATACCCCATGAAAGAGGACTAGATGCTTTAGGCTTTTACCTCCAAGATGGCACCGATTTCCCCCCCAGTGAATTCATTTGCGAACTGGCCTCTCTCGTCCTTAAGTTGAATTACTTTTCTTTTATAGGGGATTTTTATCTACAGCTAAAAGGCACATCTATGGGTTCCACCTTTGCTCCAGACTTTGCCAATCTATATATGGGTTTTTTTTGAGTACAACTTTGTCTTTAATCCTGACAGGAATCCCTTTTGTCATAAAATCCTTAAATGGTACAGATATCTTGATGATATATTCTGCCTGTTTCAAGGGAAAATGGAAGAACTCTTGGAATTTGTGTCATCTTTGAATGGTGTCTACACTGATCTAAAATTCTCTCTTGAATATGACCTGCAACGTGTATCTTTTCTTGATATGTGGATTGAGTTGAAGGATGGAGGCCTCATCACAACACTATACAGGAAACCCACTGACCGTTACACTTTCCTTCTAGCTAGCAGTGCTCATCCTACAGCCTTAAAGAATGGCTTGCCTAAAAGTCAGTTTTACAGACTGAGACGCCTTTGCCACTCTGATGAAGATTACACAGAAAAATCTTTAGAAATGAAACAACGCTTTCCAGAAAGGGGTTACTCTGTTAAGTGTGTTGAGGAGGCCTACCAGGTTGCTCTATCTAAACCTAGATCTGTCCAATTGACAAAGAGTATCCAGAAAGAAAAACCTTTTTCTGTAACCTGCATTACCACCTATACTCCTCAGGCCCACATTTTTAAGAATACTATTCTTAAATATTGGCATATTCTGACCTCAGACCCAGCCCTCATTCAACACTTCAAAGATCCACTGCTTTTTGTTTACAAAAGAGGACCAAACCTACGGAATAAATTGGTTAGAGCCAGTATACTACCAAGCCCCAGACAGACCCTCCTGGCTCCCCTCAAACAAAGAAATTACCCTTGTGGTAACTGTGCTCAGTGCCACAATACATGGAAAACGAACACTTTTACACACCCCAGAACAGGGAAATTTTTTCCAGTAAGAGGAGTTATCACATGCAATACCAAAAATGTTGTATATATGCTGAAATGCCCCTGTGATAAAATCTATATTGGTAAAACTATTCGCCCTCTGAAACAAAGGATTAGTGAACACAAAAGTTCAATAAGACGAAATGATATTAATTACCCTGTTGCCCGCCATTTTAATAACCACTCCCATTCTATCTCCTCCCTCAGGTTCCAGGGAATAGAACAGGTTACTCTTCAGAGAGGGGGTGATGTTGACAGGCGACTATGTCAGAGAGAGCTGTATTGGATCCACACCTTAGAAACTTTGCAACCACTTGGTCTCAATGAGGATTTTGAAATGAGTGTTGTACTTTAAATCAATCACAATAGACTTTAGGCTACACTATGCTCTATGATGGTCATTACCTGATGCTTGCATAAAAATTGTCGCTTCTTTCTATTGGGTTGTTGCAATTTACCCTTGTAAATTATTTTGAGGTACTGATGTATTGATGTATTGATGAAATGATGTATTTATGTTTCTTGGTTTCAGTAGACCCTGTGTCTAAGGCTGTATCTGATGTAGGACTACAAGTCTCCTAGCTGGACTACAATCCCCATGATATCCTTGTAGCCTCAGCCATGTTAACACAGGTGTCTGGCATTATGCAATCAAGTGAAGAGATGGCCAGAACCCTTTATCTACAGCCACATTCACTTGGTGTGCATGCCTGAAGAAGGTCACAGACCGAAAGCTTGCAGAAATAAATTGATGATTGTACAGAGTTGTGAGTGTGCGGTTGCTGTTTTTTGTTTTTTCAAGTGTCTTAGTTCAGCTCCAGCACCTCTAAGAAGAATCTTGCCCACGGATGAGCGGTGGCTTTTTTCATTTTAGAAAGTTGAATTTAAAAAAAAAAAAAAAAAAAAAAAAATAAAATAAAAATAACCTGCGTGAGCGTTGACAGTGATGTTACTGAAGAAAGGCAGGAATTTTATTTAATTACCATTGAATTAAAACTAAACTGGCAAATAGAATACGCACTTCACTATCAATGTGTTCTATGTTGTTACGTCAACCTTATTATTTTTTTTCACTCTTTTCAACTGAGCATGCAGACACATAAAATAAGGGTGCAATGTGTGACACCCAGTAATGTGTGGTCACATTATGTGATTTCATTTTTGTCAATTATATATATTTTACATGTGTAAATTTAAAAAGGGCAGCTTAATTTACATGATGCTGTGTAAAATCTTATTTGGGGTCGAATTCCAATTTATGTCACAAGGGGGCATCGTCTCCCAGGTGGGGCAGCTTGATGGGTCTAGCACTCGGCTCTCGTCTTCAGACTGGCAGAAGCGAGAGAAAGAAGCACATTACCTGTTGTCGTCTCATGATTTTCCCTGTTGTTTACAGGTTAGTACATAGTAAAATCACACACATGTGGTCTGTATAACCTCTGTACCTTGTAAAGGTAAATATCACCGTATGCTCTTTTTGTTATGGTGTGTATTTTGTTTAGACCGAGGTTTTAAGATAGCGTAGCCGGAATGCTAATGTCGGAAGGCTAATGCTGCAACCGTGCACTTGCTTGCAATAAGCAGAAAACCAAATACGTTTGGAGACCAATGTATTTTTCTTTTGTGTACATATGAAGAAATACAATATACATGACTGTTTATAGTTTTGTTTATGAGATGTAAATTTAGATTATTTTATTTTATTTTATATTATTTTGTACTGAGTTTATACTGGTACTGAGTGTGGGAAAAGAACTCTGGAGTTTCAGATGCTGTTAAAGGGCAAGTAAGACACATACATGTGTATAAATAAAAGACTGGCAGAAGCGAGAGAAGGAAGCACATTACCTGTTGTCGTCTCATGATTTTCCCTGTTGTTTACAGTTTACAGGACAAATATTCACACAAATAATCTGTCAAGAGGCTTCACATCCGGGGCCTGTTACAAATGCATGCTTATGCACCCTCGTAAAAAACCAGCGATGTACAATGCAACTTGTTTTGGGGAAGCTGTTATTGCTTTCTCACTTGGGGCAATTCCAGAGAGAAGCCCCAGATTCCTGTTCATACTTAGGGAATCTATACTCATTCTGCAGTCTTATAGTGACTGCCACTTCTGGAAGCCTTCATCTTTTTCTTTTTCTTTCTCACCTTTTTGGTATGGTGATTTTGTGTTGTCCACTTATTCACATGACTGTCAACGATAATGTTAAATACTTGAAGAATAGTGTAACCAAAGTTCTGTTACATAACATGGACTGTGATTTATTGGACAAAGTCAATGTATATGCTATCTTTATCAATAAATGAAAGCATTCAAAATTATTTCATATAATGTGAACGGTATAAATAATCTGATAAAACGCAAGAAGTTACTTCAGCAACTTCAAGAAGAAGCCGGAGATATTATTTTCTTGCAGGAAACACACCTCGTGAAATCAGAACATGAAAAACTTAAGGTAGCTCTAGTAAGTCCTTAAAAACTCTCCAGCTAATTCAGAATGCAGCAGCACGTGTACTAACAGGAACTAAGAAACGAGATCATATTTCTCCTGTTTTAGTTTCTCTTCACTGGCTTCCTGTAAAATCCAGAATTGAATTTAAAATCCTACTCTTAACTTATAAAGCTCTACAGCTAAAGACCCACTGTCTCCTCTAATTTTTGCAATCTGTATCAAATCTCTGGCAGCATATATCAGAATGAATAAAGAAACTGAAGGCGTGAACATAGCAGAGGAGTGTCACAAATTGGCTTTATATGCTGACGATGTGGTTTTATATATAACAAACTTGGAAAAATCATTACCGGCATTAATGCAAACTATTAATGCTTACAGTTCAGCCTCAGGCTACAAGTTAAATATACAGAAGTGTGAAGCGATGGCTCTAGGTGCCCCTGTCTGTAAAGCATTGAAAAAGGAGTATTCATGGCAATGGGATAAGGACAGAGTGAAATATCTAGGAACTGTGATACCAAAAAATACCAATTTACTGTACCAGCTGAACTACAAAAGTTTGGAAATACAAATTAGGTAAGACCTGAATCGGTGAAGTACTGTTATCTTAACACTGGGTAGAAGAATAGTAGTCCCCTGCTTTTTGTTTTTATTTCAGACAGTACCTGTGTATATGAGTTCAATTGATTTTATAAACTGGGACAAAATGATGAGTAAATTGTTGTGGGATGAAAAGAAACCGAGAGTTAAATTGGAGACATTGAAACTGGCCAATGAGAGGGGGGGACTTGCTCTCCCCAATCTGAAGCATTACTATTATGCTGCTGAAATGCACCCAATATGGGTTTGGTTAAACGATAATTCCTAAGCAAGGTGGAGGTCAACACAAAAGTACATGTGCCATGTTTTATTAAAAATAATACCTTTCTGTATAGTAATCCAACAAAAAACACAAGCAACTGAGAATATATTCAGCACAAATACTTTGGAGATCTGGCACAGAATTAAAAAGCATTGTGAAATGAAGAATGACCTAATTGCATTGAGAGAGATAAAGGAGGATTTCGAATTTACACTTAATAAACAGGATGCACTGTTCAGTATATGGGCACAAAGAGGACTGACCATATCTGGACAGTGTCTCGATGATAATGGAGTAATGCCATTTGAAACTTTAAGGAAACGTTATGATTTACCACACTCCCACCATCTTTGTTATTTGCAAACGAGAAGTTATATCCATGACAGTGAGATAGGAAGAAAGACCAATTTTTGCTCAAGAACTCAATTTTTGCTCAAGAACTATAACAATGTTAGAGTACCACATCAAATTTCAGCAGTGTATGCTATTCTAGAAAATAGCTACAAGCAGCAAGACACAAGGGCCAAATTAAAATGGGAAAAAGAGCTCAACATACATATAGCAGAGGAAACGTGGAAGCAAATGAATCGGAATGTACATACAACTACAGCATCTCCCTATTGGAGGGAGTATCCATGGAAAATACAATCACGTTACTTTATAACACCAGTGCAACAAGTTAAATATAATCGTAAAGTACTATCAAACTGCTGGAGGGAGTGTGATGAATCTTATGCTAAATTTAGTCATATTTTTGGTTTTGCACATCATTAAAATAATTTTGGAATAATATACAGAATGAAATTAATATTATTTTAAAGGTTGACAGTAATGAGTCTTGGTTCCTAATATTGAGGCAGACAGTCATTTGGGGGAGCACTATATGTGCCTTGCTTTGAGTAAGGCTTTGTTTTTGTTTCTGTGTTCTTGTTTTCTTTTTTTTTTCTTTTGTTTTGCTTGTTGTTGTTTTTTCTCTGTCTTGAGGTAGATGAGAGACCTCGATAAGGGAAAAAATAGACTTATGAAATAAGATTTTCTAAGGTGGAAAAAGAAACAAGGATGTATTTGTTTTGTTTTTAATTTTTACTGTTATGAACTTGAGATTGACTGAGTACATGGAAATGAAATGTCAGTATTTTTAGTACTTATCTAGGGGGGGACAGCATGCAGCAAAGGGCCACAGGCTGGATTTGAACCCAGGCCGCTGTGGCTACAGCCTTGTACATGGGGCGCCTGCTTTGCCCACTAAGCCTCTGACGCCCCATTAAATAATATTTTTGTTATCTTACTATATAATGACGAAAACTCTGTCTGTCTGCGTGTCTTTTCTATGTTTTTCTCCTCACTGACTTGGTCAATCCATGTGAAGTTTGGCACAGTGGTGGAGGGTCATGGGAGGATGCCAATGAAGCAATATTACATCAATTGGCCAAAGGGGGGGCGCTATAGCAACCCATTGAAATGACCCTCATTTGAATGGGCATATCTCATGCCCCCTATGTTGCAGAGACATGAAACTTTGCACAGAGATGCCTCTCCTCATGAGGAACACATTTGCCCCAAGAACCCATAACTTCCGGGTTTATAGATTCTCCACCATTTTGAATTTTTTGAAAAACACTTAAAAATCAATCTCAAGCTGAAGCAAACTTCTTTTTAAACATAATTGAGAGTGCAAAGGGAAATTCTTTTGTTAAATGTCAAAAAAAGTGTCTGTATGATTTTTTGCTAAAAAGCCGACAAAGATTGATCATTCTGGTGTGTTTCTGGGACGGGACGAGCTTGCTTGGGTGAACGAGTTCAGGTACCTGGGGGTCATCCTGGACTCGACACTCTCATTCAAGAAACACATGAGAAAAGTGTCTAACTCTGTCAAATACAACCTGGCTAATTTCAGACAGATCAGGCATTCTGTAACTACCAGTGCAGCTTTGATGTTTTTACATTGTATGATCCTCTCACATATAGACTTCTGCTTAATGAGCTGGTCTCTGGCATGTACAACAGCACTTAAACCAATAGAATCTCTCTACAAGAAAGCCCTAAAGACTCTGGATAAAAAACCCTTCTCCTTCCATATCTGCAAGACCCTCAAAAATCATAATTTTTTAAGTTTCCATAATTTTAAAACCTTCAGATTTGCCTGCTTTGTGTATAAAAGTCTCCAAGGTCTTGCTCCACCGCTGCTGAACGAATTCATTAGGACAAGGACTGAGGGAGGTATAAGCACCAGGACTTGTGTTAGAGGCGACTGTGAGATTCCACACGCACACTACGTTTGGGAGGAATGTGTTGTCTGTTATGGGGGGGAACATCTGGAACAGTCTTCCCTCCACAATAAGGGAATGCGCCACGTACTCTTCTTTTAAAGGACATCTTAAACAATAGCTCAAATCAAATCAAAAGTGCGACCACAAACTGGACTTGAGTCTACTTGAACATTATTTTCTATTGTTTTGCTTTATCCTGTCTGAGTCTGGTATCCTTCTGTTTGTATAATGAATTGTCTTGTGTTTGTTGTCTCCTCTATTTCTATTTTATCTATTTATCTGCTGTCTCCTCCATTTGTATGTTATCTATTTATTTAGTTATTGGGGACTACGGATGCAAATTAGGATCTTTGCTACAATCCGGCATGTTTACAGAGATGTATGATTGATGTTCATTAATGTGCACTGTCCCTGTCCAACTAAAGTAAAGTAAAGTAAACTCATATTTCAGAGAGTTATGCTTTTGCTATTTTAATTCGCCATTTACTCCTGTTAGGTGAAGCACGTTTTCATCTGACTTTTACCCCACTTGCAAAACGCTAAACAGCAACACTCATATGTATTACAGTCTCTTATTATTACACACTCTTTATGCTCATGTGTCATAACTTCATATTCAACATATTCCGATACTGTTAGCTCACCTGTAGACACAGAAACACAAGCACATCAGCACGACCACATCTCTTCCTAGGAAGTTTGACTGATCTGCATGAAACTGGGTGAACATAATCTCGGGAGCAATATCTTAAGTTCCCTCTCGGCAAAAGTTGGAAAACTTACTGAAACTGAACTTCTGTAAGGCAATGACTTTAACTATCTGCCTTTCAACATGCTACCTCAATTGCTAATGTACAGTTTTAGCCCACTAACTATCCCACTATTGGCAATGGTACTACTGTACTTTCAATACAGCATGGGAGTACCGCAAGGGTCTGTTCTTGGTCCATTGTTGTTCACAATGTATATCAGCGACCTACCAAGCTGCTGTCCAGATGTCAACTGCCAGATGTACGCTGATGACACGGTCGTCCATGTGTCCACTAAAACACCCAGCCTGGCAGGTGAGCATCTGACGCAGGCTTTATTGAACATTTCTGAATGGCTTGAGTTATTCCATCTAACTCTTAATGTTAAAAAAACTGTATCCATGTGCTTCTCCATGCGTAATACGCCCTCATCTGATGTATTTGAGGTCAGGATTAAGAAGGAAATCATTGATGAAGTGAATGAAGTCAAGTACCTTGGCATCATCCTGGACAAGAACTTAAAGTTTGATAGTCAGGTTCAGTACATCTGTAACAAGGTTAGACCAAATCTTAACTGCTTTCGTTTTATTAGAAGGAACCTGTCACATCAAGCTGCAAAACTGTACATGCATGCAATGATTTTTTTCCCATTTGTCATATTGCATCACATCATGGTCACAAGCTTCTTCAACCACATTAAAACCTATAATCTCAATATACAAGCAGGCAATAAAAATCATGGACCGGAAACCAATGAGATGGCATCACTGCCGCATTTTCAGAAAACACAAACTTCTCACCTTTGAAAATTTTATGAATTTTAGTACTTTTAAATTGTTTTTTAAATGTCTAAATGACTCAAACAATGGTTAAAATCAAAACAACAGTGCTCACGTGAAAAGTTTTAACTGGCTGATTGCTTGATCATGTTGCCTTTGCTTTGTAGCTTATGTATGTACTTTAATCTGAAAAATTGCTTCTCTTTTACTGTTGTATGTTATTGTATACTGCATTTTTTCCCCTTTTCTTTTCTTTTCTTTTTACATTTATTATTTTTATCATTTCAAAAGCCTCCTGTGGACAAGTGTTGCGAATTAAAACGTGTGCTTAAACACTCAAACAATGCATCTGGTCCTCCCAATGCAATTGTGATATCCACATCAAATAAACAATAAAACAAAATAAAAATAAAATAAACAATAAAGCAATCGTACTATCAAATTCACAAAAACTCTGTCTGACATTACTCTTCTTAATGGGTTCAGTTGACTATTTAATCTGCAATTTCCTATGACCTGTATCCCTGGAGCTACTAATTAAATCTGAACAACTATAATGTCTTTGAGTACCTGAAGGAAGTGGTGAAGTCAAGACTCAACCTACAATTATTATCATTATCATTATTAGATTATAATTTAATAGTAGTAGTTTTAATGTTTGTCATTGTTGTGTGTCAACATGATTCAACACCTTTCACTTTTACTTCGCTGTGACCAGCTTTGAAGGAAACGAAAGTGTGGATGAGGTGGTAGGGAAACCTGTTTATTTGCTTCTATAAGAGATGCGATCTCAGAGCTGCTGATTCAGCTTACAAAGCCCTGAGCAGCAACGTGCATCACTTAAAAATCACAGAGTGCATCAGCTACTGAATCTTTAAAAATGGAGTTCAAAATCAAGAGATTCAGATCATTTAGGATCAAACCTAAAAGGAGCAACAACAGGCGACCTTTAATGGAGAGTGAGAATACCAACAACAACTACTGCACCGTAGACGGTAAGACTCTTTTATGACTGTGGGTTTGCTTTGTTTGCATAGTTTACATGAATGAGTGACTTTCTTTTCATTTACAGTATCGTTGTTATCTGATACCATCTGATTGTTACTGTGGCTTTATATTTCAGTGCAGCCTGAGATGAGGCTGAGTTGTTCAAACATCTTTTTAAATACTGTCTTCCTGGGTGTGTGCTCGTGAAATGGAAATATAGAACCTCAGAAGTTACAAAGTGCAAAAACAATGATGTGTTTTTTACTTTAATGTTGCAGGTGGCGAAGATAGAGATCATTTTAATTACTTTATAAACTGCTGGGTAGCTACATGAATCAGAATATATCAGAAGTTACAAGTTGATTTACATTTTGTATAAATAATCTGAATCTGCAAAGTAACTAAAGCTCCCACATAAATGTAGTGGAGTAAAAAGTATAATATCTGCCTCCAAACTGTAGTGGAATATAAGTATAGAGTAGCATAAAATTGAAATATTCAAGTAAAGTGCAAATATGTCAGAATTTGAGGTCAGTTTCTTTCAGTACAGTAAATGAGTAAATGTACTTGGATACAATCTACAGCAGGATTTTACCTGGACTCGTCTTTTGATTTATGAAACAGGTCTAGCAAAGTTTTTAAATTTACAGATATAACGTGTAAAAACTGCAAAGTCTATTTGGAAAGCAGTGTCAGTGCAGTAAAAATCAGACCTTATCAAACCGCCGCTCGGCCTCTGGTGTTACATTAATATTAACCATGTCGGAGAATCCAAGCTCCTGAACAAGTATGTGGCCTCAATTACCCCCGAGAAGTGCTGTGCATAGTACACACACTGTTGTTGTGCACAAAAGGTTGAGTAACACATGAAGGTGTTGTGCAGGTGGGTGTGTAAACCTGTTATTGATCTATTTTTGATTTCACTCCTTTCTCAGAATACAAACCTGTTCTTCTGCTTTCACATAACTGAAAGGAAAACTATACCTGGCCGCCAGAAACTCAACTAATACACCAGAAATTATTAAATGAGGACAATTAGCCAAACCATGAGTGAAATTTATCCCAAAGATAAATGAAATATGGAGAAAAAAAACATATAATAATAATAAACTTTATTTCTATAGCACCTTTCAAAACACAGTTAAGTGCTTTACAAAACCAAATAAAAGACAAAGCAATAAAAACACAAAATGATTTTTAAAAAAAAATTAAAAGCATTGAAAGGCCGTTTTAAACAAGTAGGTTTTCAGAAGTGATTCAAAAGATGAGACTGAGTTTGCAGCTCTGATCTTCTCAAAGGAGCTCTGACTGCAAAGGCTCAGTCACCTTTGTGAATTAATCGAGACCTCAGAACAACAAGAAAAGATGCATCTGAGGATCTCAGGGTGCGAGAAGGACCATAGGTCAATAAAAGATCTGTTATATAATTGGAGCGAGGCCTCTCAGGGCTTTGTAGGTAATCAATAAAATCTTAAAATCAATCCTAAAAGCAACAGGTAACCAATGTAAGGAAGCCAGGATTGGTGTGATGGGGTCATGCTTTCTAGTCCGAGTAGCAGAGTTTTGGATGAGCTGGAGGTGTGAGAGGGATTTTTTACTGATGCCAGAGAACCTGGAAGTGCAATAATCTAAACGACTGGTTATGAATGCATGAATAACAGTTTCCAGTTAATAAGAAGTACCTCTAGGTGGCAGTGTTGTATTCCCAAACGTAAACTGCCTTTGCACAAACAGCTTTCTCGTACAAGGCTATAAAGGAATGGAATAATCTTCCAACAGACAAAGTGGCAAATATTATCTTGGAGGACATCACTGCACTTGGTTGACTATTTTTCTATGATCTTAGATGTAAATATTGCATGTTTCTTTCAGATAAAACACATTTTTGACTTGTGAATGAGTCAATGGAATTTCTTGCAATAATGAAAAAATGCTGGCAATCATGTCTGCCTGGCACAAACCACATGTTTTGGACAACTGTGAAGTGACAGAATGTCCCAGCATCATGTATCTTATATTGCCAGATTCCAGAGTGTTTCCCATCTTCATATATGGCAGAATATGTCAACTTCCAACTTGCTATGCTGAGACACATGTAAAAATGTAAGAATTTAGTCACTCAAATTTGTTTTTTTATTGATATAAAAATTAATATAAAATACAGGTACATAGAAGGACATGGAATGATGGTAAATCTGAATTTCCCAGATTATCCTGAAAAAACAAGATATATTGTGTATGTAGCCTTTATAATGACTGTGATGTGAGCTCAAAAGTAAAGGCAGTAAAAAATAACCCAAACAAGGCCTAGAGCCCATAGGGTTTTAACCTACTGCAACAATCTGACATTTGACTCTTTCATAGGATGTGAAAAGGAGGAGCAACGCCTGGAAAGTGAGGAACAATTCTCACTTCAGGAACTTGCTGAACTTCTGGGTGCGGACCTTGATGCCAGCAGCACCACTGAGAATGGACCTTGTTGCTCAATGGACCCTGAGTCCAATTCACGGCAGGATCGCATTGTTCGCCTCATCCAACAATCTGTGAACCAGCACTTCCCAGAGTCGCCGGCCAATGTGGACGACGAGAACCTTCACCAGCACCTGATAGATGTGAAGGAAACTGTGCACAAAGAGCTTGTGAAGCTGGGGCCCCGGCTGGAATCAATGGGGTTGTCGGGACGTCTGATTGAATGCTACCATCGTCAGACATTTCGTCACCTTGATGCTCTGCTCCAGAACATCAGCTCCCCCAGGAGTTCCTTGGTGCTGATAAAGTGGGTCTCCCAAACATATCTGAGGTATCTATCTCTACATTTTACCTTCTGTATCTTTATTTACTTCAACTTCAGAGGGTATCAGAACTGGAGCAGGCTTGAGTTAGAGAGAGGCCTTTATGTCTGATTCACACCACATAAGTACATTTGGTCATATTTTAGTGTGAAGCCTCCTTCGTTTCTGATCTTTGTTTCTGCATTAAGCTGTTAATTCAAACTTAATACTTCCTGTATCTGTTTCAAAATTAAAGCACAGAATCACTCATTTTATAACAAGGCTTGTATTGTGAAACCTTTGCAGGAACGTCAAAAAGTTAAAGACTTGCACGAGTCCCATAAGGTACTTTAAATGTAGCTACTGCCACCTTGTGGCGATTAGACATTACTACAAAATACAGTTTGTCTGGGACATTAAACACAAACAGATACCCAAAGTGACTGACATAGAGCTACAACACTTAAATGAGTAAATCCAACAAATTTTAAGACAGCATGATTGTCTGCTGGTCGTGACCCCATTATTTGAGCTCTGGGCTGATATTTAGGCCAGAAAACAGCCAGTGTAGTTCAGCTCAAAGACTGGAAACAGGGGAAAACAGCTAGCCTAGCTCCGTCTAACCCAAACTGTAACAAAGATGGGAGTATTTTGCTTTTAGTGGACAGAGTCAGGCTCGCTGTTTCCCCCCATTTCCAGTCTTGGTGCTAAACTAAATTAATCTCCTGCTGGCTGTGGCTTGTAAAAGACAAGCCAAACTCTAATTTTTACTATCTACCTGCTGTATTCTGAATAACTCGTGCTTTCTGAACAGTATAATATTCAGAAGTGAAACTGACGTTGGTATTTGTGGTACTTTCCTAGTAAGGATCTGCTCGGTCACCCCGACCTTCAGAAAATGGATCCCATGAAAGATGTTGACCTCATGCTGCTCACAGAGTGGGTCGAAAAGGCAAAGGACAAACTGCTTGAGAATGTGCAGGTAAGAATACTGACTCTCTTCTGCTTGTACTTGGTCACACAATTCAAAACCTTCATCATGTGAACAGATGCTACACATTAATTCAGCCTTCTACCCCTTTCTTGACATATTTACTATGTGCCTTTGTGTAATGGAGTCATGGGAGCAGGTTTATTCCCTGGAGCACAACATATCACTGTGGTGACACTGTTCATTGGTAACAGGTGTGTGTCTATTGGACCTCAACATGAAGGACATTATAAAACAGATAAATGACAATGACTGTGACCAAAAAAAAGCCACAAATTTCAGCATCTGGCCAAGTAAACACTAAGATGTTATGTTATAGTGACCAACCTGTATAGTTCTAATGTATTTTTGTCTCTTTTTGTGTCCACAGACAGAGGTCAGAGGTCAGCTGGAGAAAATCCCGCAGATTCAGAGAAGAAATGAAGCCGATGACAAACTTCATCTGGACACTATTGCGGTAGGTAGTGCACAGGAAACACTGCATATTTATTTGCTTTACTTTTCTTTATTTATTGGTCTGTTTATTTGCTGCATAATAATATTATTTCCTTTTTTCTCTCTAAGTGCATCGAGGCCATGCCCAAAGAAGCACAAAACTTTAGCTCCAAACTGTCTGACCGTGTGCGGAAGGTTTGTTTCAAAGAGCTACTTATATTTCTGAAGAGGTGAGATTATCTAAACAGATTTACATCCAGACTTTATGAACATTAACATCACCATCTAAAGTCGGAACTTTGCATGTTGAACACGGCATGTTTTCTTTGGTTTGTAGCTACTCTGCTATGCAGACTGAGAGACTTGGGGAAATGGCAAAAATGGACAACCCAGAGATGAAATGCTTCTTCCAGACTTTGAACAACTGTGAAAATCTCAAGTGAGTAACTGAGTGCTTCTGTCTCTTTGCTAGATGTGAATTTAGTTCAAATTAAACTTGTTACTGTTCCTTAAAGACAAGGTGTAAAATCAAACACTGTTGAAACAGCCAATGTATGATAGAAATACCGTTAAGGCACATGATTACACAGGATGTATGTACACTGAATAAAAATATAAACGCAACACTTGTTTTTGCTCTCATTTTTCCATGAGCTGAACTCAAAGATCTAAAACATTTTCTATACACACAAAAGACCATTTCTCACAAATATTGTTCACAAATCAGTCTAAATCTGTGTTAGTGGGCACTTCTCCTTTGCCAAGATAATCCATCCCACCTCACAGGTGTGGCATATCAAGATGCTGATTAGACAGCATGATTATTGCACAGGTGTGCCTTAGGCTGGCCACAACAAAAGGCCACTCTAAAATGTGCAGTTTTGCTTTATTGGGGGGGGTCGGAAAACCAGTCAGTATCCGGTGTGACCACCATTTGCCTCACACAGTGCAACACACCTTCGCATAGAGTTGATCAGGTTGTTGATTGTGGCCTGTGGAATGTTGGTCCACTCCTCTTCAATGGCTGTGCGAAGTTGCTGGATATTGGCAGGAACTGGAACACGCTGTTGTATACGCCGATCCAGAGCATCCCAAACATGCTCAATAGGTGACATGTCCGGTGAGCATGCTGACCATGCAAGAACTGGGCTGTTTTCAGCTTCCAGGAATTGTGTACAGATCCTTGCAACATGGGGCTGTGCATTATCATGCTGCAGCATGAGGTGCTGTGTGATAAAACTGAACAGGTCAGAGTGGCTTTTTATTGTGGCCAGCCTAAGGCACACCTGTGCAATAATCATGCTGTCTAATCAGCATTTTGATATGCCACACCTGTGAGGTGGGATGGATTATCTCGGAAAAGGAGAAGTGCTCACTAAAAGAGATTTAGACAGATTTGTGAACAATATTTCAGGGAAATGGTCTTTTGTGTGTATAGAAAATGTTTTAGATCTTTGAGTTCAGCTCATGAAAAATGGGAGCAAAAACAAAAGTGTTGCGTTTATATTTTTGTTCAGTATAGTTTAAAAGACTTGATGTTTAGTAAGAAAAAACAAATATGATTATGATGATGATGAACGTTGAGTATTTCTTCATTATATTCATGATATTTCCTCTCAGGCTGCACGTCCAAAATAAAGGCATCCTTGTTGAGGAAGCTGTGGCAGTGCTTAAAAACCTGGAGGATTCCACAATGAAACTTGTGATGGAAATCGTAGCTGACATCACAAAGGTAACTGTTCACCATAATCACAAATACGCTGTTTTCTTTCATTTCTAAAGAGCCATATATTTCTGTTGAGAAACATGAAACTAACTTTGATGTTTTGTCACAGAGCCACCTGAAGAAATACTTCAAATCAGAGAACAAGGAATTCTCCCTCTTGATTGACAAAGTGAAGAATCATTTCTCCGAGTTTTCCCACTTTGAGGACATACAAAAGGTACGTTAAAAATCTTTATTCTATTTTTTTTTTCTTTTTTTTTTTTGCCATTTTGAGTCTTGTATAGTCTCTGTTTTCCCCTAGCTGGTAGGTGTGAATGGTTGTGCAAGGGTGAATTGTTAATATAGAAAAGGAACTCAAAATGCAACTACACTGCATGCATAAGAAAGACCTGCCTGTCTGATAGCAGAGGAACATTTGTAAAATACAGCACATTGTATATCATCTCTAATTTAAAAAAAAAAAGGCATTCATTGCAGCAATATTTCTGACATCTTTGTGTCTAAATGCTGTTGTCTTTCTTAGCAAAAACTAAACAGTGTCTGTCTCCAACTTTGTGTCTCTCAGAGAGTGATGGACAACGTCTACAAGCTCATCACTCACAGTTACCTGAAACATCTAATCCAAAGCAGCCAGCTCAAACTGAGGAGGCGCTGGAGTCCTGATTTTGAACAAAAAGTTGCTGAGGATATGAGTTGGCTCCATAAAACCATCTCAGACCTGGTGAGATCAACAGCCTGCTTGTTCTTATGTTCTCTATAATGACATTAACCCATTAGCAGCTGGATAAAGTCTTAATTTTACTGCTCTGTGTGTGTGCTGTGTTGTATCAGGCTCCTGGTGTTCAAGAGTGGAACCTCATGTTGCTGAAAGTCACAGAGCTGGTGGAGTGTAAGAGCACTGACATGATGGAGCTCACAGTTGGAAGTATGCAGAATGAATGTCTCACGTTGAGGTAAATTATTCTGATGACAGATGTTTGTTACACACACCTGTGTCCATTTATTCCAGTAATGTTACCCTTGTTCTCTGTGTGCACTAAAAGTTTAGAATCAGCTGAGACATTGATGTTTTTCTTCCTCTTTCATTCAATTATAACTATTTTAACAGAGATACACTAAACTACAGTGTTACTCAGACACCAAATTTATTACTTTTGAAATAGTTTGAGCCCCAGAAGAAGAAGACCGTTCACATGCTGTGTCTTTAAACTCCTGGAGAGATCGAGATCTGGCACTAGGTGCTTCTCTTTGTGCGTCTTGGGGCCGTACACATGCTGCATTTTTTGCACCCTCAAACTGTTAAGTGTGTTGCAGCTCAGGAAACACAGAATGGATTAAACCCAAAAGCCCAATTGGTAAACTGAATGTCCAGCATCTTTAATCAAGTCAAAATAAAAAAATCAGTAAACAGACAGCAAACAAATACAAGGTGAAAGATGGTCTTTATGAGGGTAGTCTCGCTCACCAGACCTTTCTCAAGAAAAGAAAGGTCTGGCTGGGCCGACTCTCACTTTGAGATTGGAGAAAAAACGCTCGGGCTGCTTGTATTTCTTTCAACCAATCACAATCATTCTGGGCGGTGCCACAGCAACGGTGTGCTTGCAAAAATATTGCCAGGGGGAAACAGGTTTTGGTGTAACACGCCTACAAAAATATTGCCTACAGGACGCGAACCATGGCAGAAAAATGGCTACATCCCCGCAAGACCATACATCACAAAAGTTAGTAAAGGACGTGTTGAAAACTGCTACACAAACAGAGGTGGTAGGGCAGGACTTCAGCAGGTGGCTCGTTCTGCCCAATGAGAGGCTGATCTATTCAGCAAACTTCCGCCCACTCGGACTATTATGAGGTTGTGTTTTTGGGCTGGACCTTTTAATAATTTGCAGCATTAGTTTTCTTACCTTTCAGTCCAGAAGTTCTGATTTCACTTAAACCCTCTCTGGACTTCTTAAACTTGACTTTTTTGTTTGTTGCTGTCAGCATCTAGTGGCCATTCGTGGAACTGCATCTCACTAACTCTGTTGTTTTATCTGCAGTGAGGACCCGGAGCTCCTGCCCGCATTGCTCCAATGGAACGGTCTTTCTGAAAAGCAGATTAAGGAGGTGCTGAAGGTCCTGGAGGACCTCCCTGGCTATGAACCCAGATCCAAATCTACATCCTGGTATTCACGTATTGGCAATCTGACTCTACTATGAAGAATTAACATTCTTTTCTGGCTTGATGCTAATCACACACCGGCTCTGCTATTGCACGCCAGCATTCTTCCTTTGCTACGTTAGAGAAAATAGAGAGAGAAAATATCAAAAAGACTGTGGTTGCGTTGCTTTACAGCTGTCCGTGGCAGCAGATTGCTCAGTGTTCCTATTGGTCAAAGTGACGGCTGTTAGACACAAAGTGGATATGCACTTTTACCACTCTGTTGTGCGCCTGTGGTGTAACGACACTCATAGTCGTTCACAGTCTGTCAACACCATAGGACGGCCATATTGGGCTTCTTCTTCTTCTTTTAATTTTATTGGCGGAGTGTGGACTAGGTATCTAAATGATCTCTAATGTATTCATATGTATGTCTGTCAAACAAAAGAAACAAAACAGTCAAAACAAACAAAACAAAACAAACAAAATTCACTTAACATCAAATAATAATTATATAATAATAATATATATAGCCTTATATTCTATTCATTAATCAAGTTGATCTTAAAAAATTCATTAGCTTTCCCAATCCAAGAGCAGTTGGCGAAAAACTCAAATCCAGTATTTCCATCTCCCTGGCTCTCCTCTCAACAATCCATCCAAAGCTTTTCGTTTGCTTTTTCCCATGTTCCCAGCATGGCTCAGTTGTATTTATTGTCGGATGATTTCATCTCTGATTACAATTGTCTGCTTGGCAGCCCCAGTTATAGCATCTCTTACACTTCCATTCAATATTACTATATCCTGTTCTCTATTCCTGAAACGTGATTCACTCATCTCTCTGAATTTATCCCACTGGGCCCTTCCAAACATCCACCTTTCTAATGGATGTTCTATGCCCAGCCTGCTTTACCTATTTTACACAAAATTGGGTAATGATCACTTCCAACTGTTGTCTGACTCATTAACTCCCACAAACAAATACCTGCCAAGGATTGAGATAAGTCTAAACTGGACTCTTTTCCTGTACTACAGTCAACTCCCATCATTTAAACACACAAGACCCAAATACTCCATCAAATCCTCCACTATCAAACTATTCCTATCACTTCTGTCCCCTCCTCAAAGAGAACTGTGGGCATTGAACTCACCACACCAAACGACGCTCCTCTTATCTGCTGCCTTCACTGCCTCCAGCGTTTCCAATTCCATCCTCTGACAAGGACTGTAGAATTCACAATTACCAAACTTCCATCTCCTATCCAAACCTCAACCACTACATACTCCAGTCCCTTTTTCTAGTTCTCTGTACGAAACACCTTGCCTAATAAACGTAGCGCATCCTCGCCAATTAATCTCTACTCTATCCCTTCTTATGCACACATATCCTGGAATCACAAAATCTAAATTAGGTTTCAGCCACGTCTCTTCTACACATATTATATCTGGTTTACTTTTTAAATCCTGAAGAAATCCTTTAAATTCTTGTCCATTCGACAGCAGACTTCTTGCATTCCACTGAAGAAGTAACATGATTAATACTAATCCAGTGAACATAGTTCTTTGTCCAACTGTCCCTGTCTTTTAAGCTCTTCTTGAACATCCAACCCAGATACTCCATGAATATTTAAATATCTTGCTGCACTCTTTACAATTATCTCAGTCTTCTCAGATCTCCCTTTTGCTTGGAATGTGCAGTTAATTACTTCAGCCATGAAATACACAAAATTAACCTTATTTACCAGCAATATATTTTCATCTTCCATCTGACTCTTTCTCACAGTTCGTTCGGTTGACTTTTCCTTCTCTATTGTGTCTGTTGTTTCACTACTTCTGCAAAAAATAGACCATTGTTCACTCTTAGCTTCTGCACTTCCACTGCCTTCATGATCCCCTCCACACTTTCCACACTTTTGTTTACCTTTGCGCCCTGCTGCAATGCTGCACACCCCCGACCCATATTGGGCTGTAATCAGGCTGATAACATGTTGTCTGAACCCAGCATACATATTTGCTTACATTTTTTGTTGAGCTCTGATAATCAAAAGCAAAAACAAAGCACTTAAACATTTTTTTTTGTGTGTCATTCAGTTACAAAATGACTGACAGGTTTTTACAATCTTCCATTTGCTTTGTCTGTAGCATCAAAGAAGTGGAATTGCACTGATTAGACGCTCTGTCTCCCTATATTTATGCTCATATTTAAATATTTGATACTATTTATCAGGTTTAAAATTGTTTATCTATATGAATATGCAGATCATTTGGTTTATTTGCACAATAATGAGGAGAGAAAATATGTACCAAAAGATGCTTCTAGACTGTGACAAGAGATTAGAACAAATAAAAAACAAATATGTTTAACAGTCAAAGGAGTTGATTTGTGGAATAGTCTTGAAAAGAAATTGAAAATGTGTAAAACACTTAAAAAAAATTAAAAGTAGCCTCCAATCAACTGTACAATACAAACTTGACTGTTAAGATTCTTCTGTTTCCGTTACTTGAACACTTTTGAACTATACTTGAACTACAGCTTGTTGTCTGGAACTTTGTAGCTACTTTATGGGATGTACTTGGTACTTTTGAATGTATTCATCATCATAAAATCAGGGTATAATTGTGGATTTACTCTTTTTTTTTTTTTTTTTACATGATTGACTTTTATATAGGATGTATTCCACTGAAGCTACAGATGACACTGTTGGTGTGAGGTGCACTGTGTTGGTTTATATATTCCAAGAGCAAAGCTGTATTTCCTGCCTCCATGTAACTATCTTAATGCTTTTGTATTTTCTTAAAGTTATATACTGTATTTTTCTGTGGTGGTTAGTTTTTTGTTTAGAAGCTTGTAGGTTTGGTAACTTTTTCTGTCAGCAAATCAATTAATAAACTGATTTTAAATCAATCAGATTTTGGCTGTGTGCTCATTTTACCATTACTCTAGTATCAAACTGGGGCCTGATGGAAAAGTGTTGCTCCACAACACAGACCACAGACACCAGAACAATAAGTTGATATTGATATTTTTGTTATACAAATCATTTTTAAGAACACATTGCTTTATTTTGAGGGGTCACAAACCAAGTACATGTTAAAATTTAAGAGAGAGTTCAGCCCAAAATCAAAATTTCGTGTTTTTCCTCTTACCAGTAGCGCTATTTGTCTTGATAGATACACTCACAGGCCACTTTATTAGGTACACCTTGCTAGTACCAGGTAGGACCCTCTTTTTAAGGTGCTGGAAACATTCCTCAGAGATGTTGGTCCATATTGACATGATGACATCACACAGTTGCTGCACATCCATGATGAGAATCTCCCGTTCCAGCACATCCCAAAGCTGCTCTATTGGACTGAGATCTGGTGACTGTGGAGGCCATTGGAGTACAGTGAACTCATCGTCATGTTTGAGATGATGTGAGCTTTGTGACATGGTGCGTTATCCTGCTGGAAGTAGCCATCAGAAGATGGTACACTGTGGTCATAAAGGGATGGACACGTCTAACCTTTCCCTCAGTCTACCTGTATTCTGTGTTGAGCTCCCATATCTGCCGCCGTTGGCCCAGGCTCCTTCTTTTTGTGATATGATGTTGTAAATAATCCTGCTATTAACTTTGTTTTTATGTTTTTTGTGTTGTGATGTTGTAAATAATCTTCGCTATGAACCCCCACTGCTTTGCCTGTATGACTGAATGGATGTTTGTTAACCCTTTCTATCCCTGTCACTCTCTTGCTATTTGTCCGCATAGCCATGCTTGTGTGCTGTCTTTGTTGATGTCCTGCTACATGCTTGTATAGTTGTGCTACCGTCTTTTCAACCAATCCTTTTTCTCTCCCCTCCCCCTCAAGAAGCTTGTGCCTCTTGTCAGGCCATCATTGTAAATACGAACTTGTTCTTAATGATTCTTCCTGGTTAAATAAAGGTTAAATAAAATAAATAGTGTGAACTGTAGCCTCAGTTTCCTGTTGTTAGCTGACAGCAGTGGCACCTGGTGTGGTCTTCTGCTGCTGTAGCCCATCTGCTTCAAGGTTGGACAAGGTGTTGTTGCTTCAGAGATGGTCTTCTGCAGACCTTGGTTGGAACCAGTGCTTATTTGACTTCCTGTTGCCTTTCTATCATCTTGAACCAGTCTGGCCATTCTCCTCTGACCTCTGGCATCAACAAGGCATTTTGGCTCACTGGATATTTTCTCTTTTTGGGACCATCCTCTGTAAACCCTAGAGATGGCTGTGCTGAAAATCCCAGTAAATACTCAGAGCAGCCCGTCTGGCACCAACAACCATGTTGATAAAGTCACTTAAATCACCTTTCTTCCTCATTCTGATGCTCAGTTTGAACTTTTGAACTTGAATGCATTGAGCTGCTGACACGTGATTGGCTCATTAGCTAACAGGTGAACAGGTGTACCTAATAAAGTGGCCGGTGAGTGTATAGTTATGAGATGTCTAGTCAACAGAGACAGAGGAGGCTGTAGGAGTTCACTGACTCCAGGAGATGGCAGTAGCGCTACACTCAGGCTGATCGCTGCCGTAAAATTCAACGAAGAAGAAGAAGCTGAAGAAGGGGGAGGAGCCTCCGCGGCCTCTCCGCTCAGTCTCTGAGTGAAGATGGCGGAGACAGAAGGTGAGTTCGCTCCTCGGCTCTGCAAAAACACGTGAACTTTAACTAATCTGAGTTTTTACTCTTAAATCTTAACGTCAGACAAAAGCTGGTTAAACTGCACAAACGCAGGCGGTTACTGTTTGGTTTTACGAACTGACACTGACGCAGTTTGTCTGCGTTTGACGCCAAACTGCACAGAGGAACTAAAATCATTTAAAGACATGTATTTTTACTTTTGCACAGTGTTAATTTTAGGTTAGGCATAGGTGTGTTAAATCCAGTTTGTAAGTCCGGCGAGTGTTTGGGGAACCATGGAGCAGCACTGTGGGAACTGTAGGAGCTTTAGGAGGTGGAGGCCTGTGTTCAGGCTCCGGGCTGCACCCACGTGTGGCGGCTCGGATTCAGCGCTGGTTTCAGGCAGAATCTGAGTTTATATCACCTCAATATTCAGACACACTCATAGAGGTTTAACTATAAAGTGTCTGTAAACGTTAGTGTGTATTCAGTCAGTTTACAGGAAACGCCAACTCGTGTTATTGGTGATTAAATCCTGGTCAGTTTCCTGTACGGATCACAGGTGGTCTTCTCCCTGTATGTGTGTGTGTGTGTGTGAGACATGTTGCTGGTGTTTTCTCAATCCAGAGGGTCCGTTAGCTCTGTTAGCCGCCTGATGCTAACTCTACCACGTGCTGTCTGAGAGGCCACGTGGGCTGCTTCTCTTAACCTCCATTTATAATTTAAACGAAGGGACTGAACGTCACAGGGGAATGCACGACCTTCCCTCCACTATAAATTAGTTGCCTTTTATAAACTAACCCTGCCATGTTTGAATGTTAAAAGTTGAAGAGGACATCCTAGAGTTGAAAAGTTGTGCATGCTGGTTTGCTCGTGCAGACAGTTTGTTTTTGGCCAAATTTAAAATGATGAAACATCATTAGTTTAAGCTCTGATTTTTACTATTTTTCCTGACTGACGTGTTGATCCCAGGTTAAGTGTTCAGTGACATATGCGAAAATACAATCATGATTTCCATTTTGATGTGTTCACACTGGACACGGATAAAACAATTTATGCAAGTGAATTAAAAGTAAAGGCACAATTGGATGGCAGCGTTAACAAAGGTGCAAATTAAGTGGCGTAAATGAAGCGAGTTGCACAATTTGCATCATGCTCTTATTAGTGAGACTTGAAAAATCTGAACATTGGCAAAGCGAGTCCACAGAAAATATTTTAGTGTTCAAACTCAGGTGATATAAACATTAGTTTCTGGCTGTGATTAATGGTGCAATTTTTAAAGAAAATATGCATGAAGGCACATTGTCTTTTAAAATTCAGCAGTAACAGAAATACAAAATTCGGCCATTTTAAAGATCAACACCCCTCCCCAAAGCCAAAACTAATAAATTTAAGTCCCTCCCCACAGCTTAAAAAATATTTGACATGCCTCTCCCCTTTTGGACCATCTCCTCACCTCTAACAATGTACACTCCCTAAACTTTTAAAATCCAACAAGAGACGGAAACTAAAATATAAAAGTTAATCAAGTCTAAGCATGAGTTGAAATGGTGAAGATATTTTGATTTATATTATTTAATCAACCTCAAACACTTGAATGTGAGAGCTGTGCAGCAGGACATAGATTGTTTTTAAATTTAAAGGAACCTTTTTTGGTATTTCTGAGATTTGCAGTACTTAAAGTTTGTTAATCACTTTATAAAGCAAAAATCATACTTTAGGATGTAACCAAAGTGCTGAACATGAAGTTGAAAGAGTCTGTTTAAAATAACATTTATTTAAATACAAGACATGTAATATGTTTATAATATGCACCACAACTCTGAAGTATCTTGTGTGTGAGAAGCTATTTGGTGGGAAACTGATTCTCTGAAAAGTAATATGACTTAAAATCATGGTGTTTGATAATTAAAGAAACTATTTCCACATGTGTGTTTGTTTTCAGTATCGTCAGCGAAGAAGAAGAAGAAGTCAAAGAAAGTCAGTGAAGATGAAGTTGGGGTGAGTGAGATGAAGTTCATCCTGTTAGTGTTCAGTTTATTATATTTATCAGAGTGAAACTAAAACAGTTTGTTTTTGTTTGACAGGAGATCCAACAGAGCGGAGACTTCTTCATCCAGCCAGAGTCTAAAGTTGCCTCTCTGGACACGTCACAATGGCCTCTGTTATTAAAGGTAACACACCTGAGTTCACCTGGTACAGTTAGTGTGGACACGTATTGGATATTGCACTTATGAAAGCGAAATCGATCTTTAATTTCCCAGAATATCATCAGTTATTTAATCTGAGAGACTAGGCAAATATAATAGAGATTTTTGTTCCTCAGCGTGTGAAGTGATGAACCAGTTTATCCATTCTCTGAACGGCCATCTTGTCGCAGTCATTGCCTCTGCCCCCGTTCTGGGGGCGGGGCCTCTCTGCTGCAGTGCTGGTGTTGTCCCGGCGTTCTGCCGGACGCAACCCGAAACCGCACAGAGAGCGACTCGACGTGACCGCTGCCAAGACGATTTGCTGCTCTGATCATACAATGCTGAGATTTATATCAGTTTTTACAGGAAATAAGTAATATGTAATAAACGATCACAAGAACGTGAACAAACCAACAAAGATGATGTCTAATGTCAAATTTAATTATGTTTCCTGCAGAATTTTGATAAACTGAACATCCGGACAGCTCATTACACTCCTCTACCGAGTGGCAGCAACCCTCTGAAGAGAAACATCCAGGATTATGTCAGGTAATTCTATGCTAACAACACCCAGGATTATTTTAGGTAACGCTATGCTAACATGCTAAAAAACATCCCTGATTGACAGCTAATGCTATGCTAACAGCCCGGATCATATCTGTTAATCTCCAGATAATACTGTGCTAACATGCTAACAACATTTTTCCGAGAGCTCCAACACATTGATGACTGTACTTCCTGTCAGGTCGGGCTTCATCAACCTGGACAAACCGGCAAACCCGTCGTCGCACGAGGTCGTGGCGTGGATCAGGAGGATCCTGCGGGTGGAGAAGACGGGCCACAGTGGAACGCTCGACCCTAAGGTCACCGGCTGTCTCATCGTCTGCGTGGATCGAGCCACGCGATTAGTCAAGTCCCAGCAGAGTGCCGGTATGCAAAGATGACAACAACTTCTTTTGTGTTGTAACAGAAAAACTAAATTATTGACACTGGTTGACTCCACCCGGCTGGCAGGCGTGTGAGCACAGTAAAACCCAGCAGCCCCCCTCACTACTCTCTGTGTGTGTTGCAGGTAAAGAGTATGTGGGGATCGTTCGGCTGCACAGTGCAATAGAGAGTGAACACACTCTGGCCCGGGTAAGAACCTCCTGCTGCTCGGCCGATCGAACGATATCATGTTGATAAGATTTATGACAATAAGAAGTTCATTACTTACTTACTCTACTTTATTTTGAGTGATGTAGAAACCAGAAATGTAATAGTTGTGTACAGTTTTATTAAGAGATAATAATCAGAATATATTACGTGTTGGATGTCTGGTCACGTGACTGTCGCTGACTCAGTTTCTGTCTGCAGGCATTGGAGACGCTGACTGGCGCATTGTTCCAGCGACCGCCGCTGATTGCTGCTGTTAAACGTCAGTTGAGAGTCCGAACGGTCTACGAAAGCAAACTGATCGAATATGATCCTGAGAGGAGACTGGGTAAGATTGATAATAGATCAAAAATAAATTACACAAGAAACTTCAAGGCGTTCTCTCTGACTGGACAGTTTTATCTCTGACTTTAAAAACCTGTTGAGCCCCTTTTCCATCAAACACTTTCGGTATGGTACCTTACTAACAGTATCCCTTCAGACATGGTACCTAGACCCTAGGGTTTCCACCCCAAAATGGGGACAGTACGAAATGGTTCCAACTTTTCACAGTGGAAACGTACCGACCTGAACTGCTTGGTAGTAACGGGGCTTTTGTGGTATTGTGTGACTTAAACATTAGTTCAGATTTCACCAATCTCGCATGACTGTGTCGCAGGTATCTTCTGGGTGAGCTGTGAGGCCGGAACATATATCCGGACTCTGTGTGTCCACCTGGGTCTGATGCTTGGGGTCGGAGGTCAGATGCAGGAGCTGAGGAGAGTCCGGTCCGGCGTGCTGGGAGAGAAGGTCAGCATCACTTCCTGTTCAGCTGTGACCTCACAGGTCATCCAAAGTGTTGAGTTCAGTCCTGCTGTCGGTGCAGGTCTGTCAATTAAACTTTGGAACAGAAACCTGCAGCAGAGACTCACCTCACATCATCCATAGTGACTGTGGCGTCTCAATGCTGCTGACATCACAATGACATCATTCTGTCACTGCTGACATTACACTTTTTTGTTGTTTTTTTAGGACCACATGGTGACGATGCACGACGTTCTGGACGCACAGTGGCAGTTTGATCACAACAAAGATGAGACGTATCTGAGGAGAGTCATCTTCCCTCTGGAGAAACTGCTGGTGTCTCACAAACGGCTGGTGATGAAGGACAGCGCTGTGAGTCTTCATCATTATACAACATACCATAATGACACATCCTCATGTAAAACTTGATAAAGGCGTCTGAAGCATGGAGCGACATCATTTTTTTGGGCTGTCTTAGAAAGGTTAATCTGATACATGAAACATAAGAATTTCTGACAAACCGCACTATTGTCCTCTCTTTAGGTCAACGCCATCTGTTATGGTGCAAAGATCATGCTGCCAGGTGTCCTCAGGTATGAAGACGGCATCGAGATGAACCAGGATATCGTCGTCATAACGACAAAGGGCGAGGCCATCTGTACAGGTGAGACGGGTGTTGTGTGTGTCTGTGTGCATACAGGTGTTTGAGGCGGAGCCACATGATGAGTTAAGTAGATGCAGCAGCCTTCGGGCCGTGATGACCTGCTATCTATCACCCTTGACTGATGGCTTCACACGTTAATGAATCATCAGAGTCACAGATGGAAATGAGTATTAACGAGGCTGTTCTCCTCCAGCTGTCGCTCTGATGACCACAGCCGTGATATCCACGTGTGATCACGGTGTCGTGGCGAAGATCAAGAGGGTGATCATGGAGAGAGACACATATCCTCGGAAGTGGGGTCTGGGACCAAAGGTACATCGTCAGATTTCCTCCCATCAACTGTCTTAGATAATAAAGGTCATTTAATTTTATTTAGTTATTTTATTTTTAAAATATTTTAATTTTTGTTTTATCAGGCAAGTCAGAAGAAGATAATGATTCAGAAAGGACTCCTCGACAAACACGGGAAACCAAACGGCAGCACGCCCGACGAGTGGAAAACCGAATACGTCGACTACAGGTACGTCTTACCTGAGGGGGGCGGGGCGACTTCAGGTAACGTGCAGACAGTTATCCCTTACCGAGCTGACGTGCTCTCTGAGGGAGTCAGTCTGCTAGAGAGACTCTCAGCTGTGAGCTCCATTAGTCTGCTGTTTGCTGAGCTGCAGCTCACCTGAGAACAGTGATGTCATCAGACTGACCTGACAGCTGTGATGTCACACTGACAGTGGTGACGTCACACTGCTGTGCTGGTTCAGTTTAAATGATGAGATAAATATTGACCTTTTTCATTAACACCTGTTTTTGTTCTGATTGACAGCATCTCCAAGGAGGAGCCTTCTGAAACTCCAGCTAAGGTAAACTCAGCACACAACATGTTCTATGTACACAGGTGTGAAGTGCAGACGCTGTGGATCAGGTGTATGTACAGTAGTGTAGATATGTGGTATTTTAATACCGGGCTCTCGTGGCATTAATTTGACTTCAGATCAATATTTTAATGATCAGAATCTGTTCATCACAAACCTTTACCTGTCGGTGACGTCACAGATCATCAGTCACTCAATATCTCAGTCACCTGTGATGTTTGTATTGATGTCACATGACCTTGATCCTTGTGTTGTTGTGACAGTGGCCACCTCTGGTCCAATCAGAGCAGACCCACCTGATGTGCTTCTCTGATGAATCTTTGACCTTTTGTGTTCTACAGAGGAAGAGGGAGGCGACAGAAAGTGACGGTGAAGTCGCGGCGACGCCCAGCACGCCCTCTGCAGAGGACGTGAAGAAAGAGAAGAAGAAGAAAAAGAAAGAGAAGAGGATAAAGCTGGAGGAGGAGGCTGAAGAAGCAGGGGCTGACGAAGCCCCGGCGGAGCCTGACGTAGAGGTGAGTTTGATTTTTGAAAAAAATCAGTTTGGTTAACTTAATGGAAATCAGCCTTTTAGATTTTGGTTTAAGCTCTTAATGGATCAGTTTCCAGTATGTAAAATACAATAAACAGAGATAAATGTTAAATTTAATTAAATTTAAATATAAGCTGAAATGTATAAATTAAATATTCCACTTGTGTCTGTAGGTTGTTGAAAGTGCCAAAAAGAAGAAGAAAAAAAAGAAACAGAAAGACGGTGATGCGTCAGAGTGATGTCGTTGGATCAGCAGGTGAACAGACACTGAGACTCCGCCCATTCTCTCACCTGTCTGAATGCAAAGCATTCTGGGAGTTTTACAATAATGGACTGCATGAATGCAGAAAGAAAAGAGGACGATTTTGTTTTTTATATAAATTTTATTGTTTTGGTTTTTTTTGTTTTTTTTTCAGCTGTAAATACCTGAACAGAAGTCTGTTTGTAATTTCCAAAATAAAAGTCTTTGTTTTCTGTATTTGTAGTGTCTGCAGAATCATTCTGTGAAAAAAGTATCTGAATCTGAATCATTTAGAGCAGGGGTGTCTTTGGCGACTTGAACATATTTAGGCTTGTGCGGTGGTGTGTCTGTCACTCTGCAGTTACACCTCCAAAATGCTAGTTGGTGAAAGTTTCTGTGAAGTGCTGTAAAGTTGAGCTTATATTAAACACACATTAACATGGCTTAATAGAGAGTTTCAAACAGTACACAAATCAGCTTCACTATAACTTGCAGCATTCACAAACACTTGTTTTTATCTGGACACATTTACAACGTGCTAACATTAGCACAAGCCTATGGCATTTTACATTGTATAAATTAGCCTAGTGACGAGCAGAGATTTCCTCTGCTCATATGGAAAACCCTAGTTTTTTCACTCTTGTCGTGTAAGTCAGGATAAATCACACAAGACTCAATGCTGTTTTTGTGGAGGCTTTATTGTCTTAACAATTTATTGTTTATCTGTGAAATTAAAGTAAATAAAAGCTTTGTTTCCACTGAGGGAAATGGTTTCAGCTTACAAACACAGACAGGTCTGCACCATTGCAACCTGTAGATACATTTCTGGGGATGTGCACGTCAGGCTATGCTGTAGGCTCTAAGTCGAAGCAAAGCCTATGCCTTAGGTACAGCGTCGATTTGACACCGAGGTATAAATCCTGCATAACCTGAAGGCTCAGTTTGATAAGTAGTTACGGTGTGCAAGATGGTGTCATCAGCATAAACATTAACAGAACAGTGTTGATTAAATAACCTCACAGCAAAACACACTAAAAAATGTTAAGTGTATGTGCATGGACCTTGTGGTATTGGTGATTCACAAAAACCTTTGCTGTATAACCCTGTTACTTCACGCCATTATGCTGCTGCGTTGTTCAGTATAAAATGTACTATTGTGAAATGGGGTGACAGAGTTTTTTTTAAGCTTTAAGCTGGTATCGGAGGTAGCAACAGTGCCGACGCGATGCCTGTATAAACGCGACAGTTGGCAGCACAGGGTCATGGGTGTGATGTTTTGATGACGTGTAATGTTTGGGACCCACAGCAGGGCACTTAAAAAAATTGCAAATAGCGGCTAACTCGAAGAAGAACGGTGGCTGAAAATGTTCCAAATTGGGAAAACAATGAGGTCCAGGAGCTCCTTAGCCTCTGAGCAGAGGACAAATTCAGCTACCATATAACAGAGATAGTTAATGATTGTTACTGACGTGATTGTAAAGTGCTGCTGATACGTGTTGCAGACACATGTTGGCCTTCATCATGACTCAAAAGCTGACGTTCATAGAGAAGTTTGCTCTCATTTTGAACTGTAGCGTCTGCAGATTAATAATAGCTGATGTGTTATAATCCACTAAAAAAAGATCACTAAATCCTTGTAATGACTGCGCTGGCAACCACCTAGGCCAGAGGCATGTTTTGGGGTTGTTGGTCTGTACATACATACGTCTCATTCTTGTGAACGTGGTATTTTAAGAATGCCTTCAAGGAATTTCTTCAAATTTGGCACAAACATCCACTTGCACTCAGCGGAGGCCACTGTGGTGTCACACCACAGATTTTTGGCCATAACTCATGCAAATGTTGAAAAGGATAACATAAAGTGATGTCATTTTATGTAATGACTCTTTAACAAAACAAAATGTCTCAACAAGCCACTGAGAGGCGGGTGGACTTGTTCTGGGTTAACAATAAACCAGTGTCCAGTGTGCTTTATCTCTTTGGATTTGGCAGACTAAGACCAATAAGGGATTGTTCTTTATTTATCAGAGGAGGGGGGTGGCTGGGACGGAGTTACTGCCCCAGGCAAAGTAGTTTACGCATCTTGGAGTCCGATTCATGATTCAGAATAGAGTGTGAGATGGATCAGTGGTTTTGCAGCATCTGCAGTGATGTGGGCACTGCACTGTACCGTCGTGGTGAGGAGGGAGCTGAGCCAGAAGGAAAAACTCTATATTTACTGGTCCATCTACGTCCCAACCCTCACCTATGGACATGAGCTCAGGTTAGTGACCGTGGGGTGTCTGGGCTCAGCTTTAGAGATAGGGTGAGGAGCTTGGACATCTGGAGGGAGCTCGGAGTAGAGCTGCTGCTCCTTCACTTCGAAAGGGGTCAGTTGAGGTGGTTTGGGCATCTGATTATGATCCTCCTGGGCGCCTCCTGTTCGGGCTGATCCGGGCACGTCCCACTGGTAGGAGGCCCCGGGGCAGACCCAGAACACACTGGAGGGATTACATATCTCATCTGGCCTGGGAACACCTCAGGATCCCCCGGGAGGAGCAGGAAAGTGTTGCTGGGGAGAGGGACGTGTGGAGTGTTTTGCTTGGCCTAAAGCTACAAATATTTTTCCTTGAGCCTCTCGAGTGACTGGCAGTAAATGCACAACCCTCTCTGCACCATGAATTAGTTATTAGATTTTTAAAAATTACGTTTCAGTGTTTGAAAGTTAAATCTTAAAAATCCTAGTTTTTTCACTCATGCTGGTTTATTTGTATAAACAGTTCATTTATGGCCTAATTTTAATTAAGACATGAAGAATAAAGTGATTTTGATGAAACATCACTATTTATTTTGACCCTTCCCGAAGCTACAAATAACTTGTCCTTAACCCTCTCTAAATGATTGGTGGAAAGTAGTTACTAGATTTTTAAAAGGCAAAAATTTAAATTAAAAGTTTAAAAGCTGAGGACGAAATACTGGAGTTGAAAAAAGTCTCGGTTTTCAGACAAATTTTAAATGATTATGTTGATGTTGAATGATTACATATCACTATTTTAAGCTCAAATGTGGTTATGCTTTTGTTTCAGACGTAAGTGCTCAGCCCATAAAATCCCGTCTGAAATCTGAAAATCCAAGGATAACCTGTTTTTACAGTTTCTGATGATGATAAATTGTGTAATTTAGCAATTTTAAAAGCCTTCAAAGGCACTTTTTCTTTAAAAATCTGCAGTAAAATAAAGATTCCCCTATATAATAAAAATAATAAAATAAAAAACATAAGTCTCTCCCAAGTGCTTAAAAAATTATTTGATATGCCTCCTTCTTTTTGCACCACCTCTTCCCTCTAGTAAGCAAGAAGAGTCCCTGCAAACATTCATATGCTAATATTGAGCAACTTTGCCCATAATGCAGCAGTGTTGGTAGCTGGCACATTTAGGTCAATATAATTTAAATATTTATAAACTTCACACTGACAAACATTTAATAACATGTTTGATAAAATCTTTGGATCTGTGTTTCAGTGCCCTCCTGAGAACGGACCCCATCCTCACAGCAGGGCAAACAGTTTCCAATTGGTCAGACACAGTGACAAGAGAGCGTGTCTCTGTGTGAGCTGGTGATGACTCGGACTCTGTGACTGGTCAGTTTCTGCAGGTCAGAGATCAGCTGCAGCAAACGGGAGCTCGGCTCGTAGACGACCCAGCTCGGGTCGGACGGGTCGGGTCTGTAGTATGAATCCAAAATCTCCAGAGTGTTGAGATGTTGAAGCTGCTGCAGACGCAGGAAGTCGCTGTCTGACAGGTGATGATGTCTGAAACATTAAAATGGGAAACTCAACAAACAGCAGGTTTCTATGGAGACCAGCAGGTTTGACTAAAATGAACAAGGACAGCAATATAGTCCACGATGAGCAGCGCTAAAATCAGCCTGCATAATTGTCCCTCCACTGTGACATTAGAAAGTGTCACATTTATCTTGCAAGTGTTCTCTTCTTCAACGTTTGCTTTACTTCCTGGATTTTTCCCACATGGAAATTCTGACCAATCAAGAGCAGCTTTCTCACACAAGGCATTTGATCAATAGTCAGTCACAAGTGACAGACAAACTTTGATTCACACACTTTCACTTCAATCGACATTTTAACTCAGTTTTTCCTAAAAATCAACTTCCTGCCAATTTGGACTGAACTTCAGTTGGTCTGAAATCTTCATGATCACTACTAATTTTATTTCAGAAACAAGTCCAGTGTCTCCTTGAGGCCAGAAAAACACTGGTTGCTGCTACGTTTTTACCAGTGCTGGATTATGGTGATTTGTTGTACATTGCACATTTTTGCACGTCAGATACTGCATATCAAACTGCACTGAGATTTAATACAAATCGTAAAGCCCTAACTGATAGCTGCACAATTTATTCCAGGGCTGGTCCGCTCTCTCTGACATTTCGCAGACTGAGTCACTGGCATTTGTTCATTTAATAAGCTGTGCTGGGTGAGCTCCCTTCGTACATTTGTACTTTGAACAGAGATCTGACTGTAGCTACAGTCTGAGATCTCAAGACTTAGTTTTGTTGTCTGTTCCTCGTACTCGGACTGAGCTTGGAAAAAAAGCTTTAATGTGCTCTGCTCCTCTAAACAGGAATCACCTTCAAACAGAGTTGAAACTACGTGAATTGGTCTCTGCCTGATTTTAAAGCTCTCATAAGTACAAGGATGACTGAACCTTTTGGTTCTTGTTATTGTGTGTCGGTGTTCTAATATTTTGATGTAACTGTTTGTCTTTTATGTTTTTTGTTGTGTGGTTGTTTGGCATAACTTGTTTGTGTGCTGCTGTCTCGGCAGACGTCTCCCTTGGAAAAGAGATCACACTGTTGCGCCACCTCGTTGTTCTGTATAAAAAGGTACAATCACGGAGTGTAAAAAGTAGGTAGTAGCAGTTAGCAGCTAAGTCAGAGAAAAAGCACAGTGGCCTTAAATGTACTCAAATTGGGGAAACCAAGAGGTCCCACAGCTCCTCACTCTGAGCAGAGGACGAGATCTGCCGCTATATAACAGGCACGGTACATGATTGTTGGAGCTGCATGATGCCGCCGTTGTTTGGTTCTATGTAAAAATGCAAAGGCGGCATGAAGAAGGGACGTCTTAGCGGCCCTTGATTATTGGTTATTGGGGGGTATCCTCGTTTTAAGCTGCTTCCAACAGGATTCAAATTTCAGAGTTAAGGGTCGTCACAGTCGGACACATTCTCTGAAAAGGTTTTTCAAGTCAGATGTCACTATGTGTCAGTGACTCACCTGATTCGCAGCGTCCTCAGGTGGGGGAACAGCTGTGGGAGGAGTCTGACCAGGCTGGCGGAGGAGCTCCAGGGCTCCAGGTGCAGGTGTTCCAGGTGAGGCGCTCTCTGTGACACCACCTGCAGGTCTTCAGGCTGCAGATCCACACAGAGAGTCAGACTGAGGAGGGAGGATGGCAGGAAGTCAGCGTACGCCGCTAGAGGATGGCCTCCTATTGGACAGACAGAGTGAGGTCATCATGACATCACTGTGTCGAAGAGATTTAAGCAGAAAGCTGACATGTGAAAGCAGCTGAAGTGAGAGAAGAATAAAGTTGATGAGACAGATGCTTTGTTTTCCCTCCACCTTCTAACGTTCGTCCTCTTTCATCAAATCCTCAGTGACAGTCTGACAGGAAGCAAAATTTGGACTCACCGTGCACGCTGAGGCTGCGGAGCTGTGGCAGTGACTTCAGCCATGTTTGCAGGTGACAGGTGGGTCCAGGTACAGAGTACAGGTGGAAAACTGACAGGCTGCGGAGGCGGGACAAAGGCTGCAGAACTTCCTGCGTCACCACTGCGTCATAGTTTAACAGCTGGAGGTCAGACAGCTGCAGAGCGCCACCACCTGATGAAAGACAGACACAACATACCCGTCGACATTTAATGTAACATATTACAGACCATTTACTGTTTTTTGGTGGGCGGGGCTTAGCTGGAGGCAAAACAGTTCTCCAAAGTCATCAGGTAGCAAGTTCTGTTGGCTTGTTTTCGACAGTGTAGGAAGATGATGCAAGTGGTGCGTTCAGAAATACTCATTCTGAGTGTCGGCGCGCACTCTGATACAACTGATGATACAAGTCAAGTTAATGAAATAGAAACAAATAGAACGCTCTGATTTTAGTGTCAAGCAACAGATCGGATTCATGAACTGCACCATGTGATCCTACAGGTGTGTTTGTTTGTTTGTGTGTGTGTGCATTTACCTGTGTGTGTTTTAAGTCTGTCTGCCTGTGTTTGTGTCTGTTTACCTCTGTGTGTGTGTGTGTGTGTGTTTCCCTGTGTGTGTGTGTTTATGTCTGTGTTTGTTTACCTGTGCATGTTTGTTTGTGTGCTTGTCTTTGTGTTTACCTGTGCGTGTGTTTATGTTGTGTGTGTTTACCTGTGAGGTGGGCGGGGCTGAAGAAGTCATGTGACAGCATCTTGTAGGTGATCATGGTCCAGGACAGGTGCTTGAGCTCGGTCAGGTGAGTCAGGACGCCGCTGGGCTTCGGGACTCTCAGGCTGCCGTCATGATGAAGCTGCAGCGAGGTGAGTCGCGTCAGCTGACTGATGGCGGTCAACAGGTGAGAGGCGTTACAGGTGAGCTGCACATTACACAGTCTGAGCTGCAACAGGTGATGACTGAGCGGAAGCAGGAAGTCGACGCTCTTCAACGGCACGGAACAGGAAGTGACGGACAGCTGGTGCAGCCGGTGGAACAGCTTCAGGTCGTCGACGCCGCCTTCCTGCCAGTCGTCCAACCGCAACGCCTCGAGCGCAGGAAGCCAGGTGGCGAGCTGCTTCAGGTGTTTCCTCTTACCTGAACGCACAGACACGCTGTCCACGTGCCTCTGAGCCAGGCTGCGCCAGAACGGCCGGTTGTACCTGGAGAACTGTCGCAGCACCATGGTGAAGCCTCGCCACAGGGGGCGGGACTTATCCAGCAGGTGTTTGAAGTGTGAGCAGGTGCAGCGCACGCTCAGTTTGTCTCTCCAGGACAGGAAGCTGAACACCTGCAGCCACAGCTCGGCAGGAAGCTGCAGCACCGACATCATCGACAACCTGTCACAGATACAGAAGTATGACTCTACCAGTTATTGATTATCGCTGATGTCTGAACACCTGCAGCGGTGACATCATCACCAACAACACACTAACAGATTACTGATTACAGGTTACAGATTACTGCTGCTGTGTGATCGGGGAGCAGAGGAGCTGTGACTCTCTCCTCGTCTCTTCTTCTGCTGCTGCTTCCTGCTGCGTCAGTGAGCAGAGAGTGTGTGTGACACACTGCGAGGTCTCACTCTGTCTGTTCCTGCTGAGCTCAGGATTCATGTTCAAGACGCTGCAGCGCAAACACACTTTGTCACTCTGTGTGTGTGTGTGTGTGTGTGTGTGTGTGTGTGTTAACATAAAACACAAACATAAACCACATGAGGACGTGACGCACACACACAATGACGTCATATAAACTGTGGCTGGAATATGAAACAGAGTGAGAACTCCTCCCAATAAATCGTCTCCAACAGTGTTTTGACGTCACTGTCAGTAAATTACACAATGACAGTTTAATGAATGAGCCTCAGCCTGTCAGGGAATAAACAGGCAGCAATCATCTGTCCCTGATACAACAGCAGAGCTACTACAGAACACTGTCAAAGCACTGAGCTCAACATCCCACCAAATTAACCCTTTCACGCATCACTCCAGTTTTAGCCTCTTTACACTGGCTCCCTGCTTGTTTAAGGATCAACTTTAAAATTTTATTCATATTTTTAAGGCTCTTAATGGCTCCAGATTACATTTCAGACCCTTATGAACCTCTGTGTAGTCTGACACAACTTTTGCCACCGGGGCCGAGGCTCTGGAACAACCTGCCCGAGGACATCAGGCTGTCTGAGTCACTGGCTTCGTTTAAGTCTCTCCTAAAAACATAATTCTATTGGAAAACATATGCTGACTTTATCTGTGCTGTCTGTTATTTCCTGTTTATTATCTTGATTTTAGTTTTGGCCTTCTCTTATTTATTTTATTTGTTTTACTCTCCTTGTGTTTTAATTGTGTTTGTTTTGTTGTACAGCACTTTGTCACTGTATTTTAAAAATAAAGTTTGTTATTATTATATTATTATTAGTATTATTATTAAGACCTCAGTCAAGATTTTTGTTCATGAGTATTTTTTTCCTCTTTAGGCTTTTTTTAACATGCATTTTCCCATCAGTTTAACTTTTCAACTGAAGGAATATTATCCAATTTAAAAAATGATATATATCATGTGAAACTAAAAAATATATATTTCCGATGTTGTTAAACTAGTGTGTCCCTATATTTTAATATGTTCACATACTGTACCATGCAAAGGCACTGAACTTTGCTCCTGACTCCCCTCTTCCTCTATTTCTCCCTCCTGGGCCTATTCATTATAGTGCAGGATGTTTTTAAACACCTGTAAAGACGTGTCACTTTCAAAATGGCTTCTCTCTCACCTCTGCTCACTTATTAATCAAGATTCGGTGACAACCCCCACCAAGCTTATAAAATGTTTGCTTGACCTTGACCTTTGGGTGTTTTAATGTAAGCAGCCATGTTTTGAAATAAAGGCTTTTTAACTCAATTCAGATGCATCTGTTCCTGCTCCACGCTGAAGTGCCTGAAGTTAATTTTTTCTCCCCACTGTCAAAATAAAATTTCTGTTACAAAAAAACTATACATTACATTCTAATAATCTAATCAATTGATTTACAGCCAAGAAAGTTGCTGCAAATTAAGTATTTTCAAGAAGAACAAAGTTGCAGTAATGGTATTAACTGTAGCTGAAGTATAGCCAGCGATGCATTATGTCCAGTTTAGTGGACAGATGATTAATTGTAATTTCCTCACAACATAAAATTAATACTTTGAAAATTTAGCAACAGTATTGCTTAGTTGTTTTTTTACCCACCTGGGTCTCCTATTATAGAAGGATTGGCGAGCTGCACAACATCTTTTGCAGTACGTCAGCCATCTTGATTTTGAGAGCTTTGTGTTGCACTGACAACACCTGGCCAGTGGCATTAGGGTCCACTATAGTGCAACTGTAGCATCAAATCCCAGAAAATGGCTTTTAAATAGCTGCCGACTGCAGCGACCACTGTGTATGAAAGGGTTAAGAGTTCTTGTTGAAGCACTGACCTCAAGTTGTTTCTGAGGTAAGAGGAGGCTGCTGTCAGAGGGGTCAAAGGGAACAGATGACCCCAGCCACAGGTCAAGGGAGGGCCCATACAAAGGTCTATGGTTGACCCTTAAATTGGATCAAGTACAACAAACTGACTTATATCACTGATGATACAGGTTATTTGTATTTACATGACAAATAAATGTAATTTTACAATGAGAACACATTTCAACATGCCATCTGATACTCAGCCCCCCTGCAGGTAATGTGAAATGGTGTGGTCCACTTGACACGTGTCAGGTGTGTCATGTGCAGAGCTCACAGGTGCTGCTTAAGTAAACATCTGAGGTGGACTCAGCCTGATTAGCAAAGTCAGAATGTCTCAGCAAACTCCTGAAGGCAGAGTACAGAGAGAAGAAGCAGGAGCAGAGAGACACAAACAAATGTCTAGGGGAAAATGTGAAGAAGCAGCACCTTTGCACGGCTGCAGAATATATTCAATCCTCCAAACACATTTTTTCAGGCACTTACAGATCAGAGATTGAAAACATCTAATAGGATTTTAAATTTGGAGACAATGAATAGACAGCTGTGTCAAAACGTCACCAAACTGAGATTACTCCATCTCCTGCCTGTATGACACCCTGCTATCACTAGTCTCCATCTTCTGAAAGTCACAGAGCCAGTTGGGAAAAAAGACAAATCAAATACCAGATGACATTTGGGAAGAAAGTCTCGAACAGATACGCAAATGCTCAAACAAAACCAGACACTAATACAATTTAAATGTCCTTTAAATGTCCTCAGAGCAGGAGTGTGAGTAAAGAACAGTCCCTAAATCATGAGGAAGAGGAGGTGACCGGTCAGCAGGGGGCGCTGACTCGCTTCTGAGCGGAGGAGGAGAGCCACCACAGAAGAAGAAGAGGCGGAAGAAGAAGAAGAAGAAGAAGAAGAAGAAGAAAGTGTAAACTTGAAGCTCCACGTGAGGGTTTATTGATCAGATGGAAGGTGAGTGAATATCTGCAGACTGATCACATCATCGATCCACAGCTCTGTGACGGATCAATACACCTGCAGGTTTATTTCTGAAGCTGAACATGAAAGCTGCACGAGGCTCCGTGTCAGTCAGCTGATCAGCTGATGTATATGATATGAACACAACACACACACACACACACACACACACACACACACACACACACACACACACTCGTCTTGGACCTGAAGCGACAGCCCATAATAAGCAGCATCAACAGGCTCCTCTCTCTGTTGTCTATCTGCGCATCTTCTTCATTTTCACTGTTCTGTAGGATTATAAATTAATATTGTATTGAGATCTGATTCACTTATTTCATGTCATGTACATGATCAATGTGACTGGTTTCGCCTTCTGGGTCAGATGAAGCTCTAGTGACGTCAGAAGATATATAAATCATATAAAGGGATGCAGAAACTGGAAGAGATGCTCCAGACTCCTCAGTGATGACGCGAAGGATTTGTGAAACCAAAGACACTCTAAATAATTAAATTAAAACTGTCATAGTTTCACGTGTGACATGGGACCAGCTGCACAAAACACCTTGTTCCGTAAGTATGACACTTAAAGCTTAATTTCCCCTCAGCTGAGGAATTTACACTGTTGCAGAAAACCATACTGGTCAGAGGAGGAAAACTTCATACACTCACTGGCCACTTTATTAGGTACACCTTGCTAGTACCTGGTTGGACCTCCTCTTTAATTCATGGTGTCACAGATTCAACAAGGTGCTGGAAACATTCCTCAGAGATTTTGGTCCATATTGACATGATGACATCACACAGTTGTTGCTGTAACCAGTTAATCTACATACTAAATACATCATTCACGGTGGAGAAGTCCAGAAAGTCAAGACCTCCCAGAGTCAGTGGATCTTTGGTTAGATGCCTGAAATAAGATCTGAATTGAGCCATTAGTTTTGGCAAGATTTATGTAATTTCATAAATACTCTAAATGATTTTTTGTTTCACAGATTAACTAAACTCAAACTGATCTGTCCTTTAACTTCTCCAACATCAGACTGAGTTTAAACTTTCAAATCATTTGTCATGACGAGAAAACATGATGTTGATGTCTGTGTGTCTCCCCTCCTGCCTCCCAGGCCAGTCAGGCGATATACCAGTGACCCCAGCAAACAGGAAGTGCTCTGCTGTCACAGGAAGTGCCCGGAAAATCAAAGACAACGCAGCTGACTGGCACAACCTGATGCTGAGGTGGGAAAAACTCAACAACGAAGGATTCAAGGCGGCAGGAAACATCGTTGACATCAGACTGACACGGTGAGTTTAAGTAGGTTTGATAAGTTTAGTTCATATTTATAAAGTGGAGGTAGTTTAATCACTTTTCTCTCCTTCAGTTCTCAGAGCGATCAGCTGCTGCTGGTGGACGAGTCCTCGTCAGCTTCGTCATCTTCATCAGCTTCGTTGCAGCAGACAGGAGGAGCTGCAGAGCTGCAGGATGAATGCTGCAAGCTGCAGGACGTCATTGACAAAATGGTGATGCTTTTATTTATAATACTCATAACTGTGTTTTAATTTGTTTATAATTACCTGAAAATAAGAATCACTTTGTCTTTGTCAGCTGTTTATATCTAAATAGGGAGTGGGTCCTCCTCTCCTCCTGTTTCTACGGTAGCCCAGAACAGACAAACCTGACATTTGATAGCGGTCTTCTTTATAGTCCATGCTAATCAGTGTCTGTGTTCTTCCTGTCAGGCCGTCGTGGTGACAAAGATGGAGCGTCTGATGACATCACAGCAAGGTGTTCAGGATCTGGAGGAGTTTCAGTTTGGACTTGAAGGAAGAAAACTTCCTCTGTTTCACAGCTGGAACACCAAAGACTTCAGTGAGTTCACCTCTTCACTTCAGCTCACCTGTGTGATGTCAGCAGAGTCACCGGCTCACTTTGACCAAGTGACATCAACAGATGTCACGTTGTCAAATGTTTCTGTCTTCATGTTTCAGACGAGTTGTCTCGCGTCTGTTTCTGTTTTCATGTTTCTGACGAGTCCTCTGGTGTCTGACTTTCTTCTCTTCCTGTTTCAGACGAGTCGTCTCGTGTCCTGTTGGACTCCTTCAGTCAGGAGCTGAAGTTGAAGCAGACAATCCTGCAGGAACTCGCCCACACTGCGACCTCTGACCTCTGCATGGTCTATCTGTCCTGCTGGCTGCACCAGCCCTTCATCCCCCCCCAGGCCAGACTGACCCTGGAGGCTCTGCTTCTGGAGACTGGGCATCGCCCCCTCTGATGTCATCAGACTGAAACACGAGCAGAAGTTGGCTGCAGGTGAACTCAGGATCCGCTGATGGACTATAACATGATGAATGATTTTGGACATATGAGCAGAGCGTCTGTCTGTGCTCTTCGGGTCTGTTCCTGAGCAGCTCAGGTCTCTGAGGCCTGACTTTGTCTTCAGTTACAAACAGTAACACTAGTACTGTTGTAATATACACTGAGGAAGAAATACAAATACATCTCTGTGAGAGTTGAAAATATCCTTACAAACGGGACGCAGAGCAACCTAGAAGTATTTCCAGGATATGTTGAATGCAAATTAATAAAGAACATGTAGTGATGGAATACAAAGCCTAATGCAAAGTAATGCAAAAGCAATGGGAGGTAACATGTATGTAATTCATCAAGTCCCACAGTGCAACTCCTTTCTGGCGATAGCTGAGGCCGGATTGGAGACATTATGTCTTCAGGTTGTCCTTCCATCTAACTGTACGCATGTCTGTCCCATTCCTGTCAACATGCTATCTCAGAAATGCCTTCGGGAAATTTCCTCAGCTTTGGCACGAACTTCCACTTGGATTCAATGATGAATTAATTGACATGTTGGTGTGACCTCATCTGTCTCATTCTTGTGAGGGCCATACGTCAAAAATGCCTTGAATTCTTGAGAAAACGATCACTTGGACTCAGCATGGAACTGATTAGAATTTGGTGATCAAAGGTCAGGGTCACTGTGACCTTGCATTCATCTAATTTAAGTGAACGTGGTATTTAAAAAACCTTTGAGTAAATTTCTTCAGATTTGGCACAAACGCTCACTTGATTTCAAGATTGAACCGATGAAGGCCTTTGAACACTCAATTTGTTTTTTCATCCAAAACTGTCTCATGGCTAAAAATAAATAACAATCTCACATCATTAGTCCAAAACTTTAGTCTCTTATTAAAATTAGGAACAGGTTCAATTTTCTGCGTTTTTCACATCCATCAGAGCCTTTAGAGTTGTTTGACCAAGAATCAGTGAAGAAAATGTGGCGGTGCGAGACAAGACAGAAGAACAGGGCGCACAGAATCATTTCATCACTCAAATAGCTCCAGAGGAAAAAGGCAAATGAGGTAATGTGCCTTTTCATTTTGTCACGTATTGCGGATTTTTTTTAACAAGTAGAACAATAAAACGCATCGAAATCAGTGTGCAAGGTTTCTGTGCATGACGATTTTTTTCAAATGACGGATTAGAAAAACTCATTTGAAAAAACAGACTCAGTAAAGGCCTTTAGAAAGAGACATTTGGTCAGAATCTGAATTGGTGACACTAATCTTGGGTGTCCACCTTGAAACTGTTGTACAGATATTCTGTGTGTGATGCATTCAGTTTTTTTTAATCTGCAGGAACAAACAAAAAACAAAACAACTGGAGACTGTTAGAAATCTGACGCGAGGAGTCGTCTGTGAAATCATGAAACAGAGCTCAGAGTTCACATCAGTTTATTGGAGGAACATGAAATGCGTTTAATTCATTCAGCACTCGAACGACCAACATGACAAATGAGCAAAGTTTATTTTCCTCCAAACTGTTTTCAGTCCGTCCTCACGTCCATTCTCCAAATGAGTACAAACGTTTAGCTTACGTTTGGAAAATGTTTTCGCTGTGAAGTTTTATAAAAAGTAATAAAATAGTGCAACTTTTTTTTTAAACTTTGTTTTCATATTTATCTACATATAAACAGCAAACTAATCACTTTCTATTCTGAAATGAACAAGTTCAAATATGGAAACACTGAAAAAGAAAAAACAAGTTTACAAATTTACAATCTCTCCAGATTCCTTAAAAAACAGCCGCTGCTGACATCATCACAGGTGGGAACTGAACGAACCAATTGAAGACCGAGCTGAACTGAGAGTATGGGAGCCCAGAGAGAACACTACGTAGTCACAAACCAATTATCTCATCATCTTGATAAAATAATGTTGCTCATATTTACATGTTAAATCCACTGGCCTGAGGTCAGGATTTATTGAACAGGTTATTTGTAGGAATCAGACAGTTCATTGTCTGAGGAGTTGAATGTGTTCTTTCCTGTTCATCAGATAGTGTTTGATATATTTCTCTCAATGTAACAGAATTTTAGACATGAGCACCACGAAATAAAATTTATCAAGAGAACTAGATAATTAGAAAGTCGACTACAGACGGCAGCTGAACAGAGTTTGGACGATCTCGGAGAAAAACTTCTGGTGTCTTTTGGAAGATCTTCAACTTGTGTTCGGTCTGAAGGTAGAATGAGTCCGACTGAAACGATCCAGGTGTGACATTAACGGAACAGTTCAACTGACACACCTGAAACCACAAACCAGCAGTCTGAAGATCTGTTAGAGCCCCCTCACAGTTCTAATCTGTACACTGTCAGTGTGATGTGATAAGGTTCTGCTCAGGGTTCACTGAGGAGCTTTGGCTCCATCGGAAGCCTCGATGCCCAGCAGGGCCTGAACTGCCTCCAGGGGGACACCCTCTGGGGTCTGGATGTGCATGGTGGTCCCGTCTGGTCCGTTCACGATCACAATCCGGTCTAAACCAGGCTCTGCCAGCTGGACTGTCAGCCCCTCGGTCTGGATGTAAATTTCCTGACCCTCCTGGAGCTCTTTGGGCTCGCAGGGATCCGCTGAGCCTGACTCTTTCTGCTGGAGCGAAGAGGAAGCCGGAGTCTGGCCTGAGCTGGACTCAGGGGTCTGGGTGGAGCTGGACTCAGGGGTCTGGGTGGAGCTGGACTCAGGGGTCTGGGTGGAGCTGGACTCAGGGGTCTGGGCAGAGTTGGACTCAGGGGTCTGGGCAGAGTTGGACTCAGGTGTCTTTGACTCTACGGTGGTTTTGGAGCTTGAATCCAGAGCTTGCTCCAGCACCTTCATCTGAGCTGTGATGTCACTGGTGCTCAGGACCTGGTCCTGGCTGGCCGGCAGAGGCTCTACCTGGGCGTCAGTCTTCAGTGGCTCCACCTGGGTGTCGGTTTTCAGAGGTGCCAACTGGGGGACCGTCTTCAGAGGCTCCACCTGGGCGTCGTTCTTTAGAGGCCCCATCACCTGGTCCTCACCTGGGCTCACCTCCATGGGCGTGGGCGCGACAGCTGGTGGAGCCTGAGTGGAGGGCATCTTAGCAGAGGTGGAGCCAGAGGAGCTGAGGGACCAGAGAAACACATTCAGACCTAAGTAGATCAGATCAGCTCTGTACACCTGGTCCAGGTGTGATACTGACACAAGAACTGTATTCACTGACCTACACACGCTCAGTGGCATCACATGATGGACCAGAAAGTTGTATTTCCACTGGTTGGTTACTACAAAAATTGGCTTTAGCCTGGTGCACTTCCTGACACGGTCAATGTGGCATCAGCGTATTTCAGTATCTGACTGACAGCTAACAGCTTTAACTACGCATCCCTTGATATCACCTGTTCTTTTGTACTACACCCAGAGGACAGGGGCGGGGCCAGCTCACCTGGAGGTGGAGTCAGCAGTGGTGGTCAGCTGTTTGCTTGCAGCTGGAATCATCAGAGGAGAGACAGAAACTGAGCAGGGCTTCAGATTGGAGGTCACAGAGGTCACTGCTGTCCCAACTGGGAGACAAGAAATCAGTTCGAAATGTTTATCAACACGCATCGAACAGGACACATGTGGTCGGGTGTAGTACAGATGCAGTAGTTGTACCTGCTCTGGGCGTCTCGATGCCATTCTGGTGAACTGGAACGCTGTTCTCCATCTTGAATCTCTTTGACGGCGGCAGCATCTTGGAATTCTGGGAGACAGAGTTTATTTAACTGACTGACCAGCTGTTCTAGTTTTCCATGTCAGAGTTTGTTAAATCAGCTTTCTAAGACAAGCGCCTGGTCTCTGATGTTTAAAGGTACTCCTGCTCTTTAACCTCACTGTGCTGTCAGTGTGTTTACCTCCATGTATCGGACGTTCTTATTGGTCAGACTGGAGCTGGGAGATGCTCCAGGAACCACTTTCATCCTGTTCAGTTCATCCAGGATCCCCAGAGACCTGGCAACCTGAAACACACAGTACAGTACATCACACAGGCCCGGCAGCCTGTACACTGCTGCATACAACCCACAGCAGATTGTCTCTGACCTCCAGAGTAGGACACAGTAGAACTTCTCACCTCGATGTTCCTGACCTCCAGGGGCATGGCTCCACTCTGCGGGCTGACAATGTATTCCTGAGCAGCCTGTCTCACCTGCGCCTGAAGGGACTCAAACTCACAGTAAATGTCTGGAAACCGAGTCCGAGCCGGACCGCCACCCTCCACCTGAAACAGCCGGAGGACGCAAGACAGATTATTTTCTCAGTAATACCAGAGACGGAAAACACCTGAGAAGTAAACAGTAGAGCAGCAGAGGCAGCCCACCTGACCAGAGGACTGAGTCACGGTCAGGCCGCAGCTACGGACGTCCACACATACAGAATGTATTTATATATTTTTATATATTCACACACTGCGCGTACCTTTGCCAGGAGCAGCTCCCAAAGACTCAACACTTTGGTCAAACGAGGAAGAACAATGTCCATCAGCTCCTCATCCTCGCACTGCTCCACCAGCTGTCAACACATGGTTGTCATGGAAACACAACGACACACCTGTCTGTCTTCATTACGGTCATTACATCGTGTCTCAAAAGAAAAACTTTACTGGGAAGGTCTCCACTTCCTCCTGCTCACCTCCTGCAGTCGGTCTCGTCTCCTCTCCACCTGTTGCTCCGCTGTTACCGTGGTGACGGAGGAGAGCTTCGGAGGTCTGCCGCGACGGCCCCGCCTACTGACAAGGCCCACCGTCACCTGAGTGAACAGATCAAACAAATGAGATGATTATTTACCTGAGTTAATGTCATGACGAAAACCAGCAGGTGGAGGTTATGATGGACTGTACATGTGTAAAAATGAACCAGTATGAACTGAAGTGACCTTGGGAGGCGGTCCCAGTGATCTACCCCGTCCCCGTCCACGCCCCCTGCCTCTGCCTCGTCCTCGTCCTCGGGGCCGGCCGGGGCCTCTGTGATGAAGGCCCCGAAGTCCTACAGCAGCTGCTGGGCCGCCCTCCACCTGAAGACAGGCAGGCGGTAAGTAAACTAGCTTATTGATTGGTCAGACAGACAGGAGTAAACTACTCATTTGATAATCTGACAGCCAGTTACCAGTGATAAACTGGTTAGTTGTAAAGCAGACTCATTAACCAGTCGGTTAATCACAAAATGATAAACTGACAAGTCATAGAACAGACTAACTAGCCATTTAAGCACTCAGCAATGAACTGGTTAGTAATAAAGCAGACTGATTAACTCTGAGCTCTGATTGGTGAATCTGTCTCTTACTCTGTTTGTTGCCATGGCAGCAGGTTTGTCCTCCTTCTTCTCCTCCTCCTCCTCCTCCTCCTCTCTAACACCTCCTGTTGTTGTCTCCTGTGATTGGTCGTCGTCTCTAAGTGGGCGTGGTTCGTTACTGGGCGGATCGGGCTCTCCATGAGTCGGGTTCAGTTTGTAATGCCGATTTAGGCCACCAGGACCGATGTAGGCCTTGTCGCAAGTCTGGCAGCGGTGGGACCGGGACTTGTGGCTGTACGTGAGGGAGGGGGAGGCACCAGGGGCCGTACCATCCTTCCTCCCGCCCTCCTCCCCCTCCTCCTCTACGCTCATGTCAGAGTAGTCGTCAGAGTCGGACTGGTGGCTGTCGGCCAGGTCCTCTGTCTTTATGAACTTGTAGTCTTTGGCTTTATACTTAGGTGGTCTGGAGACTCGACCGGATCTGGTCTGGACCTTCGCCGCCTTTTTCTCCCTTCTCTTTACCTTCTTCTCTTTCTCCCTTTCTTTGTCCTTCACTACTGGGGGCGCGGCTGTAGGGAGCGAGGTCACAGGGGCCGGAGCCACTGAGGCAGTTCGGGCAGCAGCAGGTGTAGCAGTCTGTACTGGGACCGCTGCAACGACTGCAGGTGGTTTAACAGGACTCTTATTTGTGGCTGTCGTTGTGCCGTTTGCAGGGGGTTTAATTAGCGGGACACTAACAGTCTTAGCAGCAGGGGTGGGCGAGGTCTTGGTGACGGAGGGGGTCTGGACTCTGATGTGGGCAGTCTTGGGCATGGAGGGGATCTGGACTCTAATGGGTGATATTGCTGATTTCTGACCCGCACTGGAGACAGTGCTTGCTGATGTCGTCTGTCCTGTGAGCTTGTGGACCAATGGGAGCAGAGATCCGACGACGGGAGTGGGGCTCGGCAGCAGCAGCTGGATGGGGGGGTCCCCCGGGCTCTGCTGCAGGATGAACTGCTGACCCTGTTGACCAAGCATAGGCTGGATGTGAATGATTTGCGCACTGCTGGTACTGCCATTGGAAGACAGCTTCACCTGCGGATGACTGACAGCTACTGTCTTCTGCTGGGGGGCGGGGACAGACTTCACTTCCTGTTTAGGGGGAACCTGGATCTGGATCCTGACGGGCTCCGACTGAAAAGGACAGAAGAACAGATGAAAACTTTAGAGTCATGGAACCTGTAAACACACAGATGCTTCACGATGAACATATCAGGGTCAAAAGAGATCACGTGATTCGGCCGAAAGCTCCAGAACAGTTACTAAACACTCAAGCATTATCTTACAATAAGAGATTAAATAATCTGCAGATTAATAATCAATAATGAAATGAATCAGCAATATTAAAGTCAGTGTTTCCATCATCATTACATACTGAGTGTCTACTGTTTGATCTCAGTTCTTATTCTATCCAGCAGGTCTCCTGTCACCTCCTGAACTCTTGTGAGGTCCCCACCCTCAGGTTGGGAACCACCACTTCAGAGAAAATTGATGGATAAGTTTTGTTCTGTTCTGATGACAGAGCAGGGCAGCAGAGAGGTGAGTGGAGTTCAGTCCAGACACACAAACAGAACCAGGTAGGGGATTCAGTCTGGACCCATCTGGACATGGTGAATCCACTACAGTCCACATGAACCAAACTGGTCTAATACCAGGCTCCACATCTGACTCACCTTCTTCTGGATCACCTGGACCGAGCCTCCGGTCTGCATGGCGACCTGCTGGGCGACACTCTTCAGCTGCTGGGAGGCGTTGTTCTGAGCTGTGGTCTTTAAGTTCTGCTGGGGGACCTGGACCTGCTGCTTCAGGTTCTGCTGGGGGACTTGGACCTGCTGCTTCAGACCCTGCTGTGGGACCTGGACCTGCTGCTTCAGACCCTGCTGGGAAACCTGGAACTGCTGCTTCAGACCCTGCTGAGGGACCTGGACCTGCTGTTTCAGACTCTGCTGGGGGACCTGGACGTGGACCTGCTGCTGGGACTTGGTGACCTGGTTGATGACCTGCTGCAGCTGGCTCGGGTCCAGCGCTGTGTTGTGGACCGGGATGGTTTTGACCAACTGGCTCTGCTGGAGCAGCTGGGCGGCCTCGGTGTCTGAGACCTGCACGATCTGCTGCTTGGTGAGCTGCTCCAGCAGAGCCTGCTGCTCCTCGGCCGTCAGTCCGGAGCCTTCCACCAGGCTGCCGTCCGGCTGCACGTAGATGATGGTGGTGTTGACCAGGTCCGGGCCCAGCCCGGTGAACTCTGTGCCCACCAGGATGCTCTGTTCTTCCGGGCAGTTCTGCAACAAGTCCGCCAGCTGAGCCTCGGACTCTGTCTGTAAACTCTCCCCGGGCTGACTGACCTCAGCTCCGGACCCTGTCTGTGAACTCTCCCCGGACTGACTGGTCTCAGCTCCGGACCCTGGCTGTGAGCTCTCCCCGGGCTGACCGCTCTGGTCGGCGCCCGCTGCAATTACATTCTCCCCGGGTTGGGTGATCTGAGCAGCGAAAGCTGACGGTAAACTGTCACCGGGCTGGGTGCACTGAGCAGCGGGGGGCTGAGCCGCGGCCCCCGGCGGCTCCGTGGCTGTTATTGTTCTGGTCGAACCGCTGTCATCCTCGTTGTTCGCCATTTTGGCTGAGAGCTAACTGTTAGCTTAGCTCAGAGTGGGGGCCAGTCGGTGGACCAAATCAACCTGGTCGTCGATCGATAACACCAAATATATAATTTGTTATAAAATCAGTGTGTGCCGGTGAATAAAACGCTCCGCTGGGATGAAGGGCAACATTAACGGGAGCGGTGATAACGGGGCAGGTAACGGTTAGCTGGGGGAGTTTTGTACTAGCCTAGCTTAGCCGTCAGCAGCAGCGGGAGCGCGGACCTCCCGGACTGGAACACCGGACCGGACCGGACTCATGATTTATGATTAAAATATTTTAACGTTAATTATGTTATAATTACGTATTTTTATCTTGGAACTAAATATTCTATTAAATGAAAGTATCTACTAATTTCTGTCAAGATTCACATTTAGATAAAACATTCCATAATAAAAAAAAGATGAAAAAGATGCGTGTAACGGTTAGATAAGTGAAGACAAATTTAAATTTAAAACAATTTTCATCGAGTGTAGATTTATTCATGTGCTGGATGTTACGATTATTTCATGTTTAAAATATACTATTTGAAAGCCAATATACGATTATAACGCAGAAATAAGCGGATCACATCTGTCATGCATTAACGCGGACTATATTGTATTTTTTAATTGTAAAACATTTTATATTCTGTTTGTTTATTGTTATGAAAAAAAAACAACAAATCACATTCCTCCTGTGTGAAAACCATGTTGGCAATTGTGGTAATAACAGGGAACATTTTTCAGTATTATTGTCACATTTAAGTAAACATTCAGTGCCTCTCATTAAATTAAAGACAGAAAATATTTGATATATTTTCACATTTTGACCTGTTAACTTAAAAAGTATTATTCACGGTAGCAAAGCTCAATATTTATTTATTTTAATATTCTAAATGGAAGAAAAAGTCCAATTTCCGGGTTTTCCAACCAGCAGTAACTGTGTTTCCGTTTCCTGTCATTCATTTCCAAATTTATTTATGAAATTATCGTCAGCAGTAATAATTAACAGATTAAAATGGGAATGAATTACAGACAGTGTGCGGTTTAGTGGGTTAATTTAAAAACAGAAATCAATTTAAACAGAGAAATGACAGATTGTTATTATTCCGTGTCCTGTCTGCAGGTGGCGCAGTTTGTTGACAGCAGCTCAGTGTCAATATGAAAGCTGTCAGGCGGACAGACAGGGCGATGTCCCATCACTAATGTCCTGCTGCAACTAAAACACCTGGAGCAACATCTGGAACAACATCCTTCACTGTAAACTCTCAGTAAGTGACTGTCGGGTTTCCTGCCGCTGCTAACGTTAGCCTGCCTGCTAACATCGAAGCAGCTGGTTTCATGTGATGCTAGCTAGCCCGCAGTGTCTCTGTGATGTAGAGGCTAATATTAGCTTAGTAAACAGCGTGATGTCTGCGTGACATTATGTGTCACTGAGTCATTTGGGGAATTCTTACTGTTACTGTACGCTGTCAGGTTTCACAACCGCCTGCTGAGCTAACACTGACCTGACGGTGCCGTATTTTCCTGCACAGACAGCGTCACACCAAGCCCCATTCAGTAAATGGCAAATTCAATATTTGGCTCAAGTTGAGCTGACTCAGCTTTACTGCAAAGCCTGATGTGAGCTTTGTCACACTTCGTGAAGTTGATTTGTTTTATTCGGTGTATATCATCTTCACCAAACGGCGTTTAAATACTGTTAAATCTCAGCTGTTTACGTTTGATCACGCTGTTCGTTGCCGCCCTCCATCACCCCAGCGTCGGGTAGGGAGAGTAATACAGCGGAAACTGCGGATAGATAATAAAAGGTTAACTTGTTGTGAAACGCCAAATGTTGTCACCTTGAATAAACCCCAGCGACTCACACTGTCTTGTTATAGCAGTACTGTGTAGTCAGATAAACAGTAAGAGAAATGTGCAGACTTTTGTGACCGAGTTTGGTGCAGAACGTTAACGGTGTTCGTCACGCCAAACGTAATAAAGCACAATGGCAATTTGAACTATCTCTCCATTTGAACTGAATACAGTCACTTCAAAATCTGAATTAAGACGCCAGTTAGTTTGGTTAAGTGTTTCTCTTTAATTCGGCATATGTCTGGTCCACCATACCAGACAGCAAATATTCACAAATCTGAGTTCACTCCAGATGAATATGAAGCAGTTCAGTTCTGAATGCACCTCTTCTCATGTTAATTTTCTGTGGGTTTTTAAATGGTGGTTTTGTATTGACTTCCAGGACCAGTCGAGTCCAGTTCAGCAGAAACATGGCGACCCCTCCTTCTGTCCTGAGAGAGTTCTGCCCGCTCTACTATCTGCTCAATGCAATCCCAGCCAAGGTAAAGAACCATTCCAAACCAGACCAAACCCAGGCCAAGGTTTTGAACTGTTCCAAACCGGGAAAAAATCCAGGCCAAAGTACTGAACTGTTCCAAACAAGGCCAGATCTCAGAACAAGTTACAGAACAGTTCCAAACTAGGCTAAAACCCAGGCCAAGGCACTGAATCCTTCCAAACCAAGGCACAACCCAGGTCAAGGTACTGGGGGCGCCAGTAGTTCAATATGTAGGGGCGTGTCTCGGGAACCCAAGGGTGGGTCATGGAGACTGGACTGCTGGTGCCAGTTTACCCCCTGGACACATAGATGCACGTGTCTGCGTATATATTGTAAATAAAAACAAAATGAAAACGTGAACATCTTCAAGGACACGGATACAATTTTAAATTATTATTGTTATTAATAATGTTTTTATCATATATTGATGACAATATTAATGATAAAGTTAACATTAAAGATGCTGTTTACATTAATGATAATGATGTTAACACTGACGATGATGAAGGCTCCTGCATCTCTCTCTACCTGCAGGTGCAGCGTGGGTTCAGGTCCGTCCTGGTCTACCTGACGGCTCTGGACAGCAGCAGTGACTTCCTGGCTGTGGGCAGCAGCATTGGCATGCTCTACCTGTACTGTCGCCGCCTCGCACACATGAACAAGTACAGCCTGGAGGTCAGAGCTCTTCTTCCTCTGAATTAACAATGAACAATAAACCTTTTTTTAAAAAAAATGATATTCCTGATCCTCAGTATCCCAGAATGCATTGTGCTGCAGTGGTGTGTTCAGGTGATCTTCATAATGTCTGTGATGATTAATGTTGTTTAATTTTAGAGAATTAACACTTAAACGTGGAAACAGAAAACCAGTCTCATTTCCTGTGTGTGTGTGTGTGTGTGTTTCTATACATGTGTGTAACAGGGAAAGAGTGATGCGATCACGGCCGTGAAGCTGCTCAGCTGTTTTGATGATCTGGTTGCCGTGGGAACAGCATCAGGTCGAGTTGCAGTCTTCCAGCTGGTGTCTCCACTTCCTGGTCGAAACAAACAGGTGAGAAGTTCGACAGGCGAGGTTCAGACAGGTACAGCAGGAGTAGTATTCAGATCGTTTAGTGAAGAACAACAACAACAGCCAATTATCTGTAAAACTACTGTTGTTACTGAGGAGCCACTGTCCCTCACAGCTCGTCTGCAGTGCCAGGAGAATCAAGGGAATGCCACCATTACTAGAACCATCATTCAGCTCAGGGCCTTGAAACAAACTCACCACCAACAATGGCTCTTTCAGACACAACCCCACCTCTCTCTCTTTCTTTCTTTCTCTCTTTCTGTAGTTGAGGCGTTTTGATGTGGTCGGCCTCCATAAAGGCTCCATAACATCTTTGGCGTGGAGCACCAATGGGATGAAACTTTTCTCTGGAGACGATAAGGGACGAGTCGTTTTCTCCTCTCTGGACCTGGACCAGGTGAAACCACAATTACACAACAGTCACATTTGAGTAGCAGATAAATTAAAACGACTCTGACAAAAAAGATTAAATGATTATGAACATTTTTGCAGGTGAATTTACAGTTGATCAACTATTCAATTAATTGAATCTTGTTGCAGCTCTACTTAATACACACCACCCTTACTGTGTTTGTGTGTGTGCAGGGAGTGTGTAAACCTGTGCTGCTGTTGGAGGAGACCTCAGGTGTGGTTCAGATGGAGTACAGTCACCAGATATTACTGATCTCAACGCAGCAGAGATCTCTGCTGTACTGCACACAGACACAGGAAGTCCAGCAGCTGGGCACCAAGCCCCGCAAGAGGTAACACGCCACAAACATCTGCTGCAGTCACTGATGTTATCATATATGTTACACTGTGAAACACTGATATCAGTATTGGTCAGACTGTAGTTTGAAGTTTAGTTTAGTCTGACTGGCTGGCTGGCTGCGGTCGGTGAGGCGCCACCACTATCTGCTTTTGGACTTCCACTAGAGAGGGTCCATCTCCACGACATAGTTGGAGTGAGGAGGGTCCGGTTTGGGAAACGCCCCAAGTTTTCACTTTAGTGTGACTGAACCTCCGAACTCATCTGGATGATGTCATGGTGCAGGTTCATGTGTCTGATCCCTCATTTTCGTGGACAGATCTAAAAACTTCAGTATCCATGAGCTTCTGCTGCCGTTGCCATGGAGAAGGCAGTCAGAGTGGCTGTGAATTGGAAACACATCGCCATGGTTACTGAATTCAACCTAAAGTTGAGCTCAACATTAAAAGTGATCTGATTTATGATGAATAACTCATCACGCTTACCTGAAGCATCAGTGGCGTCAGTCCCCCTGAGCTGACAGAGGTTCAGAGCCATTTGAACTGCTAGCTTAACGTTAGCTTTGCAAGGCTTAAGCAGGGAGCTGCTGTGTGTAATCACCACTGTACAACAACTGTTACATGTAGTTTTACTGCTGTTGCATTTCTGCCACTGATGCTCTCAGCAGCGGCAGGTTCGGAGCCTGCTTCCTGCCGGCTCTCTGTAAACAGAGCGATCTTCAGGTGTTTGCTGCTCGACCTGGACTCAGACTGTGGAGGTCTGACATCAAAGGACAGGTGGAGGACACCCGGCTGCTCAAACCCCTCTTCAACGCACAGGTACAGTGGGAAAACACTGCTAACACTTACATTCATTGCTGTGACTGATCCAGCTGTGAGCACACTTCTGCTGAAGCCACATCATACAGATAGTTTTACCAGAACTGCTGCTAATGTCTCTGCGATTGATCTATGAGACAGGTCAAAGACAGCTGTATGAAGCTTTGTCGGCTCTTATACAGTGACTTTTAATAACTACATAAACTGCAGTCTCTCTGCTTGTTCATCCACCTGTCTGTCTGTCTCAGATTCCCCAGTTTGAGTTGTTTCCTCGTCCTGATCCAATCGGAGCGTACCGTCCAGCAGACAGACAGCTCGGTCTGCTCAGCTGTTTCCTCAGAGAGGGCTGGATCCTCAGCTGGAACGAGTACAGCATCTACGTCCTTGACTGTCTTAACGAGGTGCTACAACCATTTTTATATACATAGAACTTAATTTTGTGTGAATGTATCCATTGTGTGATTGTTACCCTGCGTGAATCCTGATTATTTGTAATATCTGATCAGTTTTGTTTTTGCTGTTTTCAGGTGATAGTCGGAGCGTTGGAGAGCAGTGGAGATATTGTGTCAGTGTCGTGTTGTGACAATGAGATCTTCATCCTGAAAGGAGACAGAGACATCATCCGTCTCTCCAACAACCCTGAGGGACTTGCCTCCAACTGTGAGTAGTACTCCTCATAGTAGGTACTAGAGCGAGGCTAGCCAAACAGTGGTAGTGAGGAGTGGGTGAACCCTGCCGCCGGGTCATTACGACTGATTATCAACCTGTCTGTCTCTCCTCTTCAGTGTTGGACCTCTCTGTCCGTGTGTCCTCACCTTTAGCCACGCCAACAATCTTCCCACCAACCGGATCAGTAGAAACAGCTCAACCAATCAGAACCATGGCGATCATTGTAGAGGGTGGGGGCAGGGAGGAGGGAGGGGGTGGATGGGAGAGGCATGGCGAGGACGGAGAGGAAGAGGAGGAAGTGGAGGAGGCGGAAGAGCAGCTGGAGGTGACTGACAGCTGTCTCCTATATTGGTTTAACTGGCTGAGACATTTACTCACGGACGGTTTGACTTACCTGTCTGTGCCATGTGATCCATTTGTCCAGGTGACGGAGCAGTTCTGCCACCAGTCCGGTTTGTTCACCAGCAGCTCTCGTAGCCGCAGCAGCTCCATCACTTCCTGGGACAGTGTCCATGGAAACACCCCAGTGACCACATCCTCCGAGCAGAGCTCCAGGCGCTACAGCGCCCCCCTGGGTCAGGGCGAGATGCAGCAAGAGCTTGTGGTGAAAGCCATCAGGGTGAAGAAGAAGAGGAGGAGACGACAAGGCAAGCAGACAGACAGACTGACAGACAGACTGACTGACAGACAGACTGAGAGGGACTGACTGAATGTTTTGTGTCTCTGTGTCCGTCCTCAGACAGCAGCAGTGGGAACCGCCTCTCTGAGAGCAGCTGCTCAGAATCCATGTTTGTAGTCCAGGACGGCAGCTGTAGTGACGGAGGAAGTGGAACTCCTCTAAGTGACAGAGCCTCCCTTGTGGGTCTGGACCTTCACAACCAGGACTCTCCCGAACAAAACCAGGAACAGAACTCACAGGAGGGAGGGAGTGGAGATGTAGAGATGGAGTCTTCCTCCACCCAGTCCGGGTTAGTACCTGAGGACCAGCGGACAGTATCACTGTGTCTCATGCTTGTTTCCTGCTCCCACTGAGGTGTTTGTCTCATCCTTGTTTCCTTGTCTCAGCTCCCTGCTCCCTCCAGACTCCCTGCTCCTCGAGGGTGTGGAGAACAAGCTGAACCCAGGAAAGGACTCTGGTTCTGGTGCGGAGGCAGTCGTCCCCCCAACCCCGGATGTGGATCTGCTTCTCGAGTGCACCTTCTCCTACATGCACAACACTGAGGAGGAGGATGAACAGGAGCAGCAGCCAGTGGAGGAGCAGGAGGACGAGTTTCTGAGCCCTTTGATTGGACCAGATGAAGAAGAGGAGGAGGAGGAGGTGATGATGATCATGGAGGTTCTGTTATACTTAGATTAATAGACGTTAATTTTTAACGTCAAGTTACTGGTCATAACCGATCCTATCAGAAAAACAAACACTTGAACAAACAGCAGATAAGAACTACCTGAAGTTAATGTAATTAATAAATGAATTTCCTCTGTGTTGGTGTACAGATTGATGACCTGGCGCCCCCTCCTGTTCTGCCGGACCAGATGTTTTACTCCACTGTATCAAATCTGGACCGAAAACCCAGCATGTCCAGTGATGAAGAAGGAGACATCTACTGTCACAGTCTGCCCCCTCCTGGCAGCGGTGGGGAAGTCCTCAACTGTCCAGCTAATCAGGCGGAGAAGACAACAGACAAACAATTGGACCAAGACGCTCAGGACAGAGACACGCACAAATCTGACCAGGTGAGACAAACACACAAACCTGACCAGGTGAGTCTGTCAGCAAAAAAAAATATTAATATATTTTTTTTGTCTTGTCTCTCTGCAGTTGGCAGAAAGCTGGATGGGATACTCAGGACCAGGATGTGGAATACTGAGCCTGCAGGTGACTGACAGGTGAGTCAGCAGACTTTATGTGTGGTGTGCGGACCAGGGTTCAACTCAGGCCGCATATTTCTGTCCAAACCTGACCCAAGTCCAAGAGAGCAGTGACCAAGCCAGGTATCTTACAGGTGACCTGTGTGTTTCAGGTATGTGTGGTGTCTGGACTTTAAAGGAGGACTTTTCTGTAGCCCTCTGCCTGAAACTGGACTCAACTGGCAGCGTTTTGAAGACAACGTCCACCAGGTGGCGGTGTCACCCTCAGGTACCCTCAGGTTTACTTTGATGTTTTACTTCATTTTTCCTTTTTAAACCGACTTCATCTTCCAGTTCAAACACTAAGTTGATCTCATATTAAAGCACGCAGCAGACTGCCAGGTGTACAGGTGCATGTAGCATTAGCTGGATGCTAACTGTTGCTCACTCCGTCAGGTAACCTGCTGTGGAAGGTGGAGCAGAAGACTATGACGGCGTTTGCTTGTGCGAAAGTAACAGTTAAAGGGAAGCGGCACTGGTACAAAGCTGTGGAGCAAACGGCCTTCGTGGCTCTCAGTGACGACTCCGCCTGGATTATCAGGACCAATGGAGACCTCTACCTGCAAACAGGTAACTAACCACCTGTCTCACTGTTTGTCTCACCTGTTCAGTAACAGCAAACTCAACAGGAAGGACAGATACAAACATACTGGTTTCCATATGTGACGCTGCAGTTACTCTGCAGGGGTCAAATGTGAACACACAGAAATTGTAGATTTAGCTCTCATCTGTATGATTTACAGACGCACTCTGTCAGATTTTTCTTGAAAAAAAAAATAGACTCACAAAAGTAATCCTTCTCAATCATCACTTATGACCAATAAGCAGTGTGCGGCAGTGTCTGTATCTGCAGAGACTCTGTCTTGTGCCTGGATTTTCTTATTTCCTTCTTATCTTGGTTTGTTTAGGACGTTTCTGGGTGTCAGCCTTTGGGTCACGGTGTGTAGCCCCCAGCCAACAACAGCGTGAGGTCAGGACTATATGAAAATGTAGCATTAGCATGATCACCAGCATGATTCCAAGGATGTTGGTCAGTGAAGCCAACACTTTGATCCAGACTGAAATATCTCAGAAAGTATTTGGAAGGCCTGCCATGAAAATTGTGTCAGTAATCAGCTTGTTCGCATGCTGATGTTAGCATTTAGCTAAGTTAAGCATCATGTGGTGATGAAGATGCTTGTTGACATAACAAGTTCACGTGTGGTTCGCATTCTCTAACAGCAAATGTAAAGTTACTCCAACAGACGTGATGAAAAACCAAAAACTCAGAGGTTCATCATGCTGCAGATGCCGATAGAGCGGAGGTTGGGACTGGTTACCGTGGTTATGTGTCTCTAATTGACAAGGAGGCTCTCAGGAAGTGACAGGGTAATTACAGTGCATTTGAAAAACATACATACTACTGTTTATATACACAAAAGGATGTTTAAAGGAAAGTACACATTGTGTAGTATGTGACCTCCTAAGCAATGAGAAAATATGGCTCAAGGTGTAGCACCTGGTTCACTGTTTCTATGGCAACTTTTTTACGTAATGCTTGCATCCCAAAAGCATGATGAAAATTGTATTTCCAAAACATGATTATCTCAAGTGGTAGTAATAAAAAGAAAAATGTTAGGAGCCCTCAAGAAAGGTCATTGATTTAAACTTAATTTAAACTCTTTTAGTCAGGCTGATCTTTGAAAACACGCAGGATCCTTTTCATTTGATGCTCCTCCTGCAGCTGTAATGTCTCTGTGTGACCACCCGGGGGTGATCTGCAGCCGTAACACCTCCGGTTCACTCTGCAGACTCACCTCTGCTGGAGTTCGTTAATTTCATCATACAGATCACACACGACATGTGAAGGTGAAGCTCTGGATGCTCAGCTGATGGTGTGTTTCCTCTGCAGGGTGTCAGCAGGATCCTCCAGGATGTCTTCCTGTGCGCTGTTTCCATAGTAACCATTGTCTCCATGTGTCCGTCAGGTCTGAGCGTGGACCGGCCTTGTGCTCGCTCTGTGAAGGTGGACTCTCCCTGTGTGTTCAGCCAGGTGTGTGTGAGCGCAGGTGTGGTCTGGGCTCTGAGCGAACACAAAGCGTTATTCTACAGAGAAGGACTCAACAGCTACTGCAGCGAGGGAGAGGGCTGGAAGTACGACACCGTCAGGTACGGCTACTACTGGAATACTGCTGTACTACAGTCCACAGACAGATGTAGTACTGAGTCGGCTTCCAGCCACTGATATTTCATTAACGTTTATGAAACAGTTTATTGGTACTGTTAGTTCACACCCAAAGGTTATTAGTATTATTAGCTTGGTTAGCATACGCCATTAAAATCAGTGGCTAGTTTTTAAATGAGCCAAAGGAGAGACAACTGTGGACTCATTGATCACTGTTTACAGATACTCTGTGTTTCCTATTGTGTTATTGTGTGTGTGTGTGTGTGTGTGTGTGTGTGTGTGTGTGTGTGTTGCAGTGAGGCCCAGGGTCTGGAGTTGATGTGTGTGACCCTGGGAGACGGTGGTACAGCCTGGGCGCTGGACGCCAGCGGCAGCCTCTGGTTTAGAACTGGCATCTGTTCGTCCAGGCCGCAGGGCGACGACGACCACTGGTGGCAGGTACGCAGAGACAGGAAGTCTGTCTGTCTGTCTGTCCTGATCTCAGTTCAGCTGCGCAGCCTAACAGCCTGTCTGTCTGTCCGTCTCTCTCCATCAGATCAGTATCTCAGACTACGTGGTCTTCGATCAGGGCAGCCTGTTCCAGACGCTGCTGCAGGCCACCCAGAGTGTTGCCACGGTAACCAGGGCACCAGTGGAGCGGGTCGTGGCCTTCCTGTCCCAGTACTCGCAGTGCCAGCCGAGCCTGGTCAGCGCCAACAGCAGTGGAGTCTGGGTGGCCTCGGGGCGGAACCAGCTGCACCTGGCCCGCGGCAGTCTCGTAGGTCAGTAGAGTCCAGTAGAACACAGTAGAGCTCAGTAGAGTCCAATAAAGTTCAGTAGAGTCCAGCAGAGTCCAGTAGAGTCTAGTAGAGCTCAGTAGAGTCTAATAGAGTCCAGCAGAGTCCAGTGGAGCTCAGTAGAGTCCAGTATAGTCCACTAGATTCCACAGTAGAGCTCAGCAGAGTCCAGGAGAGTCCAGTGGAGCTTAGTAGAGTTCAGTAGAGGCTAGTAGATCTCAGCAGAGCCCAGTGGAGCTTAGCAGAGCTTGGTAAAGCTCAGTAGAGCTCAACAAGGTCCAGGAGAGCTCATTAGAGTCCAGTAGATTTCATTAGAGCTCAGTAGAGTCCAGTCCAGTCCAGCATAGTCCAGGAGAGCTCAGTGGAGTCTATTACAGCTCAGGAGAGTTCGGTGTAGTCCAGTAGATTCCAGCAGAGTCCAGCAAAGCTCAGTAGAGTCCAGCAGAACAGCAGAATAGACTTTGGAGCACAGTTTTCAGTTTCTTAGTTGCTCTTTATTTTTGGTTCTTTCAGGAACTTTCTGGCAGAACGTTGTTCCAAGAGGAACAGTCTCAGCCACCAGGTGGACCTTCATCACTTCCTCAGCTGTGCCTCACAGAGAAGGTCATACACCTCTACACTACAAACACCTGTACACTACACACACCTGTACTCCACACACACCTGTACACTACACACACCTGTACTCCACACACACCTGTACACTACACACACCTGTGCTCCTCTACATCCATCTGGTCACCATCTATCTGTCATATATTACACTAAACACCCTGATCATCGGTCTACCTGTGTGTCACCTGTGTCTCAGGTACGTTCCTGTGGTTGGCTCAGAGCAGGAAGGATCTGTTCTGTGTTTGGGACCAGGATGGAGAGCTCCGCCCCTCGTCTGTCCTTCTACCACCTGAGGTAGAAACACGTGTCACCTGTCTCTGGGTCTGAATCTACTGGTCTCTGTTCACTCCAGTGGTCTCCCCCTGTGTTCTGCTGATGTTCTGCTGTGTTCTACTTGTGTGCTCAGATGGAGCTGACTCACCTGTCTGCCTGTCGTGACGCTCTGTGGGGTTTGGACACTCACGGTCGAGTCAGTATCCGTACGCTGTCTCCGTCCTGTCCCTTTGGACTCCACTGGACCCCCCTGGACCTCAGCCAGCTCGGTACGTATCTGAGACATACTGTACAGGAGAAAGACTCTGCTGATATTCAACCAGCTATGTGTCGTCGCATTGTGCGCAGATGAACGTTGTTTGTCTTCTACCGGAGATCCCTGCCCATCCAGTGATGTGGTGGTTCACTTTTACACTGTGATCTGTAGCCTATAGTTCATCTTTAGCTTCTAACTATCTTTGTCTATTAACCTGTTGTTGCTGCTGAGCCAGTTTGACATCCTGGATAACACAGACTGTGTTCAATCACCATTTAAAGGGGAACCCCACCAAAACTAAGAGGTCCAACATGTTATTCCCATGGCCTTGGGCAGTCGTATCAATATTCTTGAACACAAGCTGCTCTCTCTCAAAGCCAGAAACCAGAGAAGGAAATCTCAAACTTGTGATGTCATAGGTTATGAAGTCTGGAGTTGCTCCATTGACAATAAATATGAGTCTGATTTTGTTTGTTTTCTTTCTTATACCCAGATGAGCTTCACTCTACTGTAGTGTTCTCAGTGCTGAAACAGAAAATGTACCTGTGTCAGAACGTTCCCCTGGCTGCTCTCAGTGACATCTGTCACCAATCATTGTCTATGGAGCAGCAGACTCAATACCCTATGACATCACAAATCTGAGTTTTGGATTTGGGAAAGAGTTGTTCAAGTGTACTAATATTTTTGGGCTGCCTTGAGCCAAAGGAATGATGTAGGAATTTTGAAAATGGGAGTAGTTCCCTTTTAATGTCTTTAATTATGTAACAAAGTGGTTGGGTCTGATTTGAGGTCTGTGATTGGTCGAAGAGTGAGTGTGTGTTTGTGTTTTGGGGGGGGCGGGGGGCATCATTTACTTGTGGTCAGATTTCAGTTTATCAAACTCACACGTACACACACACACAAAAACACAGCTGTGTTTCTCTGTCACATTGACAGGCGGAGGTTGTGTAACAGATTTGTAATTCAGAGGTCAACATGAAGAGTGTGTTCCTGTGAGTGTTTGGGTGTGTGCGTGTTCCTGTGTGCGTCATACTGTAACCTGACTGATAGGTCAGATCTGTTTTTAGTTCCTCCACACGTCTCACTAACAGAAACCACATGACTGTCTGTCTGTCTGTCGTATCTACAGCTGTTACAAACCAACATCTTGTTCTGGCTCTATAAGTGTTCATTACTTTGTTTGCACAATATTAATATCTGACAGTTAATTAATTACTCACTTTATTAGTAACTTAATTCTCTACTTTGTTCGTTTTCAGTTTAGAAACAGTTAAACCACACAACGTGAGACGTAATGGAGATGTGAAATTAGACCCTGAAAATGAGAGCAGGGGCCCAGACACGAAGCAGAGAGTATTTAACATGTGTTTACCAACATGTCTAGCTTTAAGAAAAAGAAAGTATATGTATTATACAGTAACATCTCCAACCTACAAAACTCCCTAAAATGAATCCATGGTGACCCAAACTAGTAAATGGTCCCAGTACATTTATTCCATCAGTCTAAACATTGGTTTAGCAGCTAAGATATATTAAGGAGAGAAATGGCAAGTGGAAATAACTGTCACTCGTTTGTAAGAATTGGGACAAAACCTTATTTTTTCAATTTTTTGTTTAAGTTTTAACTCTTCAATTAGACTGGAAAAAAAAACGTTTTTAAAGATTAGAGTCTTGACTATAAAACCTTGTAATGGGCCGACTCTTAAATGGCATACATGATGAATGTTAGAGGTGAGATCTGTTTTATATTTTCTTATTATTGAACACCTTGAGGGAATTTCTTAAAATTCGGCGCAAGTACCCGCATGGACTGAGCTATAAACTAATTAGAATTTGGTGGTCAAAGGTTAAGGTCACTGTGACCTCACATAACTAATATTCTTAGACTTTTAATGCCTTATTGGACAGAGAAATTCAACCCTACGCCTTCTGAATTTCGGAATTTCTCTGTTTCACCAAACTAAAATGAAGTAAAACTCAACAAAATCATCTTGATTATTCTGTTAGTCATCTATTTAGTTAGGCCACTGTTCTAACAATCACCAGCTAATCAAAATAAACCCTGAATTAACTAAGTTAGATGTGAAAATGCACTGTTTTCCCCCACGGTCTCTCTTTGTGCTGCTGGCCAGCTGTTGACAGTCCAGTGACATCATCCACACCCCCACAACTCTGAGTCTCGTGTCTGTCAGCTCAGCTCCCTGTAACTAGTGTTTTCATAATTTCTGTTACTCTGGTATCAAAAACAACCAGACGTTTCCATCTGAAATACACCTTGTGTTCGTGTCCTCCAGATCTTCATACTTCTTTTGTGGTTTATCAAGTTTTCCAGTCGTGTTTTTGAATTCATACTTTAGGAAGTCCTTTACCGATTCTGAGATGGAGTCGCCGAAAACCTTCTCGGCAGGTTCAATTAGAGAATCCAGCAATATCTTCCTATTTTAGCTGATGAAAGTCCGTGAAACAGCAGATCAATCTGCTTGTTGTTTTTTTGATGTCAGGTTTGGTCGAGGTAAACCTGTGTCTTCACACACTGTGTTTGTCTTGATTCAGTTTCTTTGCTTGTTTGTTGCATTTATATTTTGTAAATGTTAGTTCGGTTGACCTAAAAGACAAAATGAGAGTTTGACATGACGGACAGCTGCAGCAGCATATCATTGACATCCCTCGAGGTCAGCAGGACGGTTGGTCAGTCAGACCTGAAACATGAAGCTGTTTACCAAAAACAGACTGGCCTGGAATCTGTTCTGAAACAGGACGCAGTAACGTGATGCTGCTAACATTCCACCTCTTCATATCTGAAACTGTAAATAATGTTTCTGTTTGGACAGCGCTGCATTTGACCTGATCAACAGCTGGTTCTGTCATATAGGTCACTGTTTGCCACAGCTTGACATGTTGACTTGGGTGGAACAGTATGTGACAGTGCAGTGTGTGACGGCACAGTGTGCCAGGGAGCAGCGTTGTGATGTGTGTGACTGAGTGGTGTTGTGATAGCTTGCTTTGTCTGTTGTTGCACTTGCAGTCTTACTACATGATGTATCTTCATAGAATGGTTTGTTTGATATCCTTCAAATTAGTGCCCCACGAAAGATGTTACATCCATAATGTACAGTTACGTCATTGACATAAAGTTACTAAAGTTAGGTTTAGGAAAAGAAACATGGTGAGGACGTACCTTAAAATGACTCAGAGTTTGCTCAAATTTTACAGGGAAAGTCCACTTTTTTTGTGATCCACCACCCCAATCTGCCTCCTTACAAGACTACTCCGGACTGCTTCCATGTTTACTCAGCACATTGGTCACGTGATTGCAGTTTTTCAAATTACATAGGATATGTATGAATTTGGGTGCATTACTTTTCGTAGGAAAACGTATTAACATGTAGAGGTTTTAGAGGTTCTTAGGGCAGTTCGAGAGATACTTAAGGGGTTCTAGTAGTCCAGGTTTTTAGGTTTCACGTGCTGTTGCATAAAGACGTAAATGTGTGGACAGGTGTGTTCAGGTAAAATGTCACCTGTGTGTTACAGGAGGTGTTCGTCTGGTCAGTGTGAGCTGCGGCAGTCAGAACGTCTGGGCTGTGGACAGTCGAGGAGTAGTTTACTTCAGAGTCGGAACCCAACCTCTGAATCCGAGCATGATGCTACCGGCCTGGATTCAGATAGAACCACCTGTACAGGTAACTGAGAAACTTAGGATCCGCATAGAATCACCTGCACAGGTAACATGGAGGATCCACATACAGTAGAACCACATTTATAAGTAACAATGAAACTCAGGATCTGCATAGAACCACCTGCACAGGTAACAGAGAGGATCCACATAGAACCACGTTTACAGGTAACAGGGAAACTCAGGATCCAAATACCTGTCCAGGTAACTGTGACATCATGTCTCTGCAGCCAATCGGAGTGCAACTGGTCAGTATTCAGACGAGTCCTAACGATCGTCTTCTCTGGGCACTGGACAACAGAGGAAGTGTCTTCGTCAGAACTGGACTCAGTGATGAGATGCCTGTGGGGACGGACTGGGAGCTGGTACCAGGTACACACCTGTCTGTCTGATCAACACACCTGTCTGTCTGATCTATACACCCGTTCAGTTAGAACACTGAGTCATGTTCTTTGGAGCTCATGGCTGAGCTGTGTAAACATGGATTCACTGTGAGTCACCAGTATGTTTACTGGTGCTCCTGGTCTCAATAATATTGTGTATACTGCATTAACACATTGTGTTTGCTGTACTAATACTGTGTGTACTGTATTTGAATGTGTGTACTTGTATTTGTGTGGAATAGGTTTAGCCGTCAGTCAGCTGGTCCTCAGCTTTCGGACAATTTGGGTTCGGTGTGTAAACGGAGATCTGGCTCGACGCTACGGCGTCTCGGAAAGAAACCCTGCAGGAGATTACTGGAAGAAGATCCCTGGAAACGCCAACTGGTTAACTGGTAAGACTGTGTTCATACATACTGGTGACAGGACAGGTGTAACAGACTGATGCTCAAGTGTCTCAGGTAACTCAGGTGTCTCTCTCTTTCTTCAGTTACTCCAGATGACGAGTTGTGGGCAGTGACTCTGATTGGTGGATTGTCTCGTCGGCTGACCAAGCTCCTCCCACAGACTCTATGTAGACCCGCCCCCTCAGGCCCCGCCCTCAGCGGGGACGACGTTGACGATGAGTGGGTGCTCATCTGACCAATGACATCGCTGTGATGTCACCACTGTATGGTGTTGGTCTGATGGGTTGCAGTGATGTCACAGTGACACCACTTCCTGTTTACAAACTTCCTCCTGAAGCAGTAAGTGGACTGTGTGATGTCACCGCTGGACCGACACTGCACAGGCAGGTGACATCACTTCCTGGGACTTTTAAGGTTAGAGGACATTTCTGAAACAAGGTGGCTGCACAGAGGGAGCCCAGGTGGCTGCTGGGAAATGAAGTGAACTGAGACTTTGTTTTATTTTTTGTTTTAACAGAAAGCACTTTATTCTAAAGGGACAGTGGGTTCTGACTGGTTCCTACTGGGCGTCAAACGGCTCGTTCTTCTCCAGTTCCAGTTCAAACTGGTTCAGTCTCAGTTGGTGTGGCTCGAACAAGTCCTAACTGGTTCTAACTGGTTCTAAATCTACTAATATTTATTCCAGTTTAGTTCATACTGGTTGTTGAGGATATTAAAGGGACATTTCGCATTTTACTCCAGTTTTGTTCATTCTACTTTAAACTGGTTTGGAGCGGCTCGGACTGGTTTCTTGACCTGCAGTGAGGTTTAGCTCTGAGGTCTCAACTGGATTTATATTAAAAGATAAAACTCTTGGGAATCGTCCTTTAAACTCGTCGTCTTCTCTCCTCCTCGTCTCCGACAGCGTTGCCATGGAAACCTGTGAAGATGTGACTCCGTTGTGATGTCATGGTGATGTCAGCTGATGGGTAGGATGTTCTGCTGCTGACCAATAAGAATTCAGTGTAAACTCACCTGTCGTGGTTTCATTAATTATTAACTTAATAAACATGTTTAAACACAACGGCGTCAGTTTATTGATCAGGTTATTGATTCGGGGCGTGACGCCCACGGCTGGTCTCAAGTCATAACCTTTAAGTCTCAAGCAAGTGTAGCAGTATCAACACCTCATACAATAAGAAGAGCGCCTGAGCATATAAAGCTAGCAGGGCATGTATCAGCTCTCACAGTGATGACTGTGTGTGTGTGTGTGTGTGTAATGGCACCGAGCTGACATTGTGTCGCTGGTTACAAAGCACGTTCAATACTTGATGAGTTATTGAAAACGTAATTCACATATATCACACGGATAGAACCGAATAAAACCACACGGTGAAGTTTATGATGCAGCTGCCATTCCTCTGAGAAGAGCTGAGGGCAGGAGGACAGAGCTGTGGTAGCACGGGTATGAATATCAGCCAGCAGGTCCTCCCCCGCTGCAATATCATCATATTTAAAAAAAAAAAAAAAAAAAACTTAAAAAAAACCCAATACAAATATTAAATAAAAAAGTCAATTCCTTTCAAGTCATCTGTCTCAAGTGAAAGTCAAGTCATGAATACCAAGTCAAGGTCAAGTCGAGTCTTTTATCAGTGTTAGTCAAGCAAGTCTCAAGTCCTCAAATTCGTCATGTGACTCGAGTCCCCCACCTCTGCAAAATATACATACATTAATTGTGGCACATGCTGAAGTGACATAGTAAATAATGTTGACCCTAACTTGACATTTTCACATGAGAATTCTGATCTGGGACGGGACATGAAGGACAACTGGTTAATGTAACAATAATAATCATAATACAACACTTTATTTATATAGCACCTTTCATACAAGAAATGCAGCACATTTTACAATAAAAACAGTACAAGCACTGAGTGCTTCACGTGAAGAAAGACATAATGGACACATCAGAAAAAGTCATAAAATCAGAATACTAAAATTAATTAATTTTCTGTAACCGTTTTGCCTGTTATGGGGTTGCGGGGGGGCTGGAGCCTATCCCAGCTGACACTGGGCGAGAGGCGGGGTTCACCCTGGACAGGTCACCAGACTATCACAGGGCTGACACATAGAGACAGACAACCATTCACACTCACATTCACACCTACGGACAATTTAGAGTCACCAATTAACCTGCATGTCTTTGGACTGTGGGAGGAAACTGGAGCACCCGGAGGAAACCCACGCTGACACAGGGAGAACATGCAAACTCCACCACCCTGGGGTTCGAACAAGGAACCCTCTTGAAGTGAGACGACAATGCTAACCACTGCACCACCATGCTGCCGTAATAATAATAATAATAATAATAATAATAATAATAATAATATACCTTATTTATTTAGCACCCTTCATACAAGAAATATTTTACAATAAGTGCTTCACATGAAAATAAACATAATGGACATAAAACAAAAAGTCATAAAATAATGACATCATAAAGTCATAGAATTATCAACTATAAATCGTAAAATCAAGTAAGATTTTAAAAGAGTTGCAGCAGCGTGAAGCACTTGGGTTTTATTTCTTTTCAACATGATTTTCAACAAAACATGAGCCCAACAGGTTTCAGACAACACGTCAACAAGTGTTTCCAACATACAAGAAGCAAATGTCTGTCGTTTTTTTAAGATAAATACATTTTATTTACATCACAGTGTTGATCAAAGACCTGAGCTGAAGAAGGAAAGAAACAAAAAGAAATGATTTACTTGCCAGGTAGTAAAGTGTACGTTGAATGAGGTCAGTGAGATCATTAGGCCTCTGTACGTCCAGGAAACTGGTGTAATCTCCCTTTGATATTCACATTAAACACATTCTTCATTGTGTTACAGGTTTTTCATTCAGGACACAAGAGTCAGTGCGATTAAAATGGACACCTTGTCTCTCTGCTCGCTTCTGGATCAGACATGAACAGACACACTCACACAGAGGAGATTGACAGGGATCAGTTGTGTTTGTAACATGAGGTGTTGTGTTCCTGTACCTGTCCATTTATAAACTGAGGGGATGATTAAGTGATATTATTGAAGATATCAAATATATTTTATTTATTTTTGAATGTCTTTTTTTAGACAGGGTGCAGAGATGACGGGAAACATCGATGTCGAGCCGGACTCGAACCTGAGATTTGTTTCCTGTTGTGAAGCATTAAAGCTTCTCTTCTTCTGTTTCGTCAGGACACTGAGGTAGAAACATCAGATTTACATGTGTCAGACTCTGTAGGTGACTGACTCAGCAGTATTGATCCCCGATCAGTGATCAGGTCTGTTTTTAGTCTTGATTTACATTCTATTTACATCATCAATATACCGTCCAATCACAGCAGTCCTGAGGTGATGGCAGTGTTGTTTGCATGGTGACAGATGATGTCACTGCCAGCTGTGTGGCTGCAGGAAGTCAGGCAGCGTAGTGATGTGGTCAGGGCCGGACCGGGCCAAACACCTGAGTGCCTGCAGCAGTAGGGGGGGCGGGGCTAGACCGCACAACCAGCTGAACACTTCATTTCCCAGCAGGCCTTGCCAGCGATGTGGCTCGTCCCGCAGGTGGCACAGCGACGGTGGTTCGGGCAGGAAGAGCAGCAGAAAGTCGAGGCAGCGCTGTGCCTGGCGTCGGTCTGACGCATCCGAGGTTACAAGTCGCTGCAGTGCGGCATCGAGGCCGTCAGGCAGCGCACCGTGAGCCAGCAGCAGCAACAGACATTCAGGCCGTGACAGCTCCACCGCCAGCTGCACCGCCGTCTTCCCTGAGTCTGCCACATGTGAGCAACCGCCACAGCTGTCCAGATAGTTCTGCCGCATGCTCTTCGAGTCACAGTCCTTCAGAGCCTCTACCATCATGCTAAGGATCGACACGCGGTCATAGCGCACCGCCATGGTCAGGTGTGGCGCGCCGCTACTGCGGCAGCAGCAGAAGCTGCAGCGAGGCGGTTTGAGCGCGCTCAATGAGTACGTGGTGAGCAGGTAGCGTGCATAGTCCTGGTGGTCGTGCACAAGCGCATAGAGCAGTGCCTCAGATGGCAGGAAGGGTCGAGGCTGTCCGTCTTCCCAGCTGAAGACCTCCATACTGCGCATGTCCTCCAGCAGCCAGACCGGCAGCTGCTCCCGCACTGCACAGTAGAACGAGAACGATGTCCGCTCACACTGGCGCTCAGTTGGAGACGAAGACAGATGCTCCAACTGAGAGGACAGCAGCCACGGCATGATGACACACCTGAAGAGACACTGTTTACACCTGTCCTGAAGGAGACACAAGACACACCTGGAGAGACACTGTTTACACCTGTCCTGAAGGAGACACGAGACACGCCTGGTCTGAGGGAGACAGACTCCCTGACTGATCCTGGTTCAGACACAAACAGTCTGACTCTCAGTCAAACCTCCGTCCTCAGCGCCTTCACACTTTTATAGCTTCTCCTCCATCACTGCAGCTCCATGTGTGGATATTTGACACGGGGAGGGGGTGTCTCACATTGCACACATAGCGAACATAGTGGCCTTTAAATGGCTGCAGTTTATATAATGAAGGCAGTAAACAACAGTGTGTGTGTGTGTGTGTGTGTGTGTGTGTGTGTGTGTGTGTGTGTGTGTGTGTGTGTGTGAGAGAGAGTGTGAGTGTCATCAGCTGATTAAACCTTTTTATAAATCTGCAGCAGTAAAGGTTAAGAAACCTTTTTGAGTTGTACAGGTCCAGTGTGCAGAAATATGATAAGAATGTTTTCTTTAGTGTATAATCACCTGAAAATAAGAATCATTGTGTTTTGGTTACCTTAGAATGAGACGTTTCTGTCTACATAGGGAGCAGATCCTCATCTGTGGTGATCGCCATGTTGCACTGCCATGTTTCTACAGCAGCCCAGAACAGATAGACATTGTAGTTCTCCTACATGTCAGTTACTGTAGTTCTCCTACCTGTTGGCCACCATACCATAGTTCGACATGTCAGCTACCGTAGTTATAAACTCTCCTGCCAACTTGTTGACAACTGTAGTTCTTCAACATGTCGGCCACCGTAGTTCTTCCATATATTGACCACATGTTGGCCACCATATCATAGTTCTCCTATATGTCAGCCACGGTGCTGTACTTCGCTTACATGTCAGCCCCTGTAGTTCTTCTACCTGACGCCCACCATACCATCATTCTCCTACATATCAGCTTCCATCGTCCTCCTATATGCCATCTATCATAGTTCTCCTAAGTGTCAACTACTGTAGTTCTCCTACATGCTTGGCACACAGGAGAAGTTTCAGTTCTGCAGCCTCACCACTAGGTGTCACTTGATCTTACGCACTGGACCTTTAAAGCTTGTGTTTAAAGACTGAAGATACATGGTGTTGATTTGAAACAGAAACAAACTGAGTACCTGCAGAAGTACATAACGTGCACAACATACAAGTACAGAGACAGTAAAGCTGAAGTATGTTGAGTAAAGGTGAATGAAAGAGTTATATTTATTAAAATGTATAATGAATACAAATATTTTCACTGTGTAAAGCTGTGGTTTAAAGTATTTATTACTGTACTGGAGTACAGTTTTTAAGGTACTTGCATTTAACATAAGTATTTCCATTTGATGATCCTTTTGATATTTGTACTGCACCACATTAACCTGACAGCTGCAGTTATCCTGTGGCGTTTTCATATTAAACGTGAGAATCATAAAGAATATTGTAGGACCATCATCATCATCAGAAATCAACTCATGCAGACACTGGACAGAAACATGATGAAGAGCTCCTCCTGGTGTTCACTGACTCTAACTGCACACATGATTTCTGGAACCAATCACAGTGCAGTATTGAGGATTCAGTCCAATCCAACAGAACCAAGATCAGATACATACAGACACACAAAGCTCGACTAAGGTCAAACATTAACACTGACAACAGATATAGTAATAGAAAAATGAGACAAACTAGGGATGATGCAGAGTACAAAGGGTGCTGGAATAATTATGGCATGATTAATGTTAGGGAGACAGCTGTGGGTATTTTATACTTTTTCAATCAGTCATCATTTATTTGTCACATGGAATTACACAAGATACAAATCCAGTAAAATGTGATCCCATCAGCTCCTCTTATTCGTGCTCTGTAAATTAGTCCTTTTGTGTCTTCTTACATTGTTTTCTGTTGCTTTATAATCATCTTTGATTCCGGGTGGTGTTTTCTGGTTGTTGAAAGGTTTAACTGTTCACAGATCCCGACCCCAACAAGATGGCTGTAGGGTCGCTCCACCTGAACAAGGGCAGCAACTTCGCTCTGAGGCCGGCTCTATATGGTGTTTAGCAGTGATCCACAGCAGGAACAGAACAGCACCTCACATTCCCACTGTCACACCATGAAGCTAGGGAGACCATATTTTGATTTCCCAAAAAGAGGACACTCGGCCCGGCCACGAGATAGCCTACTTAACCGATACTCGCAGTTTACACAAAGATGCCTTATAATTTTAATATATTTAAAGTTTATATGTATGGATAGAAAATTCAGTTAAATTACAAAATAGTATCTCTCAAAGACAGAAATTCAGATAGGCCCCTATAGATAGGGGACACATACACACACTAGAGTGTGGCTACCTGATCCGAGCCCGACAGGTCAGGCCGGGTTCGGTCAAAAATGTATAAAATGTATTCGGGCTCGGGTCGGATTCGGTCAGCTTTCACTGAAAATGTAGTGTAAAACCAGACAAGTTGGCAGGAGAGTTTACAGACAGGTGAGTTGATGTCCTCATCCTGATGAGTGACTCGCAGCTACAAGCCACCATATTCCCAGCAAACCACAAAAAGCTCCACGAACACTTGCAAAATAGACATAAGTCTTACGGACACAAATTTAACTGAGCTGACAGAGAGGCAACTGGAAACATCAGCACCTATGTCATACATCATCACTGACCTTGTAAAGCTGCTTCTGATCCTACAGGTTTGATCTTTATATACATGATGTCAGTGGATATGACAGTCTATACACAGACTACTTTTATTTGTTTTGATGATATGCACATGTGAAAAAATGTATTAGTAGCTATATTGTGTATCATTTACAAGTATAGTGAAGTACAATGAGTGTTGGCGTTCCAGGTTCCTGACTGTATGTGACGAGCAGAGAACAGCAGGAGCTCCTGAGGCAGGTTGAATCACAGACAACTGATAAACCAAGATGGCCTGCTTTAGATTAATTTCCTTTACCTGTGTCAGGAGACTAGCCGCAGCCCTGAGTCTAATCCAATAGGAAAAGTGAATGTAAGTGCAGATTGTGGCTGTTTCCTTCATACTGGACCCATTTTTTCATAAGCCCCAACCTATGTGGACATTCTGACATTAAGACAGCATTTTTTCAGGCAGACAAATCGGAGGAAAATGAACTGAATTCATAACATGTCTCTGTTTCAGCAACATACTCTCATTAGAACTGGCAACAACTGACGTGATCTTACACTCAGTTGATATCAGACATAAAGCTAGCAGATAGAAACGAGTGACAAAAAGGAGCAAATATTAATTTGTACTGTGTACAGTGTTGTATTGTTTTAAATCTGATTTCATATATCACGTCGTTTACTACACGTCCAAACAAGAAGGGTCAAGGGGGGATGCGGGGGAAAGACGACCACGCACACTTAGGATACTATTTCATACCATTGGCGCAGCTTTTAAGGTGTTATCTTTTGTTATAGAGGATCTTTAGAGTTCTTTATACTTCCTGAGCTGGTGCAGGAAGTACACCCTCTGATGGTATCCATGTTGGACATCCACTTCAGGTCCTGGGAGACAGTGATCCCTGAAGGTTTCCACAGCAGACATTACAGACATTACATTACACAGCAGATATTATTGTATTGTATTATTATTTATATTATTATAATTGGTATTATGTTGTTATTCCCTGTCTGTTTATACAGCAGAGGTATAGTTTATTAACACATTAATACACGCTTGGATCTATACAGATGTTATGTGTTACTGTGCCAAGGTTCTGGAGCATGTTGAGGAATCCATGAAGTCCTCCATGATGTGCGTATTGAGGCTTGTTTCATTTTAGACGAATTACATCACTGATGACGCCTGAGGCCTCGCTGCCTGTCCACACTGCGTGACTGGGTGAGGAAGTGGTCCAGATCTTTGCGCAAGATTTTGGCAGATAAACCCCACAGGATCCCGCTCTTTTAGTGATGCCTCGGTGAAGCTCTTAAAGGAGAACTAATATGTACATGCTGGAACAAACACTGCGGGAAGAAAAGGCAGCCAAGAGACAGGCTACATGCTCTGCAGTCGATAAGCATCATGTCACCTGCAGCACTCTCTGACCCTACAGGTTCAAAGCCACAGGATGTTTCTGTACTACAAAACACAATGAAGCCATAAAAAGGCTAAAAAAAACCTTTCTCCAAGCACATCACAGGATGCTCAGATTGTAACCCGGGTCATTAGAGCCTAAGCACCGAATGGTGTCAAGACGCTGTTGAAACTGAAGGAATTATTATGATCACTTATGCAAATGAATCACATGAGGGGCTAAAGGTGCTCAAAAACTTACCAAACTCGGGTGTCACATTATAGCTCAGAAGCAGCCCTACAAAATTTTGACCAAGTAGCCCCTGTGTTATGTTTCACTGTGATGTAAGAAAATTAGAAGGCACATGTTACATCCTGAGATGTACAAAAGAGTCTCTTGGAGCCAAACCTCAACCCAACAGGAAGTCCGCCATTTTGAATTTACTGTGCAAATTTTGTGCAATTTTGACAATTCACAGGGATCTGACGGACAACTCCTACTGATTTAATCCAACCGACTTCATATTTTGTCTGTACTGTCTAAAGCAGTGGTTCCCAACTGGTCCAGCCGCAGGGTCCAGAGTTCTCCTTCGTCATTCGTTCAAGGTCCACACAGTTCAATACATGCAGCGTCATACTTGTGTTTGGCCATGTCACTGAGCTGGTTTTCTGTCTCTGTCAAGTAGCTGTCTGTTATTTACTCACTCTACAGCAGGAAACGACACTTCAAAATAAACACTGTGCTTGAAAGTCACTGTACTGTGATCCATTCAGAATGGATCTGCGACCCATTTTTGGACGCCTCCACTAGTTGAGAACCACTGCTCTAAAGACCTTCGACATGAAAACAATTAAAAGTTTTTGTAATCGTGTTATCATGGTGAGACATCAAACAGGAAGTGGTTTGTAGCTCAAAGGTACATGGTCCAGTCGGCCTCAAACTTCTTGTTAAGAGTCTTGCCCCAAACACATAACTGACAATGTTTTCTTATGGTTATGATGCTGCAGACTGGCAACAGGGAATGACATGTTTTATACTTTGATGTACTGCTCCTAGCAGCTTGACCAGATCCACCGATATCCCATATGCTGATAAGCAACAACTCCTTTGCCCGATAACCGATATCGATATTGATATATCCACATTTTCCCCACCTAATTTTAGTGATTGTCAAGTCTCTTCTGTAGTGGAATTACATGCTCTTATCGTGACAGCCCACCAGTAGATGGGGACATGAAATATAATACTTTTAAATGTATGTAATATTCATTCATTGTGCAAAATAATAAAAATTATGTTGGCCGATTCTGATATTTCATTTTAAAGCCGATATCGGACAATACTGGTGACGATATTTCATTTTAAAGCATGGAAATACTGTTGTTTATTGTTGACGGTCTGACAGATGAAAAACACATCTGCCTGTTTTATATTCTGTGAGCAAAAACATGACAAAGTGTCAGAACTGTCCAACGTTAAGATATAAATATAACAGCTTCAGATTATTTTCAATCGAGTGATTGATTCATAGATTATTGATGTGTGTTCTTTGGAAGTTATTTGACAAGATGGGAGGTTTTAATATTTCTGTGGAGCATAATGAATGTGATCAATGTGAGTTGTGATGAGGCTGTTTAACATCTGACCTGTGATGGCAGCAGAGATCACACACACACACACACACACACACACACATCCTCTTCTGAGATCGATCAGCCTCAGTGTGTCTAATCTCTAATCAGTTTTATAGCGGTCCTGATCGATCCTTCCGGCTGTGTTGGAGTCCGGGAGTCGGTGTGTCGGTGTCGGTCCGGTTCTATCTGGTTTGTTCTGGTTCCGGTAGCTTGTTCCGTAACTTTTCTGCCTCGGTGTAAAGCTTCAGTCTCGGGTTAACTGTTAGCATCTTTCGGCTGGAGCTCATCAATCTGCCGTGAGCTCCATTTCACGGATCTTTCCTGTGTTTCACACCGAAACCTGCCTCTGCTGACCGGACCCAACACTCTGCGCTGCCCCGAGGCTACTCAACGTCAGCCGGTTCGGTTCTGACAGCAGGGCAGCTAAGCTAACTAGCTAACTGTTAGCCTGAGTTAGCACCTAGCGGTTAGTCCGGGTTGCCTCCGTCTTCCTCATGCCGGCGATGCTGGAGAGAAACCCGGAGGGTCCGGGAAAGAGAAGAGGCAGAGCCCCGGCGGGCAGCGGCAGCAGCGGCCCCGGGGCAGCGGCGAACCCCGGTGGGAAGAGCCTGTCCGGTAATGGAACCAGCACGAACAGCTGCTGGGAAGAAGGAAGCTCAGGCTCCAGCAGCGACGAGGAGCATGGTGGGTAGCCTCGATCACTGTGCTTCAGCTGTGTCAGCCTCTGAGTGCTGGTTCTGAGTTCTGCTCTGCGTGTGTCTGTGTGTAGGTGGAGGCGGGATGCGGGTCGGAGCGCAGTACCAGGCCGTGGTTCCGGACTTTGACTCGGGTAAGTATTTAAGCACGGCTCGGTAGCCTAGAGGCGGAGTGGTAGCCTCGAACAACAAGAGTACTTAGCACACGATCCTGCATCCAGTCATCTCAAACTGGTTCCAGCTCTAGAGTCCAGGAGTCAAACTAGTTTTGATTCTGTAATAAACCACAGTGGTTCCAGGTCTGTACTGGATCTGTTAAACATCTTCCACAGTTTCCAGATCTATAACACATCCTGTCTAGTGTGTGTGTTTCTACACTGAGCAGTTTCTTCCTCTGCTGCTGATTCTGGATCAAACTGGTTTTTATTTTCATACTGGGTGTGTTATACTTCTAACTCTGTTTGACTTATTTTCACAAATAGTAAAATTTAATACAGTAAAGCTGTAAAGAGAATTGTTTTATACATCTCATATCAACAAAAGAAAAATGCATGAAGACACAAACACAACTTACAGAAGAAAGGCAAGAATATATAAATAAATACAATGACCACTAATATATGCCAACCATACAGCTAGTGTAATATGAGTCTGACAGAGTTGTTTTAACTCTTAAAAAGTCCAGTGTGTTGGATTTAGTGGTATCTCGCTGTGAAGATTGACGATTACAACCAGCTCAAACTTCTTCTGGTTAGAAGTCCCTCAGTGCTCTTTGTTCAGGAGGTTTTTACAGGGTGCTAAATTGTCCACAGAGGTCTCATCCTCTGTCCACAATGCCAGGGATCAGCACCCCAGGGCTCCACCCCTGCCTGCCGCTCGGCACACAATGCACCGACCCCTGCATCCTGTCGCTGTGGGTGGTGGGCCCATGTTATGTGTTCGGGCCCAAGGCCTGGCCTCCAGACGCTCGCTGGCGACACCCCCACCCCTAAGGTCTGGCCCCGGTGTCCCCATACCAGGCAAGGTCCTCAAAGTACAAATACGCACTTTCATCAAGGTCTTCTTGAATGGAGTTCAAGTATCTCAGGGTCTTGTTCACAAGTGAGGGCGGAATGGAGCATGAGATGGATCATGTCCCAACCTTCACCTATGGTAATGCTCTGGGTAGTGACCCAAAGAATGAGATTGAGGATACAGTGGTCGTCATGAGTTTCCTCCGTGGGGTGTCTGGGCTCAGCCTAGTGTGAGGAGTTCGGACATCGGAGTAGAGCCGCTGCTCCTTCACATTGAAAGGGGTCAGTTGAGGTGATTCGGGCATCTGATCAGGATCCTCCTGGGTGCCTCCTGTTAGAGGTGTTCGGGGCACGTCCCACTGGTAGGAGGCCCCGGGGCAGACCCAGAACACACTGGAGGGATCACATATCCCTCTAGCATCTGACTGTGAACAGACTTAAGTTCAATTTTACTTATCGTCTTCCAGTACGACTGCTGCTTCTTCTGTTTAATGGTGGATGACACCATGTCTGGAAGGATTGCTGCTCCCTCTACTGGTGTATTTGTAGTTTAATTATACTGAACATTAATTAAATTTATTATATTCCCGTTAAGGAAAATTATGTTTTTGTTTTATTGGCCAGCCCTCATAACATGGATGATTTTGAAAATGGACATATTTCACCTTTAAATCACTCAGACTTGTCTTGACAGTCTTTTACAATGAACATACAATAAAACCCAGTGTCTTCACCCCCCTGCTCCCCTTCTGAGAAAACAAAGCACTTATTATTCAGGATGATAAAAAATAAACAACATCCCGTAATTACCAGAAAACAGTTTCAGTTTAGTGCCTCTGTCCGTTCCTACACACACTTCCTGTCTCTTTTCGGGGGGGTAAATTGCATTAGACATCGGTGTCATTAAATTAAATGTCCATCCCTGATGAAACACATCCAGAGCTGGTCAGGACGATCAGCTGACACATGGACATCACTGTTGATCACTGTAGTGTCTGTTTGAAGGGCTTGGATTTCCTCCACCTCAGTGTCTTTACCACAGTCCTGACAACTGACTAAATCTCATAATGGCTCATAAACCAAAGTGAATGTAATAACGTTGTGTGTGTCATCAGAGGTGGCCAAGGCAGCTCAGCTCAGAGATAACCTGGGCATGTTGGTGTGGATCCCCAGCAACTGTCTGAACCAGACTCAGTGTAAGAAACTACAGATTAAACATATAAAGTGATGTTTGGTGTTTGAAATGTTGACGGTGTATTTTCTGTTCCAGTGGACGAGTACATCGCCATCGCCAAAGAGAAACATGGCTACAGCATGGAGCAGGTTGTACTCTAACTCTCTGGCTGTGCTGTCATGTAGTGACTCATAGAGAACAGTGTTAGTGTGTATATATGTACTGTGTGTCTGACAGTAGGCCTCTGTCCTCAGGCTCTGGGGATGCTCTTCTGGCACAAACACAACATTGAGAAATCTCTGGCCGACCTGCCGAACTTCACTCCGTTTCCTGATGAGTGGACGGTGGAGGACAGAGTCCTGTTTGAACAAGCCTTCAGCTTCCATGGGAAGAGCTTCCACCGAATCCAGCAGATGGTAATGTATCGCTAGTATATTTCTGTCACTGGGACCAGTACAGAGTGTTTATAAAGACTGTCTGTCTGTGTGCAGTTACCTGATAAATCCATGGCCAGTCTGGTTCGCTTTTATTACTCCTGGAAGAAGAGTCGCAGTAAAACGAGTCTGATGGACCGACAGACGCGGAAAAACAAGAGAGAAAGAGACGACAGGTGAGCCCCAACCTGCACAGGTGACATTACAGCTAACAATATAGGTGACACTGCAGGTGACACTACACATTACAGGTGACATTACAGGTAACAATATAGGTGACACTACACATTACAGGTGACACTACAGGTAACATTAAGGTAACACTACAGGTGACACTACAGGTAACATTAAGGTAACACTACAGGTGACATTACAGGTAACAATATAGGTAACACTACAGGTGACACTACACATTACAGGTAACACTACAGGTGACATTACAGGTAACACTACAGGTGACACTGCAGGTGATACTACACATTACAGGTGACACTACAGGTGACATTACAGGTAACGCTACAGGTGACACTGCAGGTGACACTGCAGGTGACACTACACATTACAGGTGACAATAAACATTACAGGTGACACTAAACATTACAGGTAACACTACAGGTGACATTACAGGTAACAATATAGGTGGCACTGCAGGTGACACTACACATTACAGGTGACACTAAACATTACAGGTAACACTACAGGTGACATTACACATTACAGGTGACACTACAGGTGACATTACAGGTAACATTAAGGTAACACTACAGGTGACATTACAGGTAACAATATAGGTGACATTACACATTACAGGTGACATTACAGGTAACAATACAGGTGACACTACAGGTGACACTACACATTACAGGTAACACTACAGGTGACATTAAGGTAACACTACAGGTGACATTACAGGTGACACTACACATTACAGGTGACATTACAGGTAACAATGTAGGTGACACTACAGGTGACACTACACATTACAGGTAACATTAAGGTAACACTACAGGTGACACTGCAGGTGACACTGCAGGTGACACTACAGGTGACACTACAGGTAACATTAAGGTAACACTACAGGTGACATTACAGGTAACAATATAGGTAACACTACAGGTGACACTACACATTACAGGTAACACTACAGGTGACACTACAGGTAACACTACAGGTGACACTGCAGGTGACACTGCAGGTGACACTACACATAACAGGTGACACTAAACATTACAGGTAACACTACAGGTGACACTACAGGTAACACTACAGGTGACACTGCAGGTGGCACTGCAGGTGACACTACACATTACAGGTGACACTAAACACTACAGGTGACATTACAGGTAACAATATAGGTGACACTACACATTACAGGTGACATTACAGGTAACAATATAGGTGACACTACACATTACAGGTGACATTACAGGTAACAATATAGGTGACACTACAGGTGGCACTACACATTACAGGTAACACTACAGGTGACATTAAGGTAACACTACAGGTGACATTACAGGTGACACTACACATTACAGGTGACATTACAGGTAACAATGTAGGTGACACTACAGGTGACACTACACATTACAGGTAACATTACAGGTAACATTAAGGTAACACTACAGGTGACATTACAAGTGACACTACACATTACAGGTGACACTACAGGTAACATTAAGGTAACACTACATGGGACACTACAGGTTACAACACAGGTGACACAACAGGTTATAATGCAGGTGACACTACATGGGACACTACAGGTAACATTACAAGGGATACTACAGGTGACACAACAAGTGACACTATAAGTGACACAACAGGTGACACTATAAGTGATGCTACAGGTGAACTCTGTTATGTGAATGTTTGTGGTTTTAGGTGGATTCTAATAAATGATTTAAACTCTGTGTTTCAGTGACGATGAAGTTGAGGACGGAAACCCCAACCCTCCCAGTGAGTCTGAAGCTGACCCAAATAAAGAGGACAAGAAGGAGGTAACTGTTTACTGTTTACTAATTGTTTACTGACTGTTTACTCGTCACCGTTTATTGACTGACTGTTTACTGACGGTTGTTGTCAGACTGTTTTTAAATGACCGGTTTTGTTTCAGGTGAGCTCTGGATCAGAGAGGCCAGAGGTCAAACCAGCTCCAGGACTGAAGGTAACAACACCTGAATCATTTTACCTGCATCATTATTAACACCTGTCTCACTGAGGTGGTACTAACCTGTCTACCTGTCTCAGTCACGTGGTAGTGAACTGTCTGTCTCTCTGTGTACCTGTAGACAGGCAGTAAGGCGTCTCAGCGGCTGAAGAAACGTCCTCCCAAAGGAATGTTTCTGAATCAACAGGACGTCGTTTCGCTCTCGTCTTCATCTGCTCAGGGACTCATCAGACAACTGGACTGTCAGCTGGTCTCCATCAAGAGACAGGTTTGTCTACCTGTCTGTCTATGCTGTCTGTCTCTCCTCACCTGTCTCACTCTCTCCTTACCTGTGTGTCTAATCTCATGTGTCTCTCTCTCTCCTCACCTGTCTGTCTATGCTGTTTGTCTCTCCTCACCTGTCTCTCTCTCTGTGTTTCAGATTCAGACCATCAAACAGTCCAACAGCTCTCTGAAGGAGAAAATCAGCTCAGGAGTCGAAGAGTACAGACAGCCTGAGGTAACCATGGCAACCATGGTTGCTGGTTGTTGCCTGTTCATTGGTGTAGTTGGTTGTTGTCTTTTTGTTGGTGTTGCTGGTTGGTGTTGCTGTAGTTGCTCTTTGTCTTCACGTTGCTGTGTATTGTTGCAGGTGACTCAGAAGTTTAACACTCGCTGGACCACAGAGGAGCAGCTGCTCGCTGTACAAGGTAACACCTAAACTACCTGTAACCAGGTGAACTGAGACACACCTGCGGTAATTAAGCCCTGATCACTTTGATTAAACCTCTCAATGACTGGCTGAATGAGTGACTCTATCCCTCTTGTCCAATGACATGCAGCCATCAGGAAATATGGGCGGGACTTCCAGGCGATCTCAGATGTGATTGGTAACAAGTCTGTGGTTCAGGTGAAGAACTTCCTGGTGAACTACAGACGGAGGTTCAACCTGGACGAGGTTCTCCAGGAGTGGGAGGCTGAACATGGGATGGAGGCAGGAGACAGGGGAGGAGGCGAGGAGGACAAGATGGAGGAGTGTCCTGCTGAGGAGGAGGAGGTCACTGCCAAGGAGACAAAGGATACAAAGGAGGTGAGGAGGTGTTTTCATGTTTACTACAAATCCCAGAATCCTCTCTGTCTGCTCTAACAGTTTGGCTAACTGTATGTGATGGAGGATGGAAGCTGTTTATTGAAGAATATTAAATCACCTGCAGGTGAAATGTATTCTGTCTTACCAGCCAGAGGCTCTACTGTGATCTACTGTAACTCTACTGTGTTTCTACTGTAACTCTACTGTGTTTCTGCTGTAACTCTACTGTGTTTCTGTTGTAACTCTACCATGTTTCTACTGTAACTCTGTGTTTCTGTAGCTGTACTGTTTCTACTGTAACTCTACTGTGTTTCTGCTGTAACTCTACCATGTTTCTACTGTAACTCTGTGTTTCTGTAGCTGTACTGTTTCCACTGTAACTCTACTGTGTTTCTACTGTAACTCTACTGTGATCTACTGAATATCTACTGTAGCTCTACTGTGTTTCTACTGTTACTCTACTGTGATTTTCCTGTAACTGTACAGTGTTTCCAGTGCAATTCTGCAATTCTGTCATGCCTCAACTGCAACTCTACTGTGTTTCCACTTTAATTATCCCGTGTTTCTGTTGTAACTGTACTGTATTTCTACTGTGTTTCTACTGTAACTCTACATTGTTTCTGTTAAAACTCTACTGTGTTTCTAGTTTAACTCCACTGTGTTTCCACTTTAATTATCCTGTGTTTCTACTGTAACTCTACTGTGTTTCTAGTATAACTCCACTGTGCTTCCACTCTCTGCAGGACTCGTCCTCTCTCATGGACACCGAGAAGCCTCTGGCCTCCTGAGACTCTCTGACTCCGCCTCTCTGGTTTATGATGTCATCATGATTTTTATTTTATTTTATTTTTCTTGTGTTGGACTTTCACTGGTCAGGTTTGAGCTTTGTGCCATGAACCTGTAATCACTGATCTCTCTGGACCAATCAGAAATCAGGCCTGACCTGTCAATCAAAGTGGGCGGGGCCTCTTATTTGTCTTTTCCCCTCAGATTTCTATTTTAACAATGTTTTATGTTTTCAATCTTTCTTTCTTTCTTTATTTTCTCTCTTTGTGTTCGTTGGGGTGGGTTTGGGGTTGAACTGAAGCAGCCATGTTTGACGATGTCACTCAGGTAGGGGGCGTGGCTTTTATGACCTTTTGGGGAGTGACAATAAAACCAAAGTTCATCAATAAATGAATATGTTTCTTCTCTGTTGCTCCTTTTTTAAGTTTCTGTGTTTTGATTTTCGGAAACAGGTTAACAAAATAATGAAACATATTATCATGTGCTTTATTTTAATAATAATAAACTTTATGTATGCAACAAAATGCTTTATGAAGTGAAAACAAGGTTAGAACAGAATCAAAATATACTTTAAGTACTAAAAGTAAAAGCTCTCATTCTGCGGAATAATACATTCGATATTATTGTAGTATAATTCTAGATGAATTCATGTGTTCATCACTTAAATGTTGCAGCTGGTAAAGGTGGAGCTCATTTTTTTCCACTTAACATTTTATTGATTTGTCCACAGAGATACATTCTCACAGACAGATCCCATTTAATCCATCGTAACATTTCCAAATTTCTTGTTCAGCTACATCTGCTGTGTTTCCTCTGTAGAGTCCTCAGTCAACCAATATTGAAACTGAAAGTTGCATGTATCAAGTAAAGGTAAAATCTGGTCAGGTCTGAGTTCAAACAACTTACTAAACCACTTAGTTTCTCTTCTAGGATGTCGCAATCCAGGGTAAATAGAAAATAAGTCTTGTCCTGGTCGTGATTTACCTCGTCCTATGGTTTCGGTTTGTCTTTCCTCCTTTTACTTAAGTGCCTTTTGAAATTGCTTCTGGGAATACCTCGAGTAGTTTGACTGTGTTAGTTGACTATACACATAAAACAAAAAACTTTGAGAACAGAAAAGATGAGCAGAGCCTGCGGGAGTAAACAAGTCAAACGTCTACCTGGACAATGTTATTACCTGTATCGTTGTCATTTTGTTTTATATTTGAACCATACCTGTCATATGCATACCTGCATATTTTGATAGTCCAATAACATCCTATCAAATCCAGAACTTGACAGGTATGATTTGAACCATTTGTCCCAGTCTTTTTCAAATTGCTCTTCATTCATCTGTATACTGAAGGTAAGCTTCCAGGTGGAGCTCATTTTAATGACTTTAGAAACTGCTGCGTTGTTCAGTCTTTCGTTGATTATATTTTGTATCAATGATCTGAAGCTGTCAGATAAATGTAGTAAAAGAAAAAGTACAATATTTACCTCTGTGGTGAAGTGGAGAAGAAGCATAAAGTAAACATACTTGTTGTCTTTATATATGATTGTGATAGTTTATTTCAATGATGAAATACACAAGGAAACACGAGATGTCCTTTGTAGACTGAGTACAAACAGATTATCTGAGGGATTGATGTCTGATCACCACTGTGATCGATCTGAGTGTTTGGAGACCTGTAACATACTGACAAAAGCTATATTAGATGTCAAACAGCGTCCTCCGGTGGTGAGTGTGTCTGCAGACACTGGACAGAGGAGTGTCTGCTGTATTAGTATAACTTGATATATATTTTAAAGGTGTGAGGTAAGATTTGTTGTCAGTCTCTCCAGATACGATATAGAGTTTGATATTGTTACAGTTTACACAATAAGAACACATTTAATAAAGAGAGACATGAAACTGTGTGACTACATGAGAAAACAAAAATAAAATAGAAAATAAAAATAAATACATTTTCTTCCAATAAAGAAGAACTTACTGTTTCTGTGTGACTACATGAGAAAATAAGGAATAAAATAAAATAAAATGAAATAAAATAAATAAAAGTAAATAAATAAATTTCCTTCCAATAAAGGAGAACGTGTTGTTGAAAAGAAACGTGTTGTTTCTGTGCGACTACATGAGAAAATGTAAAATAATATACATAAATATATATATATATATATATATATACATAAAGAAAATAAATAAATAAAAAGTAAAAATAAATAAATGAGAATCATTGTTTGTGTTCTTGGCCTACACAGATGATTCTGATACAGGTTAAATGGATCATGTGTCAAACAGCGCTCTCCTGTGGTGAGTGTGTCTGCAGACACTGGACAGAGGAGTGTCTGCTGTATTAGTTTAACTTGATATATATTTTATAGGTGTGAGGTAAGATTTGTTGTCAGTCTGTCCAGATACGATGTAGAGTTAATATTGTTACAGTTTACACAATAGATTTAGATCAAGAGAGACATGAAACTGTGTGACTACATGAGAAAACTAAAATAAAATAAAATAGAAAATAAAAGAACGTACTGTTTCTGTGTGACTACATGAGAAAATAAGGAATAAAATAAAATAGAATAAAATAAATAAAAGTAAATAAATACATTTCCTTCCAGTAAAGGAGAACTTACTGTTTCTGTGTGACTACATGAGAAAATCAGAAATAAAATAAAATAAAATAGAAAATAAAAGAACGTACTGTTTCTGCGTGACTACATGAGAAAATAAGGAATAAAATAAAATAGAATAAAACAAATAAAAGTAAATAAATACATTTCCTTCCAGTAAAGGAGAACGTACTGTTTCTGTGTGACTACATGAGAAAATAAGGAATAAAAAAATAAAATAAATAAAATAAATAAAATTAAATAAATACATTTCCTTCCAGTAAAGGAGAACGTACTGTTTCTGTGTGACTACATGAGAAAATAAGGAATAAAATAAAATAGAATAAAAAAATAAAAGTAAAAAATACATTTCCTTCCAGTAAAGGAGAACGTACTGTTTCTGTGTGACTACATGAGAAAATCAGGAATAAAATAAAATAAAATAGAAAATAAAAGAACGTACTGTTTCTGCGTGACTACATGAGAAAATAAGGAATAAATAAAATAGAATAAAAAATAAAAGTAAATAAATACATTTCCTTCCAGTAAAGGAGAACTTACTGTTTCTGTGTGACTACATGAGAAAATAAGGAATAAAATAAGATAAAATGAAATAAAATAAATAAAATTAAATAAATACATTTCCTTCCAGTAAAGGAGAACGTACTGTTTCTGTGTGACTACATGAGAAAATAAGGAATAAAATAAAATAGAATAAAATAAATAAAAGTAAATAAATACATTTCCTTCCAGTAAAGGAGAACGTACTGTTTCTGTGTGACTACATGAGAAAATCAGGAATAAAATAAAATAAAATAGAAAATAAAAGAATGTACTGTTTCTGCGTGACTACATGAGAAAATAAGGAATAAAATAAAATAGAATAAAACAAATAAAAGTAAATAAATACATTTCCTTCCAGTAAAGGAGAACTTACTGTTTCTGTGTGACTACATGAGAAAATAAGGAAAATAAATAAAATGAAATAAAATAAATAAAATTAAATAAATACATTTCCTTCCAGTAAAGGAGAACGTACTGTTTCTGTGTGACTACATGAGAAAATAAGGAATAAAATAAAATAGAATAAAATAAATAAAAGTAAATAAATACATTTCCTTCCAGTAAAGGAGAACGTACTGTTTCTGTGTGACTACATGAGAAAATCAGGAATAAAATAAAATAAAATAGAAAATAAAAGAATTACTGTTTCTGCGTGACTACATGAGAAAATAAGGAATAAAATAAAATAGAATAAAACAAATAAAAGTAAATAAATACATTTCCTTCCAGTAAAGGAGAACTTACTGTTTCTGTGTGACTACATGAGAAAATAAGGAATAAAATAAAATAAAATGAAATAAAATAAATAAAATTAAATAAATACATTTCCTTCCAGTAAAGGAGAACGTACTGTTTCTGTGTGACTACATGAGAAAATAAGGAATAAAATAAAATAGAATAAAATAAATAAAAGTAAATAAATACATTTCCTTCCAGTAAAGGAGAACGTTCTGTTTCTGTGTGACTACATGAGAAAATGCAAAATAATATACATAAATAAATATAAATATATAAATATATATATAAATAAATAAATAAAAAGTAAAAATAAATGAATGAGAATCACTGAAAGATGATTCTGATCCAGGCTAAATGTCTCATGCGTCAAACAGCGTCCGGTGGCCGGCTCTCGGCACACAGCGCCCCCCGGTGGCCGGCTGTCTCTCTCTCCGGGCAGCTGGGGGATTTCCTGGGCGGAAGCAGTGGAGGGGGTTTCCAGTGTGATCAGCCCAGTCCTCCCCGTTGGATCTCTGAACTGGATCCCAGTGACTTCTCTCGCTCGCGCACCCAGGACCGACAGAACCCGGAGAGCCCGCAGAACCCTGAACCCGAACCCGGACCATGAGGAGTCCGCCTGAGGCCCGGAGGCTCAGAGGCAGCGGCAGCGGCAGGTTGACGGTTTGAATCCCGGACAGAGACCGCCGAGCCTCGGAGCTGCTGAGCTGAGCTGTGGCCTGCGGAGGAGATTCATGTGAGTCCCGGAGACAGTAGAACCTCAGTAGAACCTCAGTAGAACCCGACAGCTGCTGCTAGAGGCGGACAACATGTTAGCTGTGTGTGTGTGTGTGTGTGTGTGTTAGCTTCAGAACACAACAGATGCTACAGCTAGCTCCGTGTGTGTGTGTGTGTGTGTGTGTGTGTGTGTGTGTGTGAGATTTAAAATGATCTTTATTGAACAAACAGCAACAAGAAGCTAAAGAAGCTAACAGTCTGTTAGCATTACTCAGCCAAACTGATCAGAAATAATCAATACACGAGCGATAGCAGCGTCAGTAGACAGACTAACAGTCAGACCTGAACAATCAAACTGATGATTAAAGGTGGAATTATTCACTCAGACTGAACCTCAAACACGTCACAGTCATTTTATCACTATCATTATTATTCTGAATGATATATTGATTATTAATCTGCCTCTCACTGTGGGACCAAATGTCTTTTACCTTATACAGTATTTATGTTAATAACCCTCCACACTGTCATTGTAATTTAAATTAAAGACATTAATATTCAGTTAACTGAATCAAAACTGGAGCTGTTTCTGTTCTGTTGCTCAGCCAATCACTTATAACTCATTTTTAATATTATCTCCTCCAAAAGGGAAATGATAGCATCATATATTAGGTTTTTTCAGTCGGCTGTTGTATAAAATTCTATAAGTTTTTACTCAATCGATCAAATGTAGCTGATTTTAACATCTAAAAATGGTTTGCATCATTTTCACAATTTGTTTTATTGATCTCTTTCAATCTTTTGTTCTGTAAATCATCAGACAGTGTCGTCAGTGTGAAAAAAAAATGCCGTCCTCACACAGATTCAGTCACTGAAACAGAAACCAGAGGCTCAGCGCTGAAGGGATTATTGTGATATCAGCTGTGAGGTCGTAGCTGGTCGAGGTGGAGCTCAGGGCGAAGTAACAGAACATGGAGGCACCTCTGTACAGCACCAGAGTCCATTGTTACTGAACATGGCGTCAGTCTGTCAGCTCCTGTGATGCTGCTTTACTTTGTGTGTGAGTGTGGTGTCACTGTGCACAGATCATAAGCAAATATACACAAGTGAAGATATTATTATTAAATATACAAATGCAATGTAAAGATAATTAGTGTATTTACAAAACTTACAGACGCTGTTCTCTTTTAGAGTTTATGAAAATAAGAAAAAAAAATATTTTTTTTACTCTTCCACAACATCAGTGAGCGTTTCTTAGCTGACACAAGGAAATAAGTTGTTTTATTTTGATTTTTAAATAAAATGAATCGGATCAGATTTTGTGTGAGTTCTGCTCAGCATCAATCAATATTTACATGATCAGTTATTAGTCTGTAGATTCATTTGTTGCTGAATTAAACGTCATAAATGTGACTTTTTTTGTCTGAGGACTGAAACAGCCACGAAGCTGGAGCCAGTCAAATAACTGATCAAAGAAATAATTGTGATTAAATCAGCTGATTGATTGATTTCTTGACTGATTTAGCTGTTGTTGTAAATGAAGAGCTGTGTACTGTGTACACTCACAGTTGAGATTTTCTTTAAAGTCTGACTTAAAGGTCCTGTATCATGCTCATATCCAGGTTCAAACTTGTGTTTTGGGTTTCTACTAGAACATTTTTACACCATTTAATGTTCAAAAAACCTGAATATACCTGTAATCTCTCGCCCTTTTTAAACAGGAATTGTGCAAATTTGCAGGAAAGCCCAATCAGTCTTTTTTCAGCATTGGCAGTATAAAAACAAAATGGGGAGTGCAGCAAAATGCAGCCTACGTACTTTTGTTTATACAGAATGCGCCTTTTTCGGGGCAATGGGGGGCGTGAGCAAGTAACAAAACATGTAGCGGTGATTCTCTTGTAAGTCAGCCCGTCTTTCACCGTCCCCGTCATCTGACGGTTAATGGCCTCTTCATTTGCGAGGACAAGGACGGCGCCCAATTCCTTGTCTCCCCAGTTGCTCATCTTTACAGTGTCGCCAATCCGGCTGCGTGTGTCTAAACGCTCGCAGCTTGCCAGCAAAACAGGCCAACTTTCGCCGAAAATCTGGCAGTGTAAAAGGAGCTACTGTGTGTCTGAAACACTCTGTTTTTCTTTTTTGTAATTCAAATCTTTATTGATTTTGTTTAGGTTGTTACACGACAGTTCTACGCATCAAATGAGACGTTCAGTCTTGACAAACTAAATAAAAACACAATACAAACAGGGTGATAGAGATCCGTACACGACGGGGTGCGGCACCAGTCTGTATCCGTAAGCTTTTAGAAAACGTGCACAAATACAGACAAAATGAACAAACAATAAGCTTCGTCCAGCTCCGTATTTAACGTTGAGCATAAATCACCCCTTATACTTAAAGACTTTAGCAACCAAAGTCAGGAAAAAAACCTTTGCTACCTCTGACTCTATCTTGGCAGCAACACGGCCGAGTTTATGGCAATTAATGAAGACCATAAGCTCATCCTGAGAAGTGTGTGTTCCACAGTCTTACTTGCACTTTTGGTTTTACGCTATGGATGTGACTTAAATTAATTTTCGCTGCAGTTTCCTCCCACATTCACTGTTTTCTGTTTGCTGATATTTGCGGATCAAGCCAAGTTTGTGCTTTCCTTTATTGTATCCCTCCAGAAGTTTAATCTTTTCCCACTCTGAACAATCTTTTTTTCTTCTGCCATATTTTGCTATCTGTAGCTCAGCTTTGTGAGGCACTGACAGGTATCACAAGCCTGAGTGCAAACAAACAAACAATCTCAATGGAAACTGAAATTTTACCGAAAACTTGACGGTACAGTTGGATTTTTTGAAGAGGGCTTTAGGGCTGCGACGGTATGAGATTTTCACGGTACGATAACCATCTTAGAAAATACTGTGGTGTCACAGTATCGCAGTATTAAAGAATTTATCTTATCATCAGTCAAAATGAGCCTTAAAGGAATGAAAACAGGATTGTCATTGTTTGTTGAACTAACAGTTTATTACTATAACTGAAACTTGAAAACATTTTATCAATGGACGTGTAAAAATCTCTCCTTAGAAAATATCTTGAATAACCGTCAACTTATATCACGATATACCTTGAAACCGGTATATCGCTGCAACCCTGGTGTGGCTGTGTGAGGTACTTATCTACAGCCAAGATAATACCTACAGTAAATGATGGTCGGACACCTCCAGTTTGGAGAAGCAGGCTGGAGTCCGACACAGAAGCTGAGCAATGTACTGCTGTGGACGGGTCAGAAATAAAACATAAAAAATCAATATCAGTTCACGTGTGTGCTGTATTGGGAGTATTTCACTGCTTACCTTAACACCAGACAGCAATTTCAGTCATGGAACTGAAGCCATTTCACTTCTCTAAAGCCAGACTCCATTGAGAAAAACAGTGATTTAACAGAGTTGAACACAGGAGCTGCTGCTACTGCTGCCTGGATTGTTTGCCTGCTTCTCCAAAATGATGACGTGTTGACCACCATCACGTCGTCCCCTGCGATAATGTGCAAATTCCTCATACAACCCCACTTCAAAAAATCTGAACTGTCCCTTTCAGGTGTTTTGTGCAACTGGTTCCTGATCAGCTGCTAACGCTCAGTCTGTTTCTGTGTCAGTAGGAACTGATGTTGTTTCTCTCTGGTCAGGTTATTGAGAAGCACTCACACTGACTCTGTGTTATCAGTTCACTCATACAACAATACTGTGTATGTCAGTAGATGAACTGATGATTATGAGTAATGTTGAGACGGAGATTTGAGGATATTCGTCCTTTAATAACACGTTTTATGTTGAGTTCTGTTAAGCATGTCAAAAGCAGGTTTATAGTTGATGCCAAATTTAGTTTTATATCAATAACAATATTAATTATTTATGTAGATTATTAGATAAAGAATCTATAAATTCATCAGATCACTGTACATAACAATGTGTTCAGCTCTGAAAGCCTCGGAGGTTTTTCCACCTTATTTTTAAATGCCTTTACGCGTCTTCTCCCAAGAACTTCATTTGGACATTCAGTCTTCTGTTAAAGTCTGTGGAGCTGAACTGAACTGAAAAGGCAACACAGTGGGTACGGTCACATGCACACTAGTCTCACTCACCAGACCTTTCTCAAGAAAAGAAATGTCTGGCTGGGCCGACTCTCACTTTAAGATTGGAGGAAAAAAACGCCCTGGCTGCTTGTATTTCTTTCAACCAATCACAATCGTTCTGGGTGGTGCCATAGCAACGGTGCGCTTGCAAAAATATTGCTGGCGGGAAACAGGTTTTGGTGTAACACGCCCACAAAAATATCGCCTACAGGATGTGAACCATGGCAGAAAAATGGCTACATCCCCGCAAGATCAAACACCACAAAAGTTAGTAAAGGACGTGTTGAAAACGGTTGAAAACTGCTACACAACCGGAGATGGTAGGGTGGGACTTCAGCGGGTGGCTCGTTCCGCCCAATGAGAGGCTGATCTATGCAGCGAACTTCCACCCACTCAGACTACATGCACACTAATATTCCACTGTTATTCAGAATACCTTAAAACTTCAATAACATTTGCTTAAATCACTGAAATCAACAGACCTATATTTGGGACAGGCCTTTAATGCCTTTCACACAAAACTGTTAATGAGCAAAATATAATCAAATTATTTATCTGAACCAGTATGAATATGACTTGTTAAAAAGTTAGGCTTCAGGTGATGTATAAATTATGAATCAGTCATTTGATCTCGCTCTGACAGACAGCACATCAGACCGAGAGTGAGTCACGGCTCTCGAGAATTACGACACCCGGCGTACGGACACAACTTGGTTTCATTTCTACGAAAAACCCCTTTGATTGTTTGGATCTGAGGACCCATATAGACTTAAGCAATATAAATGACTTACAGGGTAATGGAGGAGTGAACACATCATTTGAGGTAGCCAACAACCTGGTTTTATACATCTGAAGAGCGTCTATTAAAAAAATGAACCAGACCAGGTGTCTAATTGAGACAGACCTTTATTTGTGAACAAGTGCAGCCACACTGAGCCAGTAGAAGGGACTGGACCTTTAATTGAAGTTTTCCGTCATTACAGTTTTCTGAATTTGATGCTGGTTATATAAACAGCATATTCCATTTGGATTTTCCGAGTTAGCCCTTTTTCCGTATATAGCATTGTCCGATTTAGACATGTGGCATGTGTTGGTGTTATTCTGGCTTTAGGAGCATTTTTTGTACAAATATACAACGCATTCAGAATATGTGTCTCAACTGTTTTTTTACTGCAGTTTGAGACACATGGCCTCTTGCCTGTTAGCAGTTGACTCTGTGGGTTGTCACAGATACGTTGTACACAAACCAACTCGCCAATAGTTTGCAGTGCTGGTGTAGAAAAGCTCACACTTCTGGTCTGATGAAGACACACACTGACTTTTTAAACATTATGAAAGGCTTGGACACCAGCAGGTTTTTGGGTGTGCTGAAATATCGCAACACTGGCCTTTTTAAGAAGGTGGTTGAAGGAAGGAAAGACGGAGGCTGTGTTCGCATGGTCGAACAAGTTTGCCGCCATTGTTAGGAAACTTTGGAAAAATCCTGTTTTCATGCAAAGAAGGAAAATGACAAGCAGTTCCACTTTTCCATTTTTGACGTGACAAACGGCAGTGTAATCAGAATATGCACAACTGCATGTGAACGGAATATATATTTTCATTAGCCATGTAAACATCTTAAAACTGGACTATTTTGTGCATGTAAATATACTCAGTTTTAATTGGGGAATTAAATTATGGCTGAAAGAGAACCAACTCAGCTCTCACACCTGATACTGCTGTAGACTCACCTGTATTCTGCGTTTTCCTTTTCTTTTTTGTCGTTTAGAAAGTGTGCTCTGTGCAGTTTTAATGCCACACTGATGTCCATATCAAATCTAATTAACTAACATTCATTCTCCATAATTGCTGATCCTGTTAAGGGTCGTGGGCGTGAGGTGGGGTTCACCCTGGACAGGTCACCAGACTATCACAGGGCTGACACATAGAGACAGACAACCATTCACACTCACATTCACACCTACAGACAATTTAAATTGATCAGTAAATCATTAATTGCATGTCTTTGGTCTGTGTGAGGAAGTTAGAGAACCCACAGAAAACCCACGCTGACACGGGGAGAACATGTAAACTCTCGTCGCAGTAGTTGTGGTTGTGGTATTTGTGGACAGGATCTCAAGGCGCAGCGGGAAGATCAGAGTGTCCAGTTTTGGGACCTCAGAAAGTCTCTGCTCTTTGCAGATGATGTAGTTCTGTTGGCTTTATCACACCGTGTCCTCCAGCAGGCACTGGGTGGTGGATTGCCCCCTCCAGGGTGGGAGAGTTGCTTCCTAAAGGTGTTTTCACACCTGCTTTGTGTGGTTATGTTGCATCAAGTGCGGTTCGTTTGGGCACACACGTTTGCTTTACTTCCTGGATTTTTCCCACATGGTAATTCTGACCAATCAAGAGCAGCTTTCTCACACAAGGCATTTGATCTGGTCCTCTTGTAAATGCTGCCGTGAGAACACGAACCAACTCTAGGCAATTATACAACTTTGGAACAACACGAGTCCCTGATTCAGACCAAAGGAGACGACTCTAGGTCTGAAGGCACCCTAAAGCAGTTCATGTATCTCAGGGTCTTGTTTGAGATTGATTGGTTCAATGTCAGCATTCTGCTGCTCTGTTGTGGTGAAGAGCTGAACTGGAAATCGAAGCTCTTGATTTACCGGTCCATCTATGTTCCGACCCTCATCTGTTACTGACCAATAGTTTCCTCCATAGCTTTAGAGACAGGGTGAGGAGCTCAGACATTTGGAGGGAACTCGGAGTAGAAATGCTGGGTCCTCCAGGAGGAGCTGGACAAGGATGCTTAGGAGGAACGTCTGGAGTACCTTGCTCAGCCTGCTGCCCTGGCTCCAGATAAGAGGGTAAAAATGGATGGATGATAGCCAGTATCAGATCCCAGTGTGAACTGGTCACGATCCTGAACTGACCTGCAAAAGAACATTAACAATGACGTCGCACACAGAAAGCTGTGGTACAGAACTAAACATGAAGGCCAATGAGATGTGGATTTATTGTGTCATTTCTAAGCTGATATGCAGGGGAAGCCGGTGACCATGAGGATGAGGAGAGCTTGTGTTAAATTGTACGGAGGTCTGTGTGGATGCAGTCGCAGCCAGGAGTGGTGAAACTCCATCTTGCAGTGTCTCCCCGCGCGACTCTCAGCAAGAGCCTCAGTTAAAGGCTGGTTTATAATTTACGCTGCAGGCCAGCCACCTGTGAGACGTGAAAGTGGCGTGACCCCCGATATGACTGTTCAGACTGAGATGGCTGTACATGATTTAGGAGCTTATATGGAAGTGACTGAAATCGGGACGTAAACGATCAGATTCATGTGATGTAATGTGTTCACACTGTTATTAAAAGAACAGACCTGAGTCACATTAAAAAATAGTTTATAGTCCGAACGTAGCCGAACTGTGTTCAGTGTGAGCGACGGGTCTGTTGGAGGGACAAAAAGGTTTTGAGGAGCTTCATTGAGACTGAAGAGGAATGAATCAGAGTCCAGTCAGATTCTGATACATTCACATGTTTGATGCCGAAGCTGAAGTGAAAGCAGCCTCAGGTGAAGTTTCGCTCTGACTGAAGAAACAAAGCAGAAGTTCAGTGGACTTGCAGGGTTTTTCCACGCGGCACGAGTACTGGTGCTGTACTGGTTCCCCGTGTTTCCCGTCTCTATCTTGTAACTGCCGCTTAATGTGTCTGAGTTATGGGCAGCTGATTTTTGTTTGGTTACCTAAAGAGGTGAATTGAGACCTCAGTGCTGAGAAGCCGATTTCATTCCAGTTAGTTCGCTAGTTAGCGAATCACAGCGCCCTCTGCTGGTCTGAGTGTCTCACTGAACACAGATCCCAACATTTGAAGATCATTTGGAAAATGTTTTCTCCCTGGCTGTGTATGAAGTGTAGCAGCTGTGGTATGCTGAGGAAACCCCCCTCTGCTGCTGTCAACCGAAACATCCCAGTTTCTGTTTCTGCTGCTCAGTCAGGATTTCACTCACCGTGACACCAGCGTTTACTGTTAGGACTCTGTGCAGATATTTACCACGGTGTACAGATTTGTACTGTACTGCACAGATATTTACTCCACTTTTAAATATTTACTACATTATAAGAAGATTTTCTACACTATAAAGATAATTACTGCATTATAGAAATATTAATGACACATTTAAAAAATATTTACTACATTCTCAAAATATTTACTACATTATAAAAATACTGTAGTACTCTACTATTGTGCAGGTAGTTTCTACAGGAGTTTTCTTTCCCCTCTAATCTATTGATCAGTTCTGATAGATTCAACCACAAGCTGATCAAAGGAAGTCTTGAGTGATGATCAGTTTGTTCCTCGGGTCTCCAACCCGCCTCTCAGAGAACCTGTTTCTGTGGAAAACACTGTGATGAGTGAGTCAGGGAGGAGGAGGAGGTGATGAAGGCTTTGACTAACTGATGTAGAGTCTGAGTGGTCGGACTGGTGCTGAATAATCCGTGTCACCGGTGAGTCACATTTGAGTCTCTGCCTATAGGCAGGCAGAGGCAGAACTGAGGACTGATGTGATTTGTTGAAGGGCAGGTGAGGGCGGGTCTTATGTCCGACCCAGAGAGTTTAAACTCATTGAATGTGTGACCTCAGGCGCTGCATGGCTGATGTCTTGGTGATAATGCGGGAGGACTTTCCTCAGGTTGGTGTTGTTTAAAAGCAGCCGCCGTGTGTGAGGTCTCTGCTGACGATGACTCTATACAGCTCGTCCAGTGCTCAGGCGGTGCAGGATGTGATGGGATGTACACCAGCATGAGAACATGATGTAAATTCTCTCTGGAGGCAATGAGGACAAAATCTGATAATAAGATGCTCCAGATTAGGGGGAATAATCTGAGCTCCATTGGCTGTAGTTCATGAAGCAGAAAAAAACAACAACACATAGTTGAGGAGCTTGAGACACGGCAGTCGTCTCCAACAACACACACACACATAGTGGTTTGAATGGTGGTTTCTTTCCCGAACTGCTTCTTTATCAGCACATTCAGGTCTTTTATTTTGAAGTGTGGTCAGGAAATCATTCAGTTTTGTCAGTCTGTGATGATGTCACACACGGGAAGTGTGTGTGTGTGTGTGTGTGTGTGTGTGTGTGTGTGTGTGTGTGTGTGTTAATGATGCAGTCAGTGGAAAAGCCCCTAGCATCCCCACAGCTGAGGCATGACAGGAAGTGATGCGTGTGCGCGCGCGCGCGTGTGTGTGTGTGTGTGTGTGTGTGTGTGTGTGTGTGTGTGTGTGCGCGCACGTGTGTGTGTGTGTGTGTGTGTGTGTTGAACAGCTGATTCTGAGGTCAGAGGAAAAGTCAGAGGTCACATCTCTTCATATGCTCATGTCAGTTTTGTTCTTCTGGCTGATTTGTGTCTGTCAGCATCCTCAGTTGAAACTGAGTCAGGTTTGAAAATGTGCAACTGCTTTATTTAAGGTTTCCTTGAGCTGTTTTTTTAGTGGAGATCAACGGGCAGAATTTAAACTTCAAACTTCATTTTCTTCAACAAACCTTCAGCTACAGATGTGATTCAAAATTTAAATGAAGCTCCACACTTTGATATTTAATAAATTCCAGTCCGCTTTTTAAAAATCTTTTGCAGTTTTTTGAAGTGTGTCAGTTTAATGCTTTTTATTGACATTTTCAAGGTACGACAAGTGTGTATGGTGCTAAACAGTGACATCACTGCAGCAACCACCTGAAATACAGTGTCAACACTTTAACTGCTTACCTTCAGTGCTTACAGTTGACACTTTAAAGCACTTACATTTCACCCGACTTTCACACTTTCACTCCTTTCAGCACTTTGACCTTCACTGACACTTCAGCTGCCTTCAGTGCCGTCACCTCCTCTGACTTGTGAACATTTTGGGTCAATTGTGATTCAGTGGAACTTTTCTACTTGAACTTGAATTTGAAATTGACCCAAAGTGTTCACGAGACAGTCGAAAAGTAGTTTGTCTGTCACACTTTTAATCCTTTCCGACACTTCAGCTGCCTTCAGTGCCATCACCTACACTGACTCGTGAACACCTTGAGTCAGTTTTGATTCCATGAACCTTTTTTACTTGAACTTGAAATTCAGCTGCCTTCAGTGCCATCACCTCGAGGGCAACTTTGATTGCTGGACATTTTCTACTTGAATGGGAGTCATTGCTGAAATTGAAGTGCAGAAATGTCAGTTGAAGTGAAAATACAATTCAAAATGTCACCAAACACTTTGATAGTGAAAAGTGATTGCATATTATATCCAAAAGGTCAAAGGTGATTTGTGATTTCTGTTTAAATTATAGTTTAACGTGTGACCTGGCCTTTGTATCAGCCATAGGAAACGCCCCTCTGTAGGACTCCACTGAGCATGTACAGACATCCACATTAACTCTCCCCTCCTTCCTCCTCAGGTCATGTCAGCGGGGAGGAGTGCTGACGGGAGGGAGGTGCAGATTCCCCTCCAGCAGGTGGCGCCCTCCCTGACCACGCCCCTATCGGTGGTCCCACCCATCCCTCAGCCCTCTCACCGCCAAGTCAATCCCTGGCCTCCCAGCGACCTCACTGCTTCACAAGGTAAGCAATTTAAACACCAACACTGTCAGCTGGTCCCAGCCCTGCGCTGTGATTGGCTTAGTGTCCTGAGCTCAGGTGTGTCTCTGTGTTCAGGTGTCCCTGCAGGTTTCCTGCCTCTTCACGGAGGATTCAGAGATCACTTTGTAGAAACTCCTGAAGCCAAATACTGCTGTGAGGCCTGCAGGCTGGTCCTGTGTCAGCCCCGCCAGACTGAGTGTGGACACCGCTTCTGTCAGAGCTGCATCAAGGACATCCTCAGGTGAGAGACAGAGAGATAAAGTGTAAGACAAGGAGAGAACGAGACAGACAGGAAGTGATTTTCAGGTGTGTGTGTGTGTGTGTGTGTGTGCCATGTAGCCTTTCAGCTTAAAAAATAATAGCAAACCCAACTTTCTGATGCCCCTTAGATCTGACAGTCTTTATCTTCTGGGGTCTGACTGTCTGACAACCTGTTCAGGTGAGCTTACCTGAACAAATCAGTAAATGCTGCCATAACAACCGCAGCAACAGGAAGTCCACTTGGACACATGTGATTTGAGAACAGGTGTAGCAGGTGTCCTCTTACAGAACAGCCTCCATCTGGTTTCAAAGCTGTAACAGAGGAGCCCCATGCTGCTCTCCTCTGTCCTCCACCTCCACATCCTTCCCTCCACCCTTAAAGGACTGGGCTCAGCATGCTCTCTTCTTGCATCCTACCTGACAGGTAGCTCCCACCAGGTGACATGCTCGGCGTCCTGCCTGTAAAATGAGTTCCACAAAGCTCCGTCCTGGTCCCTCTGCTCTTCTTCTTCTACATAGGGAAACTCTGTGCTGTCACACTCTCATGGCTTCACCTACCACTTCTACGCTGATGACACCCAGCTATTCTTGTCACTCCTCCCATCTGACACTCAGGTGGAGGCATTGCTGCTCACCTGGCTCAGGCACCACCTAAGCTCAACCTGGAAGAGACTGAGGTTGTGTTTGTCAGATAGAAAGGGTCCCCTCACAGAGACCTGTCCATCACCCTGACAACACCCCTCATTCTCTGCAAACATGGCAGCAGTAGCTCCTGTCAGTTCTTCCTTTACAACATCAGGGAGTTTAACCCCCTCCTCACCAAGGAGGCGACCCACGTGCTCATCCAGGTGTTGTCATGCTGGAGAGCAGCAGAGTCATGGCACAACTTTTACTGCCACGACCTTTTCATACCTCAGCAACCCTTGATAACACTTAATATCTCATTTAAGAGAAGAAAGCCAAATCCCTCTCATCTCTAAGGACTTGTACTGCGGCACCGAACATGAGCATTCAGTTGCCAGTTTTGGATGATATCAAGCCCAGACGTGATTTGAATGCACTCACTGTAAAATGTTTTGAACAAAAGCATCTGCCAAAAGAAGGTGAAGTCATGTAACAGATGCCAGTTGTCCCTATCTGTCTTCAGTTAAATCAGTAACTTTATGTCCTCTGTCCTCCTGCAGTCATCCAAACCCGGTATGTCCAGCTGACATGGAGCCTTTGTTCAAAGACAAGGTAGGAAGGCAGGAAGTGACACCACAACAAAGATAAAGTTGTCATTAATTACTGTTTGATTTTTGATCAGTTACTGAAGCTCTTGTGTTTATGTTTCAGATCTTCCGAGACGTTTGCTGCCATCGGGAGATCATGGCACTAAAGGTTTACTGTCGTAGTGAAGCTAACGGCTGTCAGGAGCAGATGAGTCTGCAGCAGATACCTGTGAGAAAAACAACATGTTCATACAGAGAATGCTGGTCATTGGCTGTATAAATCCTACATGTGTACACCCTAGTGTCCACGCAAAGATGATGACCTGGTTTTATCAGGACAGCTCACTCATTCTGTCCGTCTCTCACTTGTCTGTCTGTAGGATCACCTGAATGTGTGTCCGTTCTATGAGGTTCCCTGTCCGTTGGGGAAATGCAAAGAGCGAATGATGAGGAAAGAGATTCCCGACCACCTGAGCTGGAAATGTAAACACAGAGAGACCAGCTGCGAGTTCTGCATGACCAAGATGCCTCTGACTGACCTGCAGGTAATTCATGACATCACTGCTGACTGACCTACAGAACTAGTGGTGACAAAGGCCCTGTGCTGTGTCTTGACCAAAAAGACTACAGCCGATGGCCAACCAGTCCGTACGCTCTGCCCCTGCATGTTTGTTTACTTTCCTCACTTCCATTTATCTTCTCTTGTGCTGAGCTGAACTGCAAATCAGAGTGATTTCATTCAGCATTACCCTTCCCAATTCACACCACACCAACTAGAGTGACAGACACTTACCGACGGCCCAACATTGACTGACAGCCGACTGTTGGCTCAGTGACCTGAGAACAGGAAGCTGAGCGTTCCTGTGGTTGTTTGACTGCTGTTGGTTTGTTTCTGTCTGACAGGTGAAGCTGTTGTTCTGATTCTGAAGTTTTCTGTCTGTTTTCAGAAACACAAAGAGACGGTGTGTCCAGCGTTCCCAGTGTCGTGTCCGAACCACTGCACCTTCTCGTCCCTTCCCCGCAGCGAGGTACTGATCTTGTTTATCTCCTGCTTTGGTTCAGTGTGTGTCTGTGCCACTGTTTTACCTGTGTGACTCCAAAATTGATCATTCTGATTGATTGGTTTTGTGTCTCAGCTGTCCAGTCACCAACATGACTGTCCCAAAGCTCAGGTGAGCTGTCAGTTCCACCGCTACGGCTGCACCTTCAAGGTAACTCCTCTTCCTCCTCTTGTCCTTGTGCCTCTTCCTCTCAGTGTGAATGAACCAGTGTGTTCTATACGTCTTGTGTTCATGTCTTTACTGTGTTTGTGTTTCAGGGTTTGAACCAGGACATGAGGCAACATGAGTCGACCTTTGCAGCTGAACACCTGAGAATGATGGCCAGCAGAAACTCCACGTTAGAGAACAAGGTAACCATAGCAACCAGCCTGAGGTAACCATCGCAGAGAGTTCAGTGTGACTGATGTTTGTGTGTATTTCCAGGTGGAGGATATTAAAGGTGAGCTGTTGGAGAGGTATAAGGTGCTTCCTGCTCTCAGCAGTCGACTGTCTGAACTGGAGAACCAGAACGACGAGCTGAGAGACAAGAACCGACAGATGGAGCAGAAACTGGCCACCATGCAGGTAATACTGCAATATATTTACATTACACACTTGATATACTGTGTCGGTTCAGAGTCTGTTAAAATTCCACAACATGAGTAAAGTGGAGAAAAATAACCCACACAGTTAAAACCTTAAAGTGAAGTCAATAGATAGTAAATGGAAATGTTTTTCTTTGTAGATCGGATAAAAAGACTGAAGCCGTTTTTACACAGCACCAAACAACAGCATGCTGCTTCAGTGTGTGGTTTTAGACAGCATGCAGGCATCGCAGAAGCAAAAGAGGCATGACATGTAACACAACAGCATTAATTTCGAGTGCAACATATAACATACTCGTCAATAGCGCTGTAAAAACAATAATAACAACAGCAACGGCATTAACATGGTGATAACAATCCTTTACCGTCCCTGTCGTATGGCGGCTGATCTCGTCCTCTGCTTGGTGGGTAAGCAGCTCGCATTGTTTCCTGATTTGCTGACATTTTCAGCCTTTGTTCTTCTTCTTTGAGGTAGCTGCTAACTGCTACTTTTTAGATCTCATCCCGTTCCGATCCCGACCTGCCGGTTGTCACGTTTATATAGACATCGTTTTATTGCTGTTGCAACTAGGGCTGGATGATATAACGACTATGCAATATATTGATATATTTTCAAGCAAGATGTAGATTTAGACAACACCTTTTATATTGATATAAGGTCAAGTTGCACCACATAACACATACCAGTGTACACTGCTCCTCTCTGTCACTCTCCTCACAGCTCCGCCCCCTCACTCAATCACAGTTTCTCCATCAACACTCAGAGACACAGAGCTGCTCCTCTGTTTAATCTGAGTGTGCTTGTGACATCTCAAGAGTGGCTTTGACCTGCAGCTGATACTATTTCATAGAAAATATAGAGATATATATTGTGTATCCCCAGTCAGCCTGTAAATACCAAGATGTGATTTTTTTTGTCCAAAGCACCCAGCCCTAGTTCCTACCTCTGATGCTGCCTTAAAGGTGAGACAACTCTGTCCCCCCATTCTGCGATTGTACCTTTTATTAAAACCGGCAAGATGACATAACAGCGTGAAATTCCTGCCTTGAGGATGCAAAGAAACCTGTGACAGGAGAGTAACCAGCTCCATAACAGTGACATGATGTTTTATTTCATGTGCTAAAAGTTGCAAATCAGTGAAAAAACCCAAATCTGTGGCCTGACTCAGTTTTTACTGACAGAAGATGTGCAACAGTGTGGCACTGTACACAGCACTGAACTATATACAGTGCTGCGTACAGTACATCATTAGCCCCATTACAACCTCAGGGACTTTCCGCAGGAACTAGGGACCTTTTGAGGAACTCATTGTGTTTTTACTGCAGTGACCAGCGTCTGAATGAAGTTTTGGGGGCTTTCTGAAAGTACAGGAACTTTCAGGGTTGGGTTGGCAGGGATAACTGTCATTCATTGGTGGAACACACACAGTGTTGCTGTAACAAAGAAGTATTTTAGAATCAGTTTAGGACCATTTTAGGACAAGGAGGGAAACATTTCTCTGTGTTTGGTAGCATTACATGTAGAGTTAGACTTTGCTGTCAGATTCCGGACTCTTTTTTTAGACAGAGAGATCACGCCAGGGAGCTGAGAGAGAAACAGTGCTGTGGTTCTGTGAGACAGCCTTGAATAAAATAAATTAAATGTTTGTTTCTGATTGTTTCACGGTGGTTACGTTCTAGAGCACAATAAATAACCATAAAAAACTCAACAGATGATTTACTGTGAAGACAGATGCTCTTAGTTTCATTTCCCACCTCTACACTTCATTTATTACATCCGGCTTGCATCAGTACCTTGCAGCTGTAACCTTTACAGTGAGATAAAACCTGAGGTGTGTTTTTTTTTTTTAGGGCTGCCCCCCAACAGTCGACCAAACATTAGTCAAAGACAAAGCAAAGAGCAAAAGTGAAACTCTATCAGGAACTGCACCTTCTCAAAATAAATCCAAACCTATATGACTGGACCACATGGGAATTTAATGTGAAAGGACAGACACAGGAAGTGTCCACGCTCAGCAGTCAGACAGGAGTCAGGTTAATTTCCAGGGCTGGTACCTGCGGTTATTCCACAGGCTAGTTAATAACATGTCGGGCAGGAAATCCAAAGTGTGGGATCATTTTGAGAAGGCGAAGGACGAACCCAAGGTGATATGTAAACTCATCTTCATTGGACGACTACAAACATGACGTATCATCTGAAACATGGAAGTAGCTACATGCCCATTAGCCCACAGCGTCATTAACAGGCGGCTCGCTCAGTGTGTGACGTGCACTTGGAGATAAAATATAGGCCTATATTAATGAAGGTTCATTAGTACGGTTTGTATTTCTCTGTAATGTAGCACAGTGTTAACAATGTTACTGATACTATTCTTTCTCACACCTTCAACTCAAACCACCAAAATATATGATTTAATCATTACATTCATATCAGAAACATGCAGGAGACTAGTCTGCTGATGGACCTTGATGACGACTGTTGGTCAACTTGGAAAATTCGTAGTTGGAGGCAGCCCTAGATTTGCAGAATCTTCATGAGTCTTTAGATCGCGGTAGAAACACAGATCAGAATGGGCTGAAGGAACCTTTCAGTTTCTTGGGTTGAAACAAGGCCATACTTAATATGAACCTAAAGCCAGCCTGTCAGCTGTAAATAAATGTTTATGTTTTTAATGTTGGTGGGAACAGTGACCGCTGTGAGGGCAGAGCCTTAAAATGGGCTGGGATTCAAACTGTGACACCACTGGTACCAAAGACACCAAAGAAACCAAAGACCCCATCAACTACACTCTGTGTCTGTCAGTCAAACTGACTGGCTCCGCCTCTAAACACGGACAGCCAATCATCTCTCTCTTACCACAGAAACTAATGAGCTCGCACTCAGAGAAGCTCCTGGAGGTGGAGCTGGAGCTTCGTTCTCTCCGCGTGCTCAGAGATGAGGTGGAGAACCTGAGAGGAACGCTGGAGAACGTCCGGACGAGACTGAACGCTCTGGAACAGGGGGGACGCAGCGGGACCGGGTCCACAACAAACACTCTGGGTCAGAACACACACACAGGAAACGGGACTGGGAACCAGTTGCAGAGAAATAGTTGCAGAGGTGTGGGGACGCAAACGCACTTAATCTGTAACTCATAGCTAATATTCATCTCTCCACAGCTTCCCTGGAGACTCAGCTAAGTGTCCATGAGATCCGATTGGCCGACATGGACCTGCGTTTCCAGGTGCTGGAGACAGCAAGCTACAATGGGACTCTGATCTGGAAGATTCGTGACTACAAGAGACGGAAACAGGAAGCGGTAGCTGCAAAGACACTGTCCTTGTACTCGCAGCCATTTTACACCGGATACTTCGGGTACAAAATGTGCGCCCGCGTCTACCTGAATGGAGACGGCATGGGCAAGGGGACGCACCTGTCGCTGTTTTTTGTGGTGATGAGGGGCGAGTACGACGCACTGCTGCCCTGGCCCTTCAAACAGAAGGTACAGACCGCTCACTGGCACTTTGATCAGGTGTTCTCCAACAGAAGTCTCATGGATTCAAACAGGTTAAAGTTTCTGTTGATGCTGACAGACCCGTCTGTCTCCCTGTCTGTCTGTTCATCCGTCAGGTGACTCTGATGCTGATGGACCAGGGACCGTCCAGGAAACACTTGGGGGACGCCTTTAAGCCTGATCCAAACAGCAGCAGCTTCAGGCGTCCTGCAGCAGAGATGAACATCGCCTCCGGCTGCCCTCTGTTTGTGTCTCAGAGCGTCCTGGAGACCGGCAGCTACATCAAAGACGACACCATCTTCATCAAAGTGAGGACACACAACACATCCTGCTTCTCATCCTTCTCCTCCTTCTGTCCCTCCTGCTGCTCCTGCGGCTCTGCTTTACATCATATTACAGTCATTTGGTAGACACTAATTTCTAATGTAGTGCTCACTGGAGAATTCAAACTTGAGAGGAAGAAGACCTAGATGTGGGGACTAGTTACAGAGGGACTAGCAACAGGGGTAGTTAAAGAGGGATTAGTTACAAAGGGGTGAATTATGGGGGGTTAGTTGCAGTTGGACTAGTTACAGAAGGACTAGTTACGGCAGGCTAATTACAGATGGGCTAGTTATACAAGGATTAGTTACAGAAGGACAAGTTACAGAGGGTTTAGCTAGGAAGGACTAGTTATAGAGGGCATAGTTACAGAGGGACTAGTTCTAGAGGGAGTAGTTACAAAAGAATTAGTTATAGAGGGACTAGTTAAAGAGGGTCTAGCTAGGAAGGACTAGTTATAGAGGGTGTAGTTACAGAGGGACTAGTTAAAAAAGGCTAGTTACAGAGAGGTTAATTACAGTTGGACTAGTTACAGAGGAACTCACTGTGGATGTCTGGTTTACAAACTAATCTCTGTGTTGACTGGTTTGATCGGCAGGTTACCGTGGATACCTCTGACCTTCCTGACCCGTGACGTTGGCGACCTCTCTGACCTCTGACCTTGCTGGTCTGAGATCAGCTCACCTGTCCATGCCCAGTAGGGCAAAGGATGATGGGAAGGATCAGTCACAATGGAGATGGCTCGTCTTATCTGAGAGCGATGCTGACAGCAGAGAAGAAGAATCAGACAGGAAGCAGCCAATCATAGTAAACTTTTCAGAGACCAGAGGGCGGGTCCTCTTCTGATTGGCTGCTGGACTACAGAGCTGTGTGTGTGTGCGTGAATGTGTGAATGGATCAGTGTTGCCATGACATCAACATGGTGATATCACTTGGAGCCAACATGGCCACCGCAGCGAGGACGTTGTTGCTGCTCATTACTGATGCCGTGCATCAAGCTTTACTTTCTGTTTATTACCTGTTTACCAAGGCATGCTGGGAAATCCACTGCAGCCACAGAGGAGCTCAGAAAACCAGTACAGACCAGCAGGATCCAGTGCAGAAACATTTTTTTATTAAAATGTACCCAGTCCAAACCAGAGACAACCATAAGACCTAGTATGTACCAGAAAAGACAATATGACCCAGTACAAGCCAGAGGAAGACCTGAATGAAGCCCAAGGTGGAGAGAATAATTTAGACAAGAGATATGATTGAAAGTGACTGTAGTGATCCATAGTTCAGATCTAATTACAGAACAGTAGAATCCAGCAGATTCCCAGTGCGAGGTCTCAGTTTGTCCCAGTGTAAGTTCCCAGTTTGTGTCAGTGTAAGTTCCCAGTATGTCTGCTGGAGTTCCTCTGTGGCCTCTGAGTTTTTCAGTGTTGACAGAATTCATCTGACTCATTTGATTCATTTGCACAGTTTGAATGTTTGTTAAAGTGTGAAAATAAAAATATAAAGAAAACACAATGAATCATTTTTCTTACATTATATTTACGTCTGCACCAGCGATAGCCGTGGCCGGCGAATCACCACAGCAACCACCTGAAATGTAATGTCAGAACTTTAACTGCTTACCTTTATAGTGCTTACAAATAACACTTTTCAACACTTAGGTTTAACCCAACTTATCAGCTTCTTTCATCTGTCTTTCACACTTTCATGCCTTTCAGCATTTTGACCTTCACTGACACTTCAACTGCCTTCAGTGCCGTCACCTCCACTGACTTGTGAAGACTTTGAGTCACTTGTGATTCTGTGGACTTTTACTGCTTGTATGGGAGTAATCGCTGAAGTGTCAGTTGAAGTGAAAGTACAAGTTAAAATGTCATCGGACGCTTCAACTACTTTCAGTTTTTCATACAAAGCCAAAGCTCACTTCACTTTCTACGCCTCTGCTGTGGGTGGAAGCACTGTGTTTGTGGCGTGTCTGTTTGTCTGTCCCATGCTTGTGAACGTAATATTTCAAGAACATCTCAAAGGAATTTTTCAAATTTGGCACAAATGTCCACTTGGACTCATCAATGAACAAATTTGCTTTTGACGCTCAAAGGTCAAGGTCACTGTGACCTTGTCCGTCTCATTCTAGTGAACAAAATGTCTCAAGAACACCTTACGGTATTTTTTTATTTTTTTTTTCAAATTTGGCACAAATGTCCACTTGGACTCAACAATGACCAAATTTGTTTTTGATGCTCCAAGGTCAAGGTCACTGTGACCTTGTCTTATTCTTGTGAATGCAATATCTCAAGAACACTGTAGTGGGTTTTCTTTATTTGGCACAAATTTCACTTGGATTTGAGGATGAACTGATTTGATTTGGTAGTCAGAGGTCAAGGTCACTGTCACCTTGTCAGTCTCATTCTTGTGAATGCAGTATCTCAAAAACACCTCAATGGAATTTCTTCAAATTTAACACAAATCTCCACTTGGACTGAAGAATAAACTCATAAGAATTTTGTGCTTGAAGGCCAAAGGTCAAGGTCACTGTGACCTCATGAAATAGGTTTTTGGCCATAACTCAAGAATTTAAACACTAATTATGACAAAACATCACAGAAATGTCTAATAGGATAAAATAATGACGCAATGACATTTTATGACCAAAAAGTCAAAGGTCAACTTCACTGTGACATCATTAACACTTTTCTGGCCTTTATTGAAAAAAGATCCCTCATATTTTCTCAGAAGACAAAACACAAGCACTTTGATCATAAATGACACTGCATGTATTTTGAAAAAATAACAAGATTAACCCATTGATTAAGATTATATTGTAGTTTACAGAAGGGTTGGTAAAGTCAGAAACATGTTACAAACTCCTCCATTTCAAAAGCCCTCAACGGGAAAAATTACTAATGGTATTTCATATCATAAAATATATATGTGAAGTTTGTCATAAGTTAAATTTTTACTCCTTAAACTCACCTTAGAATGCATCATCCTCTAATAATATTAATCTCTTAATTACACCACTAAGGCTGTCCCTTCATTTGTGGACATGTCGTGGATCTGTGGGTGGATTTCCCTGGGAATGAAAACCAGTGAAACCAGTGTGGCCAGTAACTGTCTGAAGGAAAGAATGAAAGTAGGACTTGTGTATCTCCACATGGTGGCAGTGGTGCAACTCCAGGGTGCAAGTTGCTCTTCTGGCTCAAAGAAGAAGAAGAAGAAGAAGAAGAAGAAGCAGCTCAGCAGCGGTGTTGTTGTGTCTCAGCGGCTCCAGACTTCAGACAACTCTCACCAGAAACTTAATTAAACAACCGGAACCACAACATTTCAGCGGGTTGTCCATTTTGGGAAGAATCGTGACTGTTCAGCGGAACTCGGTGAGTTTACCGGCAGGTTCAGCTCTGTCTACCGGGGACGGAAGTGACTGAAACTTTACAGGTCATTTAACAGCTGAGCTAACAGGCTAACAGGCTAACTGGGTTTAAATCAGCACGATAATAATCAGTTGCCTGTGTGTGTGTGTGTGTGTGTGTGTGTGTGTGTGTGTGTGTGTGTGTGTGTGTGTGTGTGTGTGTGTGTGTGTGTCTGTCTGTCTGTCTGTCTGTCTGTCTGCACTCTGACATAATTTAGGTTTTTTAGATATGTGTCCTCAGTGAAGAAACAGTTTCAGACACACTATAACTCACCATCAGGTCAAATCTCACTGGGCTGCTTAAATTCATTAAACGAGATAATTAATATTTTTAGGTTCTAAAATTCATCTTTATGGTTTGTAGCAGTGACGTCACAGCCTCTATATGAGAAATATAAGTAAATATAAATAAAATATTACATAGACAAATATACATTTTCATAATGTATGAAAATTATCTCCATTATTATTATCTGTTCAGGTTTCGTCACACTTATTTGTGTGACATTTAAAGAGAGAACAAATCTGTGCTCAGGTTGTGATTTGGCTGTGATTTAGGTGTGCTGCAGCAGTGATTTGTCTGCATACAGGTTACGATCTGACTACAATCTGGCTGTAATCCGGTTTTAATCTGGCTGTAACATGGCTATGCTGTGGCTGCGCTCTGGCTGCATACCGGCTGTGATGTAGGTGTGCTCCAGCAGTGATTTGTCTACATACTTGCTATGATCTGGCTGTTGTGCGGCTGAGCTCAGGTTGAGTGCCTGCTACGCTCCGGCTGCGTACTGGCTATAATCTGACTGTTATCCAGCAGTGATTCGTCTGCATCCTGTCCACAATCTGGCCGTAATCTGGCTGAGTTGTGGTTGCAATCCAGCACGACTGTGGCTGAGCTCTGGCTGCGCTCTGGCTGTAATCTGGCTGAGCTCCTGCTGAACTCAGGCTGCACACCAGCTGTGATCTAGGTGTGCTCCAGCAGTGATTCGTCTGCATACTGGCTACGATCTGGCTGTAATCTGGCTGCGCGCTGGCTGTTATTTGGCTGAGCTCAGATTGGGTGCCTGCTATGCTCCGGCTGCGTACTGGCTATAATATGGTTGTGCCCTGGCTGTGACCCAGCTTTGATTTGTCTGCATACTGGCTACACTCCAGCTACAATCCGGCTGTAATCCAGCTGCGCTCTGGCTGCGATTTGGCTGTGACCCGGCTGCCATTCAGTGCCCTTTTACTGTGTCTGTCTTCACACACGTCCTCAGTGGACGAACTGAGAGAAATTTCATCATCATCCTCCCTCCTGCTCTGTGATTGGTCGACTGGCTGCTCGGTGGATGTTTGAGGTCAGTAACTGTTTGTTTGTTTTTTTGTTTTCTCAGATCAAATGTTTCTCCTGAGACGAACTGCCGCTCTGCAACCTCGTATCTCCAGACTGCTTTCCTCTTTACCCACTTTAACTCTGTACACTAAGGTAACAAACCCTCGCATCTCCAGACTGCTTTTTCCTCCACCCACTCTAACTGTTTACTAAGGCAACAAAACCTCGTATTTCCACACTGCTTTCCTCTTTACCCACTCTGACTGTATATACTGAGGTAATAATAAATCATTTTCACTGTGTTAACTCTTCCGTACAATAATATTATCGATCGTTGTCTCTGTAGGATCCATGTCCTCTGTGTGATGAAGCTAAAGAAGAGCTGGAACCTTTCAAACACCGGGTGAGACTCAACATGTACATGTACATGTACTCAACACAGTATTACGTTAGCACCATCAACAAAGCCAGATGTCCTCTACTCCATTAAATCAAAAGAGGATATATATGTAAGAGACAGGAAGGCATCTTCTTCACTGATCTTTTAAATCGTCTCTAAATGTTTCATTTACAGAAAGTTCAGGAAGAAGTTTCTATTGAAGTAAAAGTTTTATATTTAAGTCCAACAGAGAAACGTTCCTCTAACTATCCGATCTGTCTCTGTCTCTACAGTTTGTCTTACAGCAGGTGGACATCACTCTTCCAGAGAACAAGGTGTGGTTTGACAGGTACAGGTGGGACATACCTGTCTTCCACCTGAATGGACAGTTTGTGATGAAACATCGAGTGGACATGGTGCTGCTGGACAAACTGCTGCGGGACGCTGAGATGCAGAAAACATGACAGTTTATTATCTGTTTGACTGAAAAAGATCAATAACAAATAAACAGAACTGATCGATAAATGTGTCTTTACATGTTCGTTATTTAACATTGATGAGTCAGGTTTCAGCGAGTCAGAGTAGAGGATTGATAGTGATGTCACTGAGATGTCGATTAAAAACAAGTTATGAAGATTTTAAGTGTAAACTCACTGATCTCCTTTTAGTAAAAGTTTAGTTTGCTGTCACACATGTAACAAAAAACTGAGACAACAAACTGTTCATTTGTGAAAAATCTTTAATATCTGTGATTCTTTTATAAAACATAAATATAAACATGGGGCTGAAGTAATAGGATGGAATCAAAAGTAAAAATACAAAGAAATGAATTCTGCTGCTGAAAATAACACCTGAGTCACCCGATGCTCCAAGCTCATCAATATTTAACTTGCTGATGGTTTCGGACTCTCTGGCTGCCGGCCAATCACAGCCCTCCTCCTCCTGTGTGACCTGGAAGTGCTGTGAGGTGGTGTAGAGTGTGCTGGTTGTCACAGAGACGGTCAGGTGTGTTTTTTTGTGAGGTGAAGGTGTGTTGATGGCGTCCAGCGTCAGCAGAGCAGAAGATGTTCAGTTTGCTCTGCGGAGAGCCAAGAAAAAGATCAGCAACCTGCAGCAGCAACTTGACAACAAGTAAGAAACACCGAGATACAAGAGATAAATATGTCTTTATATTTATATCTGTAGCAACTAAAAAAGTATGTAGTTAGGCTGAAGGTGTAAATGTTCGGTTCCTTTAGTTAAAAGTGTGAACTTTTATCCTTAAGAAATGTGAATGGTATGTTCCCTTAGTTTAAGTTAAAGGTTTGAAAATGTTCTTCCTTCATTTAAATGTGTGAATGTTAGGTCCCTCTGACGTGTAAACATTCTGTGAACATTTGGTTCCCTTAATTGCAAGTGTGAATGTTCGGTTCCCTCAGTTAAAGCTGTCAACATTTGGTTCCCTCAGTTATAGGTGTGAATGTTTGGTTCCCTCAGTTCAAGTTGTGAACATTTGGTTCCCTCAGTTAAAGCTGTCAACATTTGGTTCCCTCAGTTAACGTTGTGAACATTTGGTTCCCTCAGTTAAAGCTGTCAACATTTGGTTCCCTCAGTTATAGGTGTGAATGTTTGGTTCCCTCAGTTATAGGTGTGAATGTTTGGGTCCCTCAGTTAAAGCTGTCAACATTTGGTTCCCTCATTTATCGGTGTGAATGTTTGGTTCCCTCAGTTAAAGGAGGGAATGTTTGGTCCTTCAGAGCTGTGCACGTTCTGTTCCTTTAGTTTATTTTAAGGTGTGAACATTTGGTTCTTTCAGTTCAAAGTGTATATGTTTCATCCTTATGATGTGTAAACGTTCTGTGAACATTTGGTTCCCTTACTTACAGGTGCAACTTACAGGAGTCAGGTTTTCTTTCCTCAGTTAAAGGTATGAACGTTTTGTTCCTGTACTTCAACGTTTGGTTCTATCAATTAAAGGTGTGAATCTTCTGTCCTTACGTAAACGTTCTATGAACATTTGGTTCCCTCGGTTAAAGGTGTTAAAGTCCAGTTCCCTAAGTTAAAGGTGTGAATGTTTTGTTCCCTCAGTCAAAGGTGTGAATGTTGTCTCTTCAGAGACAGAAGAATGTTGGGTAATATGTCAGAAGACAGAGGAATGCTGGGTAACCTGTCAGAGGACAGAGGAATGCTGGGTAATGTGTCAGAAGACAGAGGAATGTTGGGTAATGTGTCAGGGGACAGAAGAATGTTGGGTAATATGTCAGAAGACAGAGGAATGCTGGGTAATGTGTCAGAAGACAGAGGAATGCTGGGTAATGTGTCAGAAGACAGAGGAATGTTGGGTAATGTGTCAGGGGACAGAAGAATGCTGGGTAATGTGTCAGAGGACAGAAGAATGTTGGGTAATGTGTCAGAGGACAGAGGGGACAGAGGAATGCTGGGTAATGTGTCACAGTGTGGTACAGATTAAACAGCCAATAAGCTGCAGGAACCATGTGACCTGCAGGTCATGTGATCAGATGTATACACTCACTGGAGACCAGCTCAGTTTAACTGGTGCTGCTGAACTGTGCTGGTCCTCAGCAGGGGAGTCGGTCAGTTGGACTGGTCTGATTTATTTTTCTTCAGATGTGTAACCCTAACGAAGAAGAAGAAGTTTGGATCTAAACTGATCCAGGATCAGTCTGTGGACTTTTCAGCAGAGTTTACACACCGCTGATGTCTGATGGTTATCACTGTGTGTTTCTGATGTGAAGGTGTGTTTATGTTTCCAGAGAAACCAGTTTACTCGGTCCAGAGGAGACCAGTTCAACATGGACGCCCAGCAAGGAGCTCCGGGACTCTCTGGTGGACATGTACAGAGGTAAAATACTTATACTGCTGCTGCTATTGATACTCATGGATAGAGGTAGAAATATTACTACTCCCACTACTGCTGCCACAGAAAACATCTTCATCCTTCGGTCTCTTTTATTTAAAGTATCAGTGACCTGATATTTAAAGCTACCTGCAGACTGACTAAATTAAATGTCACACCTGTGTATCTCGTGTTTCTGACTCTTTAAACATGTTTCAGAGAAATATCACAACACAGCATTAGAGATGTGTTGACAACAGGTAGTTTGAGGATGAGGAGGCAGATGACGTCATTGAACGAAGTGAATGATACAGACGGGCTGTGATATGATCCCGGGTTTGTGTTTAAAGCCTAAAGCTTAAATTTCATGGACAAACATCGCTGCAGGAACTGTTTCCTCCATCTGTCAGCTGTTCAAGAAGAGAGTGAGCAGGTGTAGTCCACCATTATCCACCAGGTGGAGCTGTGGTCCTTGACAGAGCTAAAACAGCAACACTAAGCTCAGCAGAGAGGAGGTCAGAGGTCACAGCACACACAACTGCTGCAGGAACACGACTACTACTACTGCAACAAAAAATAATAATAATAATTATGATGATAATGTTTGTAGAATAAGTATCTGTCCTACAGCAAACCCAAAATGTCTTCATGTGTTTTCGTGCGTAAATACCAAATAAGAGGCATTCATCAGTCCTACTACAGGTGAATATATAATCTGAAAACTACAAATTACAGTACAGATAGGACACAAACACTTACATCATCATAAAACATGTAATTATTGATAGTCAGTAAATACTCAAATGTGACTGGCTGAGGGCTGTTGAAGAAGAATGAAGTTCTAATTTCTTTTTCATAAGTTTTTAAAGACAAAAAAGATCCATAATTTGAAATCGAATGAGCCGAGGAGTAACCGCTTACTTTAGTTTAAGGTGTGATCACACGGTCCTTCAGTTAAAGGTGTAAGTGGTTGGTCCTTCAAAGGTGGGAATAATTCAGTTAAAGATGTTAAGGTTCCGTTCCTTCAGTTAAAGGTGCGAACGATCAGTCCTTAAGATTTCGGAATGTTCGGTTAATTCAGTTTAATGTATGATTGTTCTGTTCCTTCAGTTGAAGCGTGAATGTTCTGTGTCTTTAGTTCTTGTCCTTCAGGTAAATGTGAGAAATTCGGTTATTCAGATGTGTGAATGTTTCGTTCTTTCAGTTTATGGTGTGAACGTTTGGTTCCTTCAACTAAAGGTTTTAACGTTCAGTTCTTTCAGTCAAAGGAGTGAATGCTCAGTTTCCTTCAGGTAAACGTGTGAATGTTCTGTTTCTCCATTTGTAGTTGTGAACGTTAGGCCCTGTTTAGACGACAACGGTTTCTCAAAAAATGGAAACGTCTGTCCTTTTGTGTTTTAAAAAGCTTCCACGTTTATATGACGACGTTATTGAAACGATCACTGTTCACACAGAGCCACAAAATCTAGTGGAAACGCTGTAGTGTGCACGTTAGGCCAATGGCTGGCAGTGTAAACTTGCAAAGCAACATCACAGCATGAAGCTACCTGCCTGCACTGAAGCACCTTCCTCTACAACGCGGTGATTACAAACCAAAACAAAGAAGACACAATGGCGAAAGCACGCACAGATAACTTTGTCTGGACGGACGACGAGGTGGAGTTGCTACAGTAGATCTACACTTTGCTGGAAAAGTGTTGATAAATTCAACAGGGTAAGAAACAAACAGAGCTCGGCATTGTTGTTCTGTTGGTCGACTTTTTCGCACATGCCTAGTGACTGGAGCCGTAATGCACATGTGCGAAAAGTCTCAGTTTTCAGAGGAACTGCATATTGCAAGTTTACATGACAACGGAGATGCTGACGTTTCTGAAAAATTGCATTCTGGAGCCCGTTTTCAAAACGTTGTGTTTTCAGGCACCTAAAACGCAGCTGTCGTGTAAACAATTGGCCGAAACACAACTTAAGTTTACCGTTTTCAGTTGAAATCATTGTTGTGTAAACGGGACCTTTTGAAACTGCGAACATTGGGTTTCTCAGTTCAAGATGTGAACGTCAGGCTCCCATTTAAAAGTGTGAACGTCGAGGTTCTCTTCAATCATTGGTTTCTAGAGTTTCTTCAGTTAAAGGTGTGAACATCAGGTTCCTCTGCTTAAGGTATGAATATCAGGTTCCTCCAGTTAAAGGTGTGAACGTTGGGTTTCTCCAGCTGATGGTGTGAACGTCTCTTTGTCCTCGTCAGTAATCTGATGCTGATCAGATCCTCATGAACATGGCGGAGTGTAATCTCCTGGGTAAACCCGTCTGGAGGGCGTCAGTATATTTAGAGTTGGTCTTTTCCTTCCTCATTAAACAGGCTGGATGTTAACACAGAGGATGAAACCTGCTGGAGATCAATGACACCCATGATTATTAGTTACTACGGCAACAATGACTTAACCCTCCCTCTCCACAGCTGTTCATGTTTTAAAGTCATCCACCTGGAGTATGAGCTTGTTTATGTCTCACTGGCCGATACATGAGTTGATCGAACTTCAGCTTAGTTGTTTTATTTTGTAGGAGCCTCTGTGACATTACACGTGGTGAGAGGATTTATTGAAATAAATGAGGAGGGTTATGAAGTGTTGATCTGACCTCCAGACTCTCATCTGACTCTGTAGTTTGTTCTTTGAGGATTTAACATAGCGACAGTCTGGAGCACCTCGACACCTGAGAGTGTCATGTGTTGTTGTTGGTTCTGTCTAAACTCCTGATCTAAAAACAAGACTGGTTTAAAATTGGGCTCCGTGTAAAGAAGAGCTGCTCTTTTTCACGGGCATGCCATGTTTGCTTACAGAGTGTGTCAGGGCTGACGTCAAAACCCGGAAGTTTAGCATCACGCTGGTTCCCGGAAGAGAAAGTGAATGTGATTTTAACAATGCGTTTTGGATTATGTCAGAGAATAAGCTCTGCGGCTAGCACAAGTTTATGATACTTACAGGTTTTATTCAGCGAGATGATCTTCACATATGAACACCTTTTTGGCTGCTTTATTTTAAAACATTGTATAATGGGGAAATCGGACTGTTTAAGCTAAATAAGAAGCTGTAATGGCGGACTGCCAGCACTCTCGCCTGTTCGGGGGTGATGACGTTTAATGTCCCTGACAGGGTTTGTAGTCGTAATGAGCAACTTGTTAGCAACCGCCTTTTTTACGACACGTAAAAGCTTCAAAATTCACAAGTAGGGTATTTGCTACATTACTCTGATAGTTCTGGTCCCAGACTGGTCCTGAGGCAGAACACTAAATAAAAAACTGGTTTGGGAACAAAGTGTCATGACCAGCTGAGTGGGGCGACTTCTGTCCTCATCCTTTGTCTTTTAACCAGATTAAATATTTTGGTCGTTGGACGAAAGAAATCCGAGTTAATGTTAGCAGCAGCTCGACTCACAGTCCCCCGGATCCCCATTTCAACTTAAGAGTGAACAACGTAATTCAGTGTTTTTCTCAGTTTAAATCACTTGGTGTTTTGAAGAGGAAGAAACCAGTTCCCAGTCAAAACCTCCTGAACAATGAACACTGAAGGAATTCTACCCTAAAAACAAGCAGAGCCTCTAGAGACAACTTGAGCTAATATTAGCAGCAGCTCAGCCAGCAGCTCCTCCTGGTGTCTGGCCGCCGAAGAACGTCACAGAAACATAGACTTTTAACTTCAAGTTAGGGTTGCAGCAGTATGAGATTTTTACGATAACCTTCTATAGTGTATCACAGAATTATTATCAGTTACAGTGACCCTTAAAGAAATGAAAACAGAGCGGCTTTTATTTAGTTGAGCAGTCGTTTTATTGCTATAATTGAAACGTGTAAAAAGTTTCCCCTTTGAAAATGAATAAAATAAAGGTGAGAGTCTCCACCCAGCTGCATCTAATACTGTTGATCAGCAAATGTACACAGTATGATAGCCATTCATTTTTCATACCATGGTATACCTTGAATCCGGTATATCGCTACAGCCCTACTTCAAACTCCTTTATACAGTGTTTTAAGCTGTTTGGGTCCATTTGCTAACCTATTCCAGGGCAAATTCATTTATGAGGTTGGCATCAGCTCACTGGAAAAAAAAAATCGACATTTTATTGTTGCAGGCTTTCTATTTCCAGTCTGGTTTTAGAATAGAGCTTCTAACAAATGGAGATTGTTTACAACTCCAAACACATGATGGTGATTTTAGCTGCATTTTAATATTTTCTCCCCACAGTGATAGCTGACAGCGAGTCGGATTTTACACTCTGATTCATCACTGCAGCTCAGAATAACACGAAACACCAGTGTGATGAGAGCTGGAAATAAAAACCAAAGATTGTTTTTTATTAGAAAAATCATCCGCACGCAGCGAATTAGCTCCTGTTTTCATAAATGCAACATTTCGGTCAGATAGACCTCATCAGTCATTAACGACTTTTACACTCCTCAGAGGTAGAAACAGTCTGACATCACTCCAAAGTGAATACTCCAGTCTTTTAGTTGTTGTTAGCCACCTACCTGCGTCGTACCTTCTTCTTTTTTACCACTTTTTTGTGGGCCGTTTTCACTCCAGCTTCTCTCCAGACTCTGATTCTCGTTGGTTCTCGTTGGCTCAGTCGTTTCCTTTAAATTCTCTGAGGTTTGTCTCATTTTTAAACAGTTGAGGTTTGTATTTTCTGCAGAGCTGTAGTGAAGCATGTCTCTGTGTCTCTGTCTGTCTGTTAGAAGTCTCAGTGATAATCCGTCATCTGTCGGTGTCTCTCTCTCAGATCAAACATATGAAACAACAGTATTCAGTTATTCAGAGCCAGACTCTGATCAGACCCATATGTGGTCTTTATTTATGTCTTTATTTCTTATTCTGTGGTGGCAGCGTGCAGTCCTGTATTTCCTGTAGCTCTGTCAGTGTGTGAAATTGTCTCTGATCATCAGGTGACATCAGAAACTGACAACATCCCCACTTAAGACAAGTCTTGTACCTGCACAGCAAACTGCTTTTACTTACAAGGACTTTGCTTTGGTGTTTTGGTGCATGATATTGTTATTACAGGTTCAGTGTGTAGGGTTTAGGGGGTTATTGACAGAAACTGAATGGAATGGGTTTTCTTTAGTGTTTAATGACCTGAAAATAAGAATTGTTGTGTGTTTGTTACCTTAAGGCTGATTTATACTTGTGTGTCAGCTCTATTCCCAAGCCTACACACGTGGCCTCTGCTGTTGTGAGCATTTAAACTTGTGCGGTGGTGTGTCTTTGTCACTCCGCAGTTACACCTCCAAACACTAGTCGACAGCTGGGTTTCTGTGAAGTGCTGTAAAGTTTACTTGATGTACCCACCCAAAACACACATTAAACACACATTAAACATGGCTTAAAAGAGACAATTTCAAACACAAGTACACAAATCAGCTTCACTATAACTCGCAGCATTCACAGACAAACACTTTATCTGGACACATTTTCCCCACAAATACAACATGCTAATGTTGTTAGCACAAGCCTATGGCATTTTACATTGTATAAATTAGCCTTGCGACTAGCGGACTTTTCCTCTACTCATATGAAGCCAGGGACAACAGCGACATTTAATGGTAGAAACCTCAGAAAGAGCAACTGAGGAGGGGACGCTCTCTCAGGACGAACAGACAAGCAGTAGCCTAGATGAGCAACATAATGAAATTACAGTATGGCCATCCTGCTGGTGAAAGAAACTCCTAGAATAATTTATCGTCATCTGATTGTATGTGCACGCTTAGGGCGCCACCTACAGACAGGAAGTATTACTACAGATAGAAAAGACTACCAAAATAAAACTTAATACATTTCTTTTACAAACGTGAATAAACTTTATTGATAAAGAGTCACAGATCAGAGCTTCACGTCTCTGATCAATGAGCAGCTGCTACACACACACACACACACACACACACACACACACACACACACACACACATTCCTACAGAGAGACATGAATAGCAGCTACTTCAGTCTGATCAAATAAACCAGAGTCTGCAGCCCACCCTCATCTAACAATACAACGTGTGTGTGTGTGTGTGTGTGTGTGTGTGTGTGTGTGTGTGTGTGTGTGTGTGTGTGTGTGTGTGTGGACCACCCACTCTGCAGATTAAACACAGTTCACACGACCATCTCCTCCCTCTCTCCTCATTCACTCTCAGCCTTGCTCTGCCTTTGTTGTCTTCTTCTGTCATTATATTAATCTACTGACCAGTGTGTGTGTGTGTATGTGTGTGTGTGTGTGTGTGTGTGTGTGTGTGTGTTGTCTCTGTGAGTTAGAAAAGATAAATATGAGTAAAAAAGTTCATATAAAAAACAAATGGAAATAGTTTCAAGCTCCGTCTCTTCAGTGTGCTCCTCTTTAATTTAACTCAGCGTTCAGGTGATTGTAACCATGGTGATGTGATAGGATATTATGGTCTGTAATAGCTAAATATTCAGCAGGACAAAAGACAAAAAAAAGAAAGACAAAAGCCCCCACAGGGGGGCGCTGGAGAGCTGAAGGGGAGGCAGCGATCCTGCAGGAGGTGAATCAGAGTCTCCTCTTCATCACTCAGTGAAATGTGAACACACAGACATGAAACACATGTTGATTTCAACATTATCTCTGATGTCTGTCCAGAAGAAACGTCTATAAATCCTCTTGGGAAAAAGAATCATCATGTTTTTAAGTTTTCTTTAGTATCAAAGTACTCCAGTTGTCGGTACGTCTGTGGGTGCACAGCAAACAGGAGCTGCTCACACATCACTCAGCACACTTTGACTACACTGAAACTAATGTAGACCATAAAAACATCTGGACAGTGGGGACACATGGGTCTGTTTGCTGAACATCTGTCTCGGCCGATATTTGCTTTAGTTAACTGCCATCAACTTATCTGTAAACATTGGCAGTAGCTGATGTTTTTCTGTTATCTCGCATCAACTTTGTGCCAACTAAATGCTGTTTTGGAAGCCAGCGGCTGAACGAGACTCTGACACCCTGCCGTGACGTAACAGCGCAACAGGTGCTGCTGCAGGTGTGGTGTGTTTACAAATAAAAGTGAAAGAAAAATGTGTGCCGTGTGGGAGTGTTGCACATCTCTCGGAGAAAGATCAGAGACGTGCAATTTGTCAGACATGCTTCTTTGCAGAGGCCCCATTTCCTGAAAAGCGACCACACTCGGATATTAGAGAAATAATCACCTCTGTTTCCCTGTCGTGGCACAAATGGCACGCAAATACCTATGTGCTCCATGCAGCAGCACGGACGGAGAGCGGCTGTTCAGCTCTGCGTCTCACGTCTTGGATGAGAAGAGAAATAGACTGAGCTGCAACAAGGCAGAGATGGCTACAGTTTTTCAGTGGTTGTAGTTAGTGAAGGGATACAGGGATACAGGAAGTTGTGAAAAGGCGTTTAAAGCTGTGATTTTCAACACAAGAATCTGAAAGAGATTTGCGTTCAAGCTGTGCTCGTTCAAAGTTAGTGTAATGAAGGACTGAATGAATTTGTCTTGACCTGGCTCTAAAGCCGGGAAACACAAACGCAGGAAACACAAACTAAGGTAACAATAGGGTGTGATTATCAGTAGAATCAGCGGTGAAGGCCTGTGTCTACCTAAATAACAACAAAAACAAATTAAAGCTGCAAGCACTGATCACCAGGCACCTTAATGCGCGTTGGAGTGCCAGCGGGACATCTATCAGCATGACCATAGAGTGCCCCAAGAATGTAACCTAAAACCCGGAAATGAGTTAGCATGTTAGCCCTCGCAATTCCCTCGTCTCAAGGTCAATTGGTTTTTGGTTAGATGCTTTAAATAAGGTCTGTGGTCAACACAAGCTCTGAAACACTTTCATGCTTTGTTCTATGAAATAACACACGCCAGTAAATACCCCACTCGTGAATTTTTAAGCTTTAATGTGTCGTTTCCTAACAAGTGGCTAAATGAGACTACAGAGCGTCACCATGCCGATCATGGCTTTGCAGCCTCGACCGTGATGTAGTTTGCTTACAGCCAAACATTAACTTTTTACTTCTGGTGATTACATTCAGGCTGTAATAATCCTGAAAGAGGTGTTCATTTGTGACGAATATCTCACTGAACAACACATGTAAGTATCATAAACTTTTGTTTGCCACAGAATGAGATTATCTGCCCATTTGACTCAGTCTGGTGCAGAAGAAGCTCTGTCTTTTTACTTATGGCCATAAAAGCTAAAAACAATAAGTTGATAATGTAAAAAACTGTAACTGCTTGATTTCAATAAAGTTTACTTTAAGTTGACTCCACGAACACATATAAAACAGCACATGGAATAAATGAACACTCAGGGCTTTCACAGAATCTCTAGTGAGAAGTAGGCTGTGGAGGCTGCTCACAGGTGTCCATTTGTGCGCCAAGTCTCTTGAGTGTTTTTTGGAAAGCAAGATGTCTCGTTCACAATTTAAGTCTTTTTGGGCCTCATTGCATCACCTGACAGACCAGGAAGTTGTAATTCCACTGTTTGACTACAATGTGAAATTTACTTTTAGGTCCAGCACTGTTCAGGAGAAGCAAAAGACTCAGAGAAGAGGCTCTGCCTTTAAGACTAAAGTCAGGGAACAAAGTAACAAGCTGTAGATGAAGGTATACAGTAAACCACCTGAACACCTGTGTGTGTACTCTGTACTTTGTATACTTTTGTATACTGTGTGTACACGCTCCAGTAAACCGTCCAAATAAATAACACACTGTATATTGTGTACGTGTGTATATAAAATACAGACGAGCAGAAGCTGAAATCAGTTTAACTATTGGTTGTTTTGGTTATAAAATTTCTTCACCTATTAATCAATTAGCAAAATAGTTGCTGATAATTTTTCTGCTGATCAACTGATTGATGAATGGATCACTTGTTTGTAACAAAAGCAAACTTTAACTCACTGAGAGCTTTTTCAGAGAAGGTCAGATCGACTCTCCGTGTATGTTGTACATTAGTATTTACTGTATGTTTGTCTGTATTAATATATATATATATGTGTGTGTGTGTGTGTGTGAGTGTGCGTGTGTGTGTGTCTCCCCTCGGCTTAATGTCGGTATCTAAATTCATGTGCGGCGTGGCGGCGGCGGCGTGGCGGCGGGCGGATCACAGGCGGATTGTGTTGGATTTGAGCTGAAGCCTCTTTAATCATCCTAACACCGTCATTAATATTCATGCAGTCAGCTGGAACACCCGACACTCACTGCACCAAACTTTCTGCACAAAATGTATTAAATACAGCTTAAAAAATTAATGGACTTTAGTTTATATTACATGAAGAAGAAGGGGGGCGGAGGGGGGACCAACCTCCCCCGCCTCCCCCCTCCTCTCCTCATTGGTTCACGTAGATTGGTCCTCTGATTGGCCTTTGTATTTTCCCTTTTTTCTGCAGATTTTTCCATCTTTGACGAGACTTCAAAGCGAGCGCGAGGCATGAACGGTCATTTAGAAGGATTTAAGCACATTATCACATCTGTAATTGTACATGAATAATAAGGAGAGCCGCCGCGCTCAATTAGCTCTGAGTCCACAAGAAGATCAGGGAGGGGGAGGGGGGGGCAGAGGACGACAGGAAATGAGAAAAGTTTCAAAGTGAAGACGCTCAAAGAGGAAATTATTCAATAACTGTAACACAGCAGAACCAGGACCAGAACCACAGGACCAGGATCTGTGTGTCTCACCTGAGCTCTCATTCGTCGACCGCACACACAGTCAGGTTTCTCAGTTTACCTGTGAGCACACGCGTGTTCTCAGAGTCCGAGCCCTTCTCACCTCAGACCATCAGAACCAGGATCTGATAACTGGTTCATGTGTGTTGAAGGAGGAGAGCACGTTCAAGTTGGAACCAGTCTGGAACCAGTTGACTTCTGTTGCTGCAGAAAAGCCTCAGTGGGAACAGTTACACACGAACTGATATTCCACTACTAAACCGAATACGACAATATTCTGAATGTGATGCGGCCATGTTAACAGCATATTCTGTTGGGATTTTCCAAATTTAGCATTTACTGATTAAGGCCTCGATCACACAGAAAGTGTTTTGCAGGTTGCAAAACACGAGGCGCACCACACCATCTTTTCTTTTTAATTGAATGCCACTAATAAAAAAACAACACTTGCTGTGCCTTTATTATTGTTGCCTGGCAACGACACCATCGTTTCCTTACGCTAACCTTCCCGTGTAAACAAACTACTGTTTTGTTTTCCCCACAGTAATGAGTGTGTAGCTGCTGCCATGTTGAGGCAGAGGGTCTGTGTGTAGCTCTGGTTGAGGGTGAGAGGCTGTCAGCAGATAAACAGAGATCTGTGTGGGCACATGAGACCCTAAAAAAGAGGCTGGATCATGGGAAGTACCACCAGTTGGTCCAGGAGCTTCTCCTCCGTCATGGACATTTCCAGGCATATTTTAGGATGACTCAGGGGCAGTTTGACAACCTGCTGTCTATCACTGGGTCATATAGCTCTGGGTGTCCAGCAACTGCTACCACCAGTTTCTCCTCTTTTGTTTACCAACTGTAAACTTGTTGTTGTGACCACCACAGAAGGCCCGCCTCTCACATCATCTGATTGGACGATGGGGAAGAAAGATAATGCAAAAAGAGGTGACATGCGGCGCTTTTCTGCTCTGAGTTGAAGTTTTTTTAATTCGAGTAGTTGAGCATAGAAGCCGCGAGCAAAACGCTTCACTCTCATTACGAACAATTGCAAAAACGCCTCCAGCTGCTAAAACGCTTTCCGTGTGATCAGTCCCAAGACACATGAAATATGTTGGTATTCAAGTGTATACAGCGCATTCAGAATATGGGTCCCAGTTCTGGTTTTTACAGCAGCCTCTTCTCTGTTTACTGCTGGCTCTGTGCATTGTCATGGATACGTTGCACACCAACCAACTCTCCAGCAGTTTGTAGGGCTGGTGTCGTGATACATGCCCAAAAGAAAAGCCCACATTTCTGGGCGGGAGGAGAAACACACCTACTTTTAAACATTGCGAAAGTCCTGGTTATCAACAGGTGTCTGGGTGTGCACGACTGTCACAACACCGGCCTTTTTAAGAAGGTGGTTGAAGGAATGAGGAGGGAGGCTGTGTTCACACGATCCATCAAGTCCACCACTGGGAGGAAACTTTGAACTGTGCAGAGTTTGCATGTTCTCCCTGTGTCAGCGTGGGTTTCCTCCAGGTGCTCCAGCTTCCTCCCACAGTCCAAAGACATGCAGGTTAACTGGTGACTCTAAATTGTCCGTAGGTGTGAATGTGAGTGTGAATGGTTGTCTGTCTCTATGTGTCAGCCCTGTGATAGTCTGGTGACCTGTCCAGGGTGAACCCTGCCTCTCACCCTCTCGTCCAACGATTTCTCGCTTGACTCCTCCATTACTGCCCTCTCTGTCCTCTCTTTCCAACCTGTAGAATCTGACACGCCCACTGATGTCGTCATGGTTCGCTCTTCAGGTTGAGGAACACCTGATATGTTTGGGTTCCAGCTTACAATCAACTTTTTGGGTTCTGAACCAGGTTATTTTTAGTTGAAATGCTATGAACTGCTAAAAATTGGGTGTGGGAACCAAACCAACTGGTTCCATGTCCAGTTCAGACCAAAGATTCACAATGAGATGAAACCATTTTAGAACGTTGCAGAGAAAAGTTGCGGCGGTGTGAACACACCGGTCTGAGCTCGACTCAAGCCGGCTGCAACTCATCCCGCTTGAGCCGAGCTCGGCTGATCTTGAAGCACGTCACCTGTTTCCACAGCCAATCAGCTTGTGTTGAAGTCCACTGGTCAAGTCAAATTGACCACAGATGGCGTGTTGGCTCGCTGCTGCTGGTGCTCTGTCCCCAGCGAACCCTCTGTTTCCGTCCTCACAGTGTGACACTGCTCACTGTATGTGCTTCAGTCCATTCGATGCTCATTTTGTTTTTCACTGTTTCATCACTACAAATGCAGCTGTAGCCAGTGTCTCACTGTCACTATCCTCATTCAGATTTTAAGAAGCTACAAATTATATTCAGCCACAAAATAAACCTGAAAACCTGCGAATCTGAACAGAAGTACAGAGTTGTTGACTAGAGATGATACACCGTCTTATCTAGTTGACTTGGTGTGAACTGGCAGGTTTCTAGAACGTTGCAGGCACTTGTTTGTTTCAATGCGTGTCGTCTTGAGTCTTTGGTCTGAACTGGGCTTAAATGTTTAGGTGAGCAGGTGGCACCTTGTAAGGCAGCCTCGGTCACCAGTGTGTGAATGTGACTCTGTCATTTAATGGATGGGGGAGGGAGACGCAGAGAGAATGGAAGGATACGGAAATGATTTAAGAGGCGCTGGATTATTGACACAATATTATCATATGTGTTTTATCAACATGAGATCATTAGTTATCGTTAGTACAGATACATGTACACCGCTAGACTCTGAGGACACATGGAGACGTGTGTCTGAATCTCTGTGTGTTTTGTTGTTTACTTTTGAGTTAGCGAGCGTTTAACGTGATCTGTGCCTCCTTTAATTATACCTGAGGAGCTGCGCTGTGATTGGTGGCTTCTTTAATGAGAGCCGTTAACCGTCCTTAACAAGATATTAAAGCCATGTTTGCTCTGCTGATGAGCTGCAAGTATTTAGAAAGCTCGACATGACGACAGGATTACTGCTCGCTAATGATTAATAATTAATAAAGACAGAGAGACGCTGACGCCACAGACACTCAGGTGAGGGATGGACAGGTGGTGTGATGTTCACTGTCTGATTCAGTTTGTCTGCTTTTGTTTCTCTCAGCTAATCCAAGAGTGAATGTGGAGCTGCGACAGCGTCTGCCCTCACCTGCGCCACAGCAACCCAGCCACTTGACACAGCACCTGTGCAGCCCTGACAGGTAGGACATGTCTCACAGTGTGAAGCTGCAGCCTGGTGACGTCTCTGCTCTGAGAGTTTGAACATGTAGAGTTTGTCCTGATGGTGGCGCCAGAGGAAATATCACAGAGTCATTAAAGTTCAGTCACGTCTGTACCTGCAGAGTTCACACTGTGTGTTAATGACATCATGATGGTTCTTACAGATCTGGGACCAGCCTGAGCCTGGATCACACCGACTGGCCTCAGGGTAACATACATACACACATACATACATCATCTATCATTTTATCCATCCATCCATTAAATAATCAATCCATCCATCCATCCATCCATCATCTATTATTTTATCCATCCATCCATTAAATAATCAATCCATCCATCCATCCATCCATCATCTATTATTTTATCCATCCATCCATTAAATAATCAATCCATCCATCCATCCATCCATCATCTATCATTTTATCCATCCATCCATTAAATAATCAATCCATCCATCCATCCATTCATCATCTATTATTTTATCCATCCATCCATCCATCCATTAAATAATCCATCTATCATCCATCATTTTATCCATCCTTCCATTTAATAATTCATCCATCCATCCATTTATCCATCTATCCCTCAAATTATCCATCCATCCATCATCTATTATTTTATCCATCCATCCATTAAATCATTCATCCATCTATCCCTCAAATTATCCATCCATCCATCCATCTGTCCGTCTGTCCAACCATCATCTATTATTTTATCCATCCATCCATTAAATAATTCATCCATCCATCCGTCCATTCATCATCTATTATTTTATCCATCCATCCATCCATTAAATAATCCATCCATCCATCCATCCATCCATTAAATAATCCATCCATCCATCCATCATCCATCATTTTATCCATCCTTCCATTTAATAATTCATCCATCCATCCATTTATCATCTATCCCTCAAATTATCCATCCATCCATCATCTATTATTTTATCCATCCATCCATTAAATCATTCATCCATCTATCCCTCAAATTATCCATCCATCCATCCGTCCGTCCGTCCGTCCGTCCGTCCGTCTGTCCGTCCATCATCTATTATTTTATCCATCCATCCATTAAATAATCAATCCATCCATCCATTAAATAATCCATCCATCCATCATCTATTATTCTACCCATCCATCCATTAAATAATCAATCCATCCATCCATCCATCCATCCATCCATCCATCCATCATCTATCCATCCATCCATCAATTAAATAATCCATCCATCCATCTATCCATACATCCATCCATTAAATAATTCATCCATCCATCCGTCCATTCATCATCCATTATTTTATCCATCCATCATCTATTATTTTATCCATCCATCCATTAAATAATTCATCCATCCATCCATCATCTATTATTTTATCCATCCATCCAGCCATCCATTAAATAATCACCCATCCATCCATCCATCCATTATCTATTATTTTATCCATCCATCCATTAAATAATTCATCCATCCATCATTAAATAATTCATCCATCCATCCATCATCTATTATTTTATCCATCCATCCAGCCATCCATTAAATAATCACCCATCCATCCATCCATCCATTATCTATTATTTTATCCATCCATCCATTAAATAATTCATCCATCCATCCATTAAATAATTCATCCATCCATCCATCCATCCATCATCTATTATTTTATCCAATCATCCATTACATCATCCATCCATCCACACATTAAATGTATCCATGTAACCACTGTGTTACTGACGGTCTGTCTGTGTCTGTCTCTTTCCCTTCAGCTCCTCATCACCTCCCAGAGCCTCCTTCCTCCTGCTCCCCCTCTCCTTTGTTCTACAGGAGGTCTGTCTCTCCTGTCTCACCTGTCGTCCATAGGAGGTCTGTCTCCCCCGTCTCACCCGTCTTCCACAGGAGGTCTGTCTCTCCTGTCTCACCCGTCTTCCACAGGAGGTCCGTCTCTCCTTTGTCCTCCAGACCTCCAGGAGGTGCAGGGCAGGTGGAGATGGAGCTTTCACCCAGCCGAGGCCCTTCTCCTCGGGGAGACAGCTGTGGAGACGGCCCTGATGGAGGACGAGCATCCAGAGGTCCTGGTAGCCCCGCCCTCAGACGACACCTGGTCAGCCCTGATGACAGGTCAGATCATCTATACTACTAATTGACTGATTGATTGATTGATTGATTTTTATTTATTTGAGTGTCCTGCCTCAGATGGAGCCGTATAAGCTTACAAGGAGATGAAATTCATCCTCAACAACACCAAGATTACAAAACACATGCTGCTCTCCAGAAAAACCTTTATCGTCCGACCTCAGTTGCCAGTTCTGAACTGAGCACTTCTGCGTGAATTAAATGTTTCGTGAGGTTGGGTGTAATAATCTGCTTTGATTTGAAAGCTCAGAAACTCTGTCTCAAAAGGAAGATTCTCAACCTTCCATTGTTTCTCATAAACATCGAGTAGTTTGTGTTTGATCTTGAAAACTATTGCTGAGTGTAAAATGTAGGCGTCTTACCTGCCTGTCAAACAGCATCAAACTATAAACCTTCTCGAGTCCAGATCTGAGTGGAGTTCTGCGGGGATCAGCTGTGAAGTCCAGCAGCAGTTGGCTGCTTGCTCCAGCGCCTTTCAGCGACTGGCAAAACATCCTGGCACTGAGTGTTTACTGGAGTTTACCTGCCCGTTGCTCAGGCAGCATTTAAAATAATTACAAGTGCGGCTGTTCTTGGCTTTTATTGTCCAGTAGTCCACCATGGACATACTCGTCATTGTCTTGTTTTAGTCATAGAAAAAAGGTTGTTGACGAAAAGTTGTTGTCATGTTTTAATCAATGAGATTACGACTGTCCTGACCAAGAGTTAAAGTGTTAGCTGAGGTCAGTTGCCCTTTTTGTGCAGAGATTGTGCTATAGGTCTGCTACAAAGTCCCTTCTTCATGCCACCTTTGCATTTTTACACATTAAACATGGCTTTATAGAGACAGTTTCAAACACAAGTACACAAATCAGCTTCACTATAACTCGCAGCATTCACAGACAAACACTTGTCTTTATCTGGACACATTTTCCCCACAAATACAACATGCTAATGTTTTTAGCACAAGCCTATGGCATTTTACATTGTATGAATTAGTGAAGTTTTCCACTACTCATATGAAGCCAGGGACAACAGCAACATTTAACAAAGGTAACGTTACACAATTCAGCTCCATTACAACTCACAAGGTTCACCGACAAAACAACTGTCTTATACTAAACACGTTTTCCAAAAAATACAACATGCTAACGTTATTAGCGCCAGCCTATGGCATTTTACATTGTATAAATTAGCCTAGCGATGAGTGGAGATTTCTTCGGCTCATATCATATGTCCCCCAGGGGTCCATATTGGGTCCCATTTTATTTACTATTTATATAAATATCTTGTGTCAAAATGTAACTGACACAAAGTTTCATTTTTATGCAGATGACACCATTTTGTATAGTTCTGCTTCATCATTAGCAAGTGCCATAGAACATCTGTAATCTGCCTTTAATATCGTTCAGAAAAATCTTTAGAAATTGAGACTCGTACTCAATTCTGACAAAACTAAACTTATGTGCTTTACGAAGTCAAAGAATACAGATGATGATGTCTGTCAGATTGTTATGCTATATGACAAAGTGATTGAACGAGTATCAGTCTACAAATATCTGGGATTTTTCTTAGAAGAAAATTTGTCTTTTAAACATCACATTGAGTGTCTTGTGAAAAAACTCAGGGTTAAGTTGGGTTTCAATTTCAGAAACAAATGTTGTTTCTCCTTTAGTGCAAGAAAAAGACTTATACAAGCAACATTTCTATCAATACTTGAATACGGTGACATTTTATGTATGCATGCAAATTTATCTTCTTTGAAAATGCTGGATTCAGTATATCATGCAGCATTAAGGTTTGTAACTGATTCTGGTTTTCGTACTCATCACTGCAGCTTGTATGAGAGTGTTGGTTGGCCTTCTTTACACAATCGTAGATTGGAACATTGGTACATTTTTCTTTATAAGGCCATATTGCGTGATTTGCCTTCTTATTTATGTCCTCTCTTGACTCCTAAAGTCGCCAGGAGCTGTAATCTTCGGTCAGATGGACAAATTATGTATGTCGTTCCTCGAACACGAACTGTCTTTGGTGAAAGTGCCTTTAAAGTATTCGCACCCTCGTCCTGGTGTGAGTTACAGAGACATTTTAAAATGGATTACCTGCCAAGTATGGAACATTTTAAAAGTAGGATTAAGGACTATTTGAGTACTGAATGCACATGTGCTGTTACTGAGCGCTGCTGGTGATTATACTGTCTTGAAGTGAATTGCCAACTGTTTTGTAACTGTTTGTTTCATGTTGTCTGTTTTAACCTATTGTGTTTTTAGTGGAACTATTATGCTGCCGTCTTGGCCAGGACTCCCTTGCAAAAGAGATTCTGAATCTCAGTGGGACTATTTCCTGATAAAATAAAGGTTAAATAAAATAAAATAAGAAAATATGAAGCCAGGATAAATCACACACAAGACTTAAAATGCTATTTAGTGGAGGCTTTATTGTCTTCACAATTTATTGTTTCTAATCTGTGAAATTAAAATAAATAAAAGTTGTGTTTCCACTGGAGGTCTGCGTCGCCGCAACGTGTAGTTACATTTCTGGCGAGGTGCACATCAGGCTACGGTGTAGGCTGTAGATTCAACGCAGGAGCATAAATCCTGCTTTAAAACGAGTACGGCCCCCTCTCCACTTCCAGCCCCCTTGCTCGGACCACACCCATCTTCTAACTGAACCTTCATTTTAATTTCAACTACACACCTGTAAAGTTTAGTGACTGCATCTCACACTGCTGTGATGCTAATGGGGTGATAAAAATCTGCCCACAGACAAACAGACAGACACATAACCACCTGACAGAACACTCAAAACAGCTTCTGCGGTAGTTACAGTTGCTACAGTTGGTGAAACCACAGCCATATTTCACCATGATGACACAAACACTGAGGTGAAAACAAAACCAGCTGTAATGTCATTGTTGCAACTGATAATAAAACATTAATATCACAACCAGAATAAAACAGAACAGAGTGTGATGTCTGAAATCTAAACAGTATTTAAGACACACAGGTAGTGTTGATAGCAGCAGTATTAGTACTACATTACAACAACTCTTAGAATAAAAGACAAAGGCGAAGGCTGTATAAAATAATAACGATCTCAATAATCTGATAAGTTTGGAGGAGATTTATTAAGAAGTTCACCTTTACATTCTGTGATTCACATTTTTCTGCTTCTTTTGTCTCTTTTGATGCTTTTTCAGATGAAATTTGTGGTATGAGCAGTTTGAGTTGCATCACTGTGTGAAATGTGACCTATTAGATTTGATTTGATTTGATTAGTTGAAGAGAGAGAGACAGAAATAGAAAGATAGTAAAAGCATCGAGGCGGGAAGTTGATTAGAAGCAGCTGAAACAGTCAGTGTCTTATTTACCCGCTTTATTACGCCGTCTGACCTTTAAGGTAATATGAGAGAATTACAGCAGTCAGTTATTAAAGCTCTAACGCCTTCATCTCTGCGCCGCACATCTGATAATGTGAGGTTAAAACACCTGACCTGACTACACACAGGTGAAACTCTAATGAAACACAGACTGAGATGATGTCAGAGGAGTCATGACCAATCACAGCCTCACTGGCCAGCAGCTGACCTGCTGCTGTTTATCTCCTTGCTGAACGAAATGTGATGAAGGTTTAGTTTTCATCTACAATAAAAAACATTTCGTCTGTCAGTGTGGAAGACAGGAAATAAACCAAAGTGTTCAAAACACATCTTCTTCTTCTTCCTGTAGTCTCACAGCACACTTATTAAACTCACAGGCTGATGCTTTGTTTTTTGTTTTTTTTTAACAAGGTATGTTTATTGGTAATTCAGTAAAGATGTACAGAGTATTGATAAACAAACACAGAACCAGTAAGGACAAAAAGACAACCCCAACCACCCATCAACCCAGGGACAAACAGAGAAAGCCAGACCTGTCAAAGGAAATCTAATAGACAAGAAAGAAAATAAATAAATAAAAAAAAAATAGTTTTTTTTAAATTTAATAAAAAAGAATAAAAAATAAATGTGTATAAAATTAAGAAATAAAAATAACTTGTGTGACAGAAGAAGGGGAGTAAATCATGTTTCATTACAACTGCAGCTTCTATAATTGCTACAAATGTTAAAAATGGTTGTGAGGTGGCAAAGAAGAGTGCAGTTGATCCTTTAATAAAACAACCGGTTTTCTCCAGTTGTAAATGACTCGTAAAACATCCTTGATCCGACTTCCATATGTCTATGTCTGTATTTATACAGGATGAGCCTTCTGGCCAGACGTGAGCAGAAATAAACAATGTCCACTTGGGCCCTACTCGGGTTAACATCTGGAGGAGTTACTCTAAATATTGCTATGGACATAGATGGGGCAACCAGCCGTCCAAACATTGTTGAAAAGATTTTAAATATTTAATGTACTTTATGTCCTTTGTTACTGTTGCTTTAACTGAAACTTGTTGACTCCCCCAGCTCTCATCAGGAAGTCACGTTTGGTCCGAGCACAGCATCAAGTCGAGGTCCGACGTTTGATCGAGACAAAAACATCTCGTTTTTACTGAAGGAGCTTGACGCACTCAGAGACATGAACAAGAGGGTATGTGGACATACTATATCTGTCTATCTATCTATCTATCTATTGGGGACAGGCTTTTAACTCCTTTTACACAAAACTGTTGCTCAGCAAATATGGGAAATACAATCAAATTGTTTATTTGAGAGAAGAAATTTGAGAGAAATCATGCTGGTTAATCTGAATGACTTCCAGTCTTTTCTGGTGCTCATGGTTTTAGTAAAATGAAATCAACCGAGCTAACAAAGTGTAGCATCTCCATATTGACAAAAGTTAAAACATTCCTATTTGTAATCTCGATTTCGGCAGCTAACTCGTGTTAGCTCCAGTGGGTAGTCAACAATCTGTTTTTTTACATCCAAAGAACTTAATAAAATGAACTGCTTGGTAATGAGACCAGGCTTCTAATTGAGACAGGCTTTTATTCGTCAAAATGTGTAGCTACCCCAGGCTAGTAAAAGGAACTGGGCATTTCAGTGGGACTAGGCTTGTGATTGAAGTTTTATCGTATATACTAGGGCTGTTGAATGATTAAAAAAAAAAAAAATCTACATATTTGCTCTATGATTAATTAATGTAAATTAATCACATACATCAAAGTGTTGAAAAAGATTTCAGTTGAAATTAATTTTGGCGGATGTGTCGTAGTAAAGCTGCTGGATTTTGGACACAGTTGTCACCCTGTCCTCTACCACCCTGTCCTCTACCACCCTCTACCACCCACTGCAGTCCATTTTGGAAGGGAGTTCATTAGTCGGTCACAGGTAGACTTAGGGCCCGTCCCAATACCCCCTTTAGCCCTACCCCTTGGCCCTTGTGCGTTCCTGCGAGGGGTAGTAGTGTCCCAATTGCTTTTTGCGTGTAGGGGTAGGGGGCATAACAAGGGGTAGTGGGTATGAAACTAGCCCTTTGGAACGAGGGATTTCAGATGCTGACTTGCCAGCGAGGGGCAGACATCATCACCACCGAGCAAGAGACAGGGAAAAAAGTTCATACATAGCTAACGTTACTGTCGTCAGGTTGCTTGTTAGCTAGCTAGCGCGCACTATCTGGCGTCTGTCATCTGTCCTGTCCTGCAAAATTGTCGGACTTTTCACATTACAATAACACGCCAGTTTGTATAACTATGCTGCCTCGTAATGTTAGCTAGTTAGCTAGCTAGCAGAAGTCCCCTGTCCCCTGTCGTTCATCAGACGAAGCATGATGAATGCGGCAAACGCAATTGGTAGGATGAATGAGATTCCATTGTAGATGCCGGTTGGGAATATAGATGGCTCGCAGCTTCCTGTTTAAAATAGTTACATATGCGTGAATGTGACGTAGTGAGTGGTGTCCCAATTCCTAGGGAATGATTTCTATCCCTTGTTGCTTCATTTTGAGGGCCAAGGGGTAGTGGGCAAGGGCGGGTATTGGGATTGGGCCTTAGGGCGCACTCACATTAGGGCCAGTTGTTCCGTACCATGCTGAAGCAGGAATGCCCCCCCCCCCTGTCCTCCGCTGGCCCGCACTCACATTACCCTGAGCCCAAGTGTACTCAAGCACGGTTGCCTCTGACACATATATCATCACGTTGAGATACGACCTCTTCATCTGACCAATGTGAACCCTTCGACGACGCCATTGCTATTGTTGTTGTGGACGGATGGTCGCATGGTTCATACGTCATCACCATGTTTCGCGTCTTGCGTACATAATCTTGTGCGCATCCGTGACCAAGTGTACCGTGCTTAAGCACACCTCTTCCAACCGTACCAGGCCAGGGAAGTGTACCATACTCAAGCACGGTACACTTGCACTCACACTAGCCAAATAATCCAGACTTTAGGGGGCAGACGTGCTCGGGCACGCTACGATTGCCTAGTGTGAGTGCACCCTTACTCAGTCTGAACGCCTGGTTGAGTGTGGCTTGACGAGGCTGTGCTAGCTCAGACCTTTCCTTTTTTCCCTATTTCTCCGATGGTATGAAAATCCCTCACTGCAGACACTAAAGAGGACACTATGAACAGTTCCATCTGGGAATTTTTAAAAATGTAAACATTTGGTTCACGGGGCCAAGCAGTTTCATTTCATCTGCCTCCATCATGTTACAAAGCCACTGTGGCCTTCAGTGATGCACCTGGTCAAAGGGCACCACTGAACACAATTAACCAGCGTTAATGAAGACTTTGATTTGCTCTTTATTTAGGTTGGGAAAATATATTTTAAAAGATCAAAGTTTTAACTATTAAACCTTGTAATGAAAAACTTCATTCGTGAGGAGTCATTTTAGTTTTTAAAGTCGCTCACAGTTCTCTTAATGCTAATGAATATACTAATTTTAAAACATAATAATAATTTTTTAGTTTGGATTAAGAAGGGTTACAGAGTTGACATGTTGTGGTTGAGACACACCTGATAGCAATATTATTTAATTAATTTATTATTTAAGTCAGATCGGTGGGACCACTGTGTTTAACTGTGTGTCTTTAAATGTTACAGTTACAGCTGAAAATGACAACAGAAAACAAGTTTCCTGAATTTTTATGTCTCCACGATTATAATCAACTGCCAGTTTTCTACCTGGAGGTGATTGTCGTCGTTAGCGCGACATCTATCTATCATGTCCGAGCATACAGTCGCTACCTGTAACTGAACCTGAGGGAGGTCCTCACAGGTATACTAACACCTGACTGTGTGTCAGCTCCAGGATGAGCTGGTCCAGAAGGAGAAGGAGCTGCAGAGGAGGGAGGTGGAGGAGGAGCTGAGGGAGGAGCAGAGGGAGGCCAGAGACTGGGAGAGACCTGCAGGTGAGGAGAAGGAGACGAAGGGAGGGGAAGGAAAAGGGGAGAGGAGGGAAGGGGAGGAGGAGGAGGAGGAGGAGGAGGAGGTGCATGTTACAGTTTACTCTCCTCTTAATCAGATCTGATCCAACCTCGACTTCTTAAATATTTGAATATTTTTCATGCACACTGTTTAATACCAACACACACACACACACACACACACACACACACACAGAGTCTCTAATTAAAACAACAGCAGTAACGAGGTGACAGTTAACGAGGCAGCTGTGTGTTTAACCAGCGATCACACTCAGATGTAATATTGATTTAACTGAGCTGTGTGTGTATGACTTTGTGTCTGTGTGTAAGTATGTGTGTGTGTGTCTGTGTGTGTGTGTGTGTGTCAGTTTAATCCAGCAGGATTACCACAGAAACAGGAAGTCTCTTCGTCCACCATATTTTATTTTATCTTCAGTTTTACATTTCTATGAAATAAAAAGCTGCAGAAACATACATATGTGTATGTGTTTGTGTGTTTGTGTGTTTATGTGTATGTACACCAAGACATGTTTTCATTGTTGTTATATATATATATATATATATATATATATATATATATATATATATATATATATGTTCCTCTCCTAATCTCCTTGTCTCCTCTCCTCGTCTCCTCAGCGGTGTTGGAGGAGGTGTTAGCTGCTCAGAAGGACAGAGATCAGGCTCTGATGTCACGACTTCTGCTGGCCAATGAAGAGAGAGATGAGGCTCTTCTCCGTGCACGCCAACTGCAGCAGGCCGCTGAGTATGCACACACACACACACACAAACACACTAAGGGCGCAGGAAGTAGGGTGCCGAGGGTGCAGGAGTTGAACCGCTGGACTCTGAATGTCTGTTTTAAATGTACGATTTTGTGCCGGTCAGTAAATTGACGAAGAAATGATGTTTAAAATGTGTGAATTTAATGGACTCCTGCAACGTGACGTGACAGCGGCATCACGCCAGGTCAAAGGGTCAGTTGCTGTCAGGTGGCTAAGAGAGATTTGGCGGTGGCAGGGGGAGCTAATGATGGTGCAGAAAACCAACCAAAATACCAACAGAACAAGAGTTTCTGTTGCTGCTGGAGGATAGACTGTGTATTTAATAGATGCAGCTACTGTGACAACACCCGCTGGTTTGTGGACTCTCGTTTTGAAGTCTTGAGTTTGGCATTTCGGCCATTGCCATCTTGGTTTTATGAAGCCAGAGGTGACGATGATCGGATGAGAGGTTGGAGCTGTGGAGGAGCGAGGGTGGACCTGAATTATAGACTGTGGCGACACCTCACAGACCGCCTGTCACTCAAAGCAGCCCGCCTTTAATTATGCAGAGCTTTGGGCCTTAATAAAATGTAAACAGATGAGTTATAAAACAAATCATCCCTGCACAGTTGTCATGAATGTTTAAATTGACTTTAGAGACCAACATCTGCTGTAAAATTGGACATTGGGACATGGGGGTCTGTGGGGATTTACTTTCTTCTGGAGCGTCAAGAGGCCGTTACATGAACTGCAGTTTTTGGCACCTCTGCATTGGCTTAATTTTTCAGTCTTGGAGGTTGGCGCTTGTGCTGGAGCAGTTTAACAGCCAGAGTGTCAGCCTTCGCTAACACAAGAGATAACATCAGCAACTCCGGCCATATCATTTCTGCCCATCGTAAAATAGGATCTCCTCGTCTTATGCGATATATATGATATTTACGGCAGGAAAATGACAGTTTGCAGCGTCCTTTTTTTCAACACACCATGTCCCCTGGACAGTAAAACATCACCAGGTCATCACTGACATACTGACAGGCTTATATTTAGGACAGACGTCTTTAAGAGACAAGCTTTTAATTCCTTTTACACAAAACTGTTTCACTGCAAAGATGCATCTCAGTGGTTTCTCCGACATGAAAAATGCCTTCAGAATAAGTGAAGTCACACGATGATGATGCTTTTAACTTGGTTTTAACGTCCACAATGTAGCCTTGGAGAAATTAATAGTGCGTCCCGTGGACACATCGATAGTGAGTTTATTGCGTCCTTTAAGATTTGAAGCAACATCACTGAAACAGAGGAATATAGAGAGACGGCTCCTCGGCAGCTGAGGAGGGGAATCAGTGATTTTATTTTTAATCTGCAGAATGTTTCTATAATGATTAATAATGATCATTAGCATAGTTATTGATAACAGCAGTTAGATGTTACAAGGAGTTGCAGGCTTCTGTTCAGGAGGTGTTTGTTTATTTGTTTGTTTCCTCTGAGGAGAAATTGACAACATGTTGATTTACTTATTTACATGTTTGTGCAAAGGAGGAAAACAACAACTACCACTTTTCCTCTTTCTCCTCTCATCCTCTTCCTCCCCTTTTCCCCCACTTCTTTCTCCTCTCCCTCTTCCTCCCCTTCCTCCTCCTCCTCCTCCTCTTCCTCCCCTTCCTCCTCCTCCTCCTCCTCCAGCTCTTCCTCCTCCTCCTTTTCTTTATTATTCACCTCCTCAGTCTCGTTAAGAGCTGTGAAACGAGCTCTTGTCCTCCTCGAGGAGCCTCCAAATAGACCAGAAAATCTAATTACAGATAATACCCCCCTTTCCCCCCTCCTCCCCCACCCTCCCTTTCCCCCGCTCCTCTTCCTCCTCCTCCTCCTCCTCCCCCCAGGATGAGAGGGTAATTGATATTGGAGGCCACAGTCCTTTTTATGAGGAACAGAATATGGAGGAGCATGTTCCATCTGTCAGGACTGAGAGTGTGTTAATGTCTTAGTGTGTGTGTGTGTGTGTGTGTGAGAGAGAGTGTGTGTGTGTGTGTGTGTGTGTGTGTGTGTATGTTTTTCTAATGGAAAGAGGCGGCCTGTATTACCTCTGTAAATGTGTGTAAATGTGTGTGTTGTGTGTGTGTGTGTTTGTGTGTAGGCTGAGGTGTGTGTATGAATAATATGAAGCTGCTGCTTTACGATGTGTGTGTGTGTGTGTGTGTGTGTGTGTGTGTGTGTGTGTGTGTGTGTGTGTGTTCTCTCTTTACCAACGTTTTATTCATCAAACAGGAAACATCTGCATGTTGTGAATCTGATGATTTTTTTTTTTTTTTTGAATGCTGTGAAATCAAAGATCTGTCATCAAAGACATTTTCATCCAGACTTAACTTAATTATTAAAAAGACCGTTTGCAGCCGACATCATCAGAAATATGCGAGCACATGTCAGCGTAAATGGCGTTTTGCCGGAGCTGTCCATACCAGTTATCAAGCTGTAAACATTATTAAAACTGTTACCAGCATCAAAATGTCTCATTGTTTTGTGTTAGATTTGATCAATGTTCCAACAGAGGAGGATTCGAGTTCTAACAGGATTTAAGAGCAGCAGGTGTTTTAGTGTAACAAGTGACCATGTTAACCGTTAACTCAGCCGAATGCGTCGTGGTTGCTTGTGGTGTCGTCAGCCTGTGACAACATGAACAGAACACGTAAGTGTTCTTGAAAAGCCTTCAATTTTACTCAGTCGTAAAGACAGAAGGTTGTTTATTGTGAAGACAGAAGTTTATTGTCAAGTAAGAAGTTTGTCGTCAAGTTTGTTTATCAGAAAAAAGGCGTTTGATTAACGTGAAGACAGAAGTTTGCTTATCAGGAATGAAAGAAGGGTTTTTATTTTACAGACAGAAGTTTGTTTACCGTGAAGACAGAAGTTTGTTTATCGTCAAGATACAAGTTTGTTTATCGTAAAGACAGAAGTTTGTCTATCATCAAGACAGAAGTTTGTTTATCTTAAAGACAGAAGTTTGTTTACCGTGAAGACAGAAGTTTGTTTATCGTCAAGACACAAGTTTGTTTATCGTAAAGACAGAAGTTTGTTTATCTTAAAGACAGAAGTTTGTTTATCACAAAGGCAGAAGTTTGTTTATCGTAAAGACAGAAGTTTGTTTATCGTAAAGACAGAAGTTTATTTATCGTACAGACATAAGTTTGTTTGTTGTAAAGGCAGAAGTTTATTTATTGTACAAACATAAGTTTGTTTATCGTAAAGACAGAAGTTTGTTTATCATACAGACAGAAGTTTGTTTTTCACAAATACAGACATTTGTTTGTTGTAGACAGAAATTTGTTTGTCTTCAAGACAGAACATACAGATGTTTGTCGTGGAAGACAGAAGTTTGTTAATCAAACAGCCAGAAGTTTTTTAATCGTAAAGACAGAAGTTTGTTTGTCGTAAAAACAGAAAGTTGTCTGTCATGAAGACTGAACTTTATCGTAAAGACTGAAGTTTGTTTGTTCGAAAGACATACATTTATTGCAAATACAGAAGTTTGTGTATCACAAAGACAGATGTTTGTTTATCGTAAAGACGAAAGTTTGTTTTTAACAAAGAGAGAAATTTGTCGTAAAGACAGAAGTTTATTGTAAATACAGTTTGTTTATTGTAAATACAGATTTTTGTGTATCGTAAAGACAGTTGTTTGTTAATGGTGAAGATGTCAGTCTGTTGAGGAGCTTCCATGTTGAGGAATATTGAGTGTTGCAGGTGAAACTTTTCCAGAGTGAAGTGTTTCTTCTTGCTGGGATCGTTTGAAGACACTAATGGCTGCTGTTGCTGGTGTTTCTGTGGAGTGGAGGTGTGTGTGTGTGGGAGTGTTAATGACGGCTGTGCAGCGAGCCGAGCCGAGCCGAGCTGAGCCGGGCTGGATGGGCTGTAAGCAGGGTGTTAGAGGAGCTTTATTGGAGGCGGCTGGTCTTTCATTACCTGCTGTTCCCTGCAGAGCGGAGCCGCCTCGGCCACCTTATTACAGTTTATTACAGAAAAACTGCAGCAGGCTAAATGAAAAGAGCTTCCCAGGAGGAGAAGCAGGAGATCAGCTAGTTACCAGCTCCACGTCCACCATCATGGCTGCTGTCAGAGGGAGAAATAACTCCTGAACAGCGGAGGAGTCCGCTCGGCCGACGCCCTCGCAGCTCTGCGATGATTTTAAAATGATGGAGAGTTTCAGGTGGACTTCAGGGAGCGCACGACCAAATTACTGCACAGCTGCTGCAGCCGCGGCGCTCAGGTCATCTAATAGGCTGCTGCTGCTGAGCCCCAGCTTTAATTTGGTCAGCGGCAGCAACACGGAGGGGGGGCAGGGGTGGGGGTGTCGGGGCAGGGCCGGATTAAAGTGCTAGAGGGCCCCTAACCCCACCTTCCCCCATTATAAATGCAAATGTGTTAAAAATATAAACCAGAATAACAAACATGAAGAACTAAAAGCTGATTCTGAAGCTTCAGGTGCAGATGAACTGTTTATTTTTCACGTGTTCACACTGGTTACATTCTCTATGTAGTAAAACTGGACAGATCTGATTTACATTTATTTATTGATCGTCTCTCAGCAGATATTTTTTTTGATATAAAAACATGTTGTGGATCTGAACTTGTCTGTTTCTCTTCAGGCTGGACGGAGTTCACCTGGAGGACACTGACATGGTAAAAACACAAACACAGTGTGAACATACAAACAGTTCAAAAGTCAGATTATCGATCTGATCAGTTCATTTTTTTATCGGTCAGGACGTGGACGAGCTCCTTCGGTGTATTTGCGACGCCGACTCCGTCCAGGAAGTCGAACAGTTTGGTTCAGTTCTGGTTCAGCGTTTGCGGTTGGCGAGGCAACGGAGAAGTGACATCACCGCTCAGGAGATGAAGGCCGTGATGGAGGAGAGAGACACCTCAGTCGCCAAGGTGAGTCCACTTACCTGTCTGTGACTCATGTAATTAGTATGATGGCCGTTTGTCAAAAGGAGTTTAACAAAGTGCCTGTACTGGAGGTACTTTTAAGATTAAAAATCTCTTTTTCATTTTACCAAAGTGTCGTCATGGATAGGCCTACAGTTTAATGAAAGCTGCAAAGCTGTACGCAGTACAGGTGATTTGGTATGAATTTTCAGAGATTTGAACTTCAAACAGTCGCAGTGCCCGTTGAGAAAGTTTGGGACTAGACCTATGTGACAGGTTTTGTTTATTTTCATGCCATCCAGAGAAAGACAGTTTCTAACACGTATGAAATTTGCTAGGTTGTATTTTATGGATTTAACCATTTTTTAAACATGTTTTTTTAAGTTCAAATTTGAGTCCAGAGTCACGCCAAGATATTTAAAATCAGCAACTATGTCAATATGTTTGCGTTTAATTAGAATACCAACATTAGAAGTTTGTACCATGGTTTTAGAAAAAACATTTTGTCTTATCTACATTTAAACTCAGACATGATTGATCAAGCCAAAGAGTGATCCTTTCCAGCACAGTTGTTAACTGGACAGCTGCTAAGTCAGCTGTTTTAGCATGAACATATACAACAGTGTCATCTGCGTACATCTGTAGGTCTACATCAGCACACTCTTCAACGAGATCGTTAATATAAAGACTAAATAATAAAGGACCTGAAACTGATCCTTGTGGAATGCCCATAGTGCATTTCATGTAGTTGGACTGTGCATCACACACACTAACACATTGCCTCCTGTTTGATAGATATGAGGACATCCAGGCCAGCACTCAAGGAGAAAAATTAAAGTTAGTAAATTTAGTTTGCGTCTGTTGTTGATGTTCTGGGATGACGACAACTAATGGGTGAAAATCCAGTGTTGTTGGACCCATCGACCACCTCCTGCCCACCCTGTGGGGACTTTCCAGCTCCTTAAATTACATTGTTGTCCAATGGCCTTTCAAACTGACGCCACCAGTCGGTACAACATACCTCAGCAAGACGATGTCTGTGTTTCGTCGTTGTCTGACGTGGAAATCAATGTCCAAGCAGCAATTTTGGCAGCTATTTTCTTTGAAGTTAAAACAGATATGAAATGATGATTAGACCTCTGCTCTCTGTCCATGGTGTTGAAATATGAGCCAAAACCAGATCGGATGAAAGACATTGACTTTTCTTTAGTTGTGCATGATGTGCAAACATGGGACAATGTGAGAGAGAAATAAATGTCTATGAAAACAGTTTTCAGTTGTATATTAGGTCCTTGACATCATGTCATGTTGCCTCTGCAGAAAAAGCACCCGTGTGTTGAAGTTATTCTCGTTTTTCTCCCTCTTATCACCACAGTCTGTGAGAATCACATAGAAAACATGCTGTCAGAAGATAACACCTTTATATAAACACTGGTTCATTCATTCATCCATCCGTAGCAGCATCACTGTTTCAGGCCTCTGATGTGAGAAACCTACAGGAGGTGGAGACAGTGTTTGTGAGTTTGTCTCTAAAGTTCATCTTAAAATGAGTTCAAACATTTCTCAGGAATCATCTTCACTCTGAAATAATCAATGACTGAAGTCAATCAATATTTTAAACCTCTGATAAGAAACAGGAAATGTGACGGACGTGTGAATCTTGTGTAAAAGGAAAAAAACAGACCAGATTTTCCTGCTCTGTCTCTGCTTCCTGTCTGAACCTCTCACTTCAGCCTGACTGCAGCTAACACCCCTTTAAGTTGTCTGTTTAACCCAGCTGACGCGGCGCTCGGCGTGGTGTGGTGCGGAGCGTCGGACGGGTTATGGAGGCCCCGGCGGCCCACACCTCAAATATTTGCGGTTTCAATGTGAACATGAATATTTTGAACGGTGTGAAAACAAATATTGAGATCCAGATTGAGTCGACCTGACAAAGCTGACATGAGGCTGATGTTTGCTGAACACTCAGTTTATACACCTGTTTGTCTGCTCAGGTGTGTGTCTGTGTGTCTGTGTGTCTGTGTGTGTTATTTGAATGCTGTATATTTGCTGATGGAGACAGAGGAGCTGCTGATGGACTCACAGATATTTAAATCAGACAGACAGGTGGACACTGTGCGTCTCCTGATCCGAGAACCATGATGACATCACCTTCTGTGAACTTGACCAACAACTAACGACTGATTCTTTCATCATACCAATATTTATTTACACATTATGTTCCTGCATTTATCATCCATCCATCCATTTTCCGAAGTTGGGTTAGGGGGCAGCAGGCCAAGCAAAGCACCCCAGACGTCGCTCTCCCCAGCAATGCTTTCCAGCTCCTCCTGGAGGACCCCGAGGTGTTCCCAGGCCAGATGAGATATATAATCCCTCCAGCGTGTTCTGGGTCTGCCCCGGGGCCTCCTACCAGTGGGACTTGCCTGAAACACCTCCAACAGGAGATGTGCGCCACCTCAACTGACCCCTTTCAACACGAAGGAGCAGCAGCTCTACTCCGAGCTCCCTTCAGATGTCTGAGCTCCTCACCCTATCTCTAAGGCTGAGCTCAGACACCTCACGGTGGAAACTCATTTCAGCTGCTTGTATCCATGATCTCATTCTTTCTGTCACTACGCAGAGCTCATGACCACAGGTGAGGGTTGGGATGTAGATGGACCAGTAAATAAAAAGCTTTGCCTTCAGGCTCAGCTCCCTCTTCACCGCAACAGTACGGCGCATTGCTCGCATCCCTGCAGACGCTGCACCAAACTGCTGATCCATTTCACGCTCCATTCTACTCTCACTCGTGAACAAGTCCCCCGACATACTTGAATTCCCACACTTGGGCAGTGACTCTCTCCACACCAACATGGGACATTGAAATTGCATTTATCAGTGTAACCAGATAACACATCTTATCAAATTGATTCTTACTTGTACTTTTGAGCACATCAAATCAATCATGCAATGGAAATCTCTGTCATCATTTTTAGTCTAGTGTCAGGCAGTAGCATCATTACAAGTAGTGTAGGAACTAATTTAACTCCATTTCTCAGTAGCGTGGCGGTAACGTCACTACTTTCTGAGTCAAACAGTTTCAGTAGCGAAGTTGATTAACGACAAAGTAGTGTGGTCGCATCCAGAAACATTAGGGCAAAGCACTGAAGTGCAGTGGACTGTTTTTCTGTGGAGGCCTGGATAAAAAACAAAAGGATAATGAAACTGAGGATAAGTTATGTGACTCATGCCAGCACCACACTGAGGCATTTTGACGAGGGAAGCACTACCATATGACATCACATACTAATCCTTCAGTTTATCCTCCTTGCTGTTTCGCCATTGGTTTTTCTTGGCAAGACCCTCCCTACTTTGCCTCTGATTGTATTGTATTACACGGTGCACTTTTCGGCACATCTCTGACGTGTCAAGCCCGTAGACTGTGTATATTTAGTGGATTTGCAGTGGAAACTTGAGAAATAGACACAACAAGGGACGACAAGCTGTTTAAGTTTTACAAATTCTCAAACTATTCAAGTAAAATGTGATATAATACTGTATTTGTATCTTTACTACAAATGTCTCTGAGCTTTACTGCCTCAGTTTTTATTGATGTTCTGTTGTGGCGTGTTTGTAGGAGAATATTAACTGTAAATGAAAATGTCTGGAGTGCAAAACACACACAAACATGTTTCAAAAATGTTTGATGCAGTATTAGTGGATGACCACGTGAATCACATGATTTATTACAATAATAACACCTTCACACACTTTGTTTGCTGGGTTGAGTGGTAAACTTCATATTGATCAGGACGTGCTACAGCAAAACAAACTGTCAGAATATTAAAGTATCAGTACATTAAATATAATTTTGAATAAAAACACACCTTCACTGGAAATACTTTTTGACAGATAAAACAACTTCTTACTTAATAATTCATTCATATTTATATGTATGAATTTATCCTATCCATGCTCTAGTCAGCAAATTATAAATATTTCATTTGTCAGTTTTATTTGTTTTTTATGTTAATTAAAAACAGTCTTTAAAGTCATATCTTCATGCTGGAGTCCTTCTCCAGCGCTCCATCATGTCACATGATCTTCATCAGCAGATGGAGATGTAAATTCAGTCATGTAAGATATGAGGATGGATTATTTTATGGTACTACTTTAAACTGTAGTGTGTTTTATACTCTGATGTTTTTCACTGGATTTTTTGGGGGCATTTTTGATTTCAGATTTTATTTTATTTCCCTTTCCTTCTGATTTTAATCTCTGATCAGAGTCAAAATCCTGTGTCAATAAATCAACAACAAGTGAAGATTATGTTCAGTAAGTAAGTGAAGAAGTGAAGAATCAATATCTCAAGGTGGTGTAGAGAAGATGGTGATCATTAAATAAGCAACAATTAAAGGTAGTTTTGAGTAAATAATCAATAAGTAAAGATACTGTTCAATCAATAATCAATAAGTTAAGATGGTGTTCAGTCAATAATCAATACGTAAAGATGGTGTTCAGTCAATAATCAAAATGTAAAGATGGTGTTCAGTCATTAAATAAATAAGTAAAGATGTTCAGTCAGTAATCAATAAGTAAAGATGATGTTCAGTCAATAATCAATATGTAAAGATGGCGTTCAGTCAATAATCAATAAGTAAAGATGGCGTTTAGTAAGATGATTAAAAAGTTTGCAGTCAGAGTTTGAAGCAGAAGAGTGTGTGCGTCCGTCACTCCTCTGGAGGCTGATTATTATCGAAGTTCACTTCACAGAGTTTATTACCAAAACCTGCAGAGTCCGGGATTTATTACCCACAATTCATCTGGATTCATATCCCGCTCTCTGTGGGAGGATCAGAGGGAGAGGGGGGAGAGAAACGAGGAGAAATGAAAAAGATGAGAGGTCTGACTGATGGAGGGATGACAGAGAGGGAGAGAGGCCAGATGACAGAGAGAGGGGGCGGAGCTCCCAGCATGCCATGAGGCAGGTGGCGGCTCAGAAGCTCCGCCTCCTCCTGATGTGTCTGATAGATGAAAAAAAACATCAGATCAGAAACCTTCATCTGTTCCCTCACTGTGACTGACTGCTGTCGCCATGGTAACCGACCTGCAGCAGCACTGCTGCACTCTGGAAACCATGGCAACAGTCGTCAGGGGAGCAGAGCAGGGATGGAGCAGCGTGAGGAGATGAAGCGGTACTTCTAGTTGTGAATTGGTACTTTTCAAGTACAACTTTGTCTTCACCTGCTAGTGACTGGTAGCACTTTTAAACATGAAGTGGCACCTGTAGTGATGGCGCTGTACTTATAGTAGTGAAGTGGTACTTGTTGCGATGATGCAGTACTTATAATAGTAAAGTTAGTGAAGTGGTACTTGTTGCGATGATGCAGTACTTATAATAGTAAAGTTAGTGAAGTGGTACTTGTTGCGATGATGCAGTACTTATAATAGTAAAGTTTGTGAAGTGGTACTTGTTGCGATGATGCTGTACTTATAGTAGTGAAGTGGTACTTGTTGTGATGATGCTGTTACTTATATTAGTGAAGTGGTACTTGTTGCGATGATGCTGTACTTATAATAGTAAAGTTAGTGAAGTGGTACTTGTTGCGATGATGCTGTTACTTGTAGTAGTGAAGTTAGTGAAGTGGTACTTGTAGTAATTATGCTGTCCTTGCAGTACCTGTAGTGATGAAGTGGTCCTCGTAGACATGAAGTGGAACTTGTAGTAATGTAGTGGTACATGCAGAGATGAAGCGCAACTTGTAGGAATGAAGTACCAGTGAAGCATCTGTAAAAATAAGCCTGTACTTTTAGTGTTGATGCAGTACTGTGTATGTAGTAAATGAAGTGGTGTTAGGAGAAGTGATGTGGTTGTTGTAGACATGAAGTGGTACATGTACAGATGCAGTAGTACCTGTAAAGATGAAGTGGTACTTGTATAAATGAAGGGGTATTAGAAATGAAGTGGTATTAGTAGAAGTGAAGGGGTACTTCTATAAATAAAGTGGTTTTAGTGAAAGTGAAGTGGTACTTTTATAAATACAGTGCTATTAGTAGAAGTGAAGTGGTACTTGTATAAATAAAGTGGTAATAGTAGAAGTGAAGTGGTACTTGTATAAATGAAGCAGTATTAGAAGTGAAGCAGTTATTGTATACATAAAGCTGTATAAGTAAAAGTGAAGTGGTACATGTATCAATTTAGCAGTATTAGTAGAAATAAAGTTGTACTTGTATATAAAGTGGTGTTGGAAGTGAAGTCGTACCTGTATAAATTAAGTGTTATTAGTAGAAGTGATGTGGTACTTTTATAAATGAAGTGGTATTAGTGAAAGTGAAGCTGTAGTTGTATAGATAAAGCGATACTAGAAATGAAGTGGTACCTGTATAAATGAAGTGGTATTAATGGAAGTTAGGTGGTACTTTTATAAATAAAGTGGTATTGGAAGTGATGTGGTACTTGTGTTAATGAAGTGGTATTAGTAGAAGTAAAGTGGTACTTGTATAAATAAAGTGCTTTTAATAGGAGTGTAGTGGTACTTGTATACGTGAAGCTGTATTAGTAAAAGTGAAGTGGTACTTGTATAAATTTAGCAGTATTAGTACAACTGAAGTGGTACTTGTATAAATGAAGTGGTATTAGTGAAAGTGAGGCTGTAGTTGTATAATTAAAGCGATATTAGAAATGAAGTGGTACCTGTATAAATGAAGTGGTATTAATGGAAGTTAGGTGGTACTTTTATAAATAAAGTGGTATTGGAAGTGATGTGGTACTTGTGTTAATGAAGTGGTATTAGTAGAAGTAAAGTGGTACTTGTATAAATAAAGTGCTTTTAATAGGAGTGTAGTGGTACTTGTATACGTGAAGCTGTATTAGTAAAAGTGAAGTGGTACTTGTATAAATTTAGCAGTATTAGTACAACTGAAGTGGTACTTGTATAAATGAAGTGGTATTAGTGAAAGTGAGGCTGTAGTTGTATAATTAAAGCGATATTAGAAATGAAGTGGTACCTGTATAAATGAAGCGGTAATATTGGAAGTTAGGTGGTACTTTCATAAATAAAGCGGTCATAAAGGGAAGTGGTAGCTGTATAAATGAAACAATATTAATAGAAGCGAAGTGGTAGCTGTATAAATAAAGCAGTAATAACTGAATTGAAATGGTACTTGTATAAATGAAGCAATATTAATTGCAGTGACGTGGTACTTGTGTAAATTTAGCAGTACTTTTTGTTCTGACTCTTCAAACTTCCATCAGTTTCTGCACACCTCCATCTTTGCCTCTTTTGGCTCCGCCCTGTCCAGCTCACACCTTTACACACAACACCTCCACCCCACCATTGCTGCCGTAACAGCCCGCCCGCCTCCATTAACCCCACAAAACTCACTGCTGTATCCGTATTACTTTAGTATCACCCAGTCTACCGCCGCTAACCCCCGCCAATATCACCGCTCCGCCATCTTTTAACACCCCGCCCCTCTGCGTTAACACCACCCCTCCACGGTAACACCTTAATCCCGCCCTCGCTCCGCCGCCGCCGGGCGCTGAAATATGTTTCAAATGCCGCCGTAATCCTCGAAGGAGAAGAAGAAGAGAGAGAACACTCCACGCTGGAGGATTCCTCTCCTCCCCCCCGTCGCTCGCCGATCCCTCCCTCCCTCTCCTCATCTCTCAGGGATTATCTCCCCGCCGCAGCCGGGACTTCTGGGAAATATTAGAAAAGTGGGGGAGGCGTCTCCCAGCCAGTCTTTACCTCTCTCCCTCCCTGGGTTTCATATGACAGCTGCTGCTGCTGCTTTTTAATATCAAGTCATTACAGGTTATTACAGGTTATTAAAGCTCACCTGGACCAGACACACTCCACACACAGGAAGTTGTTGGTTAGATTCCCACAGGCAGACCGGACCATTCAACTACACGTCAATAGCAACTGTCAATTTGTTCTGTGATTTATAGTTAGCAGTTCACAGTGGAAATCCAAAAATAAATTATAAATGTAATGTTTTAAATCAGGTCCATATAAATGTTTTTGTCTTTATTATCTGGTACATTTATTATATGTGTGTTTTCAGCCTGCTCTGTTTGCCTGTGTCTCCTCATGTTGGGACAGAATTAGACAGTGGTGGAATTTAACTAACTACATTTACACGCACATGTACAGTTTTAAGTTACTTGACTGACGCCCCAAAGCTCTAGAACACACTACATATAGATATCAGAGAAGCAGCTCCCTAAATATTTTTAAAAGAAAGCTAAAAACTTATCTGTTCACTTCAGCCTGTAACTTGCTCTGACTTTCCTGATACAGTTCTGAAACGCTTTGTTTTTACACTTCATGCTGCTGCAGCCCTTTTAAAATCATACTGTATTTTATGATCAATAGTTTTACAACTCTGCTTTTATGAGTCAGTTTGGTTTTATGTCCATTCTGTCCATTCTAGTGTAAAGCACTTCCTGCATTTCTTGTATAAAAGGTGCTACATGAATAAAGTTTATTATCATTATCATTATCATTATTATTATTATTATTACTACCTCTCAGAGGGAAATATTGTACTTTTATGACACTAAACCAGTATATAAAGTGATTAAAATGAGCACTTCAATTATAATTTGATGTTAATACCTTTATACTGTATAGCCTCATTTCCACCAAGCGGTACGATACAGTCCAGTTCGGTACGTGTTTTTTTCCATTTTCACTGTGAAAAGTTGTCTGAAGGGTTACTTTTGGTTCCAGAGGTACCGTACTGAAAGTGTTTGGTGGAAAAGGGGCTTTACTCATGCCAAGATTTGAATGCAGGACTTTTACTTGTGAACTTTTACGTGAATACTTGAGTATTTCTACATTGTGGTATCAGTGCTTTTGTCTGCTCCCACAGCTGTATTAGCAGCCCATATTTACTTCTCTGCAGTAGATTTGTGGACGATGGTGGTAAAGTTTTTAAACGTGTGATGTTTCTGAGTGAGGACGTGTCGTTGATGAACTGAACCTTTAAAGATGGAGTCTGTTGTTCCTCCTTAACATTTCTATTCTGGTGATGTCATCATAACAACCAGCTGATCAGATCTGATCAATAAATCCAGACTGTGTTTCTCTGCAGTGTAAACGTCTGGAACAGGAAGTGATCCAGGAGCGAGAGCAGAGGCTGAGTGAGGTAAACACAAACACACACACACACACAAACACACACATTCTCTCTCTCTCTCTCTCTTGCATATTAACTGGTGGTCTCTGTGTTGAATGGTGATGATGGGATGTCTGCTCTGTCGTCATGACAACCTGCCCCGGAGACGCTGCAGCTTGTTTGCCAACAACTTGTTATTCAAACAAGGGTCGCTGTGTGTATGTGAGTGTGTGTGTATCTATCTCTGTGAGGACCAATTTCAGTTTCAGACCTTCGTAGTGAGGACATCTTTGCATTACAGGGACATTGTGTGCGGTCCTCACTACTTCACAGGACTGTTGGAAGGTCCAGCTGTGGTTCGGGTTAGAATCAGGCTCAGGTCGTGTTTAGGGTTGGGGTCCTGAGTTGTGATGAGTAAAGTCAGAGTAAAGGAATGCACCATGCAAAGGAGCGTCCCCACAATTGAAGAGAGACAAGTATCTACAAATATCTACGAATATCTATGTAAGGGCTACATTCGGACTACGTTTAGGCTACATGTTAAGGCTAGATTTAGGCTTTATATCAAGGCTACGCTAACACTATGCTAGGACTGCGTTAAGACTATGTTAGGGCTACGTTTAAGTTATGTATTTAGGCTACCATAGAGCTATGTTAGGACAACATTAGGGCTACGTTTAGGTTGTATGTCAAGGCTACGTTAGGACTACATTAGGGCTATGTTAAGTTTATTTATTTATTTATTTTTTTATTTTTAGAGGACAGTACACATTAATGAACATTGCTGTAAATGTGCCGGTGTTGGCCAAAGGATAATTTTCAACTGCAGTCCTCCGGCATGATGTTAAAAAGACCTCAGGCCATTAAAAAACACAAAAACAGGGACACAAAAGTCATAATATGTAAAACAAATAAACAGATAGACAATAATTCACAACGAACAACCAATACGTACAGTGCAATGTGACACAATGCAAAATAGTTAGGCTATGGATAGTGAATAGACGAAACAATGCAAGTCCATGAGTCACTGGCACAGTGTATATGATATATAAAGTACTGCAGTGACCTTAAAAGTAGTCACAGTAAAAGTCTAAATTTAATTAAATTACAATAAGTTAAATTGGGAGAGATGAAACTGTCACGGGTGGATAAATGGGATGAAGGTGCAGCAATGCAAGGACCAAAACAGGATTTCTTGTTGTGTGAGTTGTGCTAAGATGGATTTAGAAACACAACAAAACCAATACATACAGTGCAATATAATACAGATGATCATTGACATAATGTATCATATGAATATATTTAGTAAAGTAATAAAGTGCTGCAGTGCTCACAACAGTTTTCACTGTAAAGGTTAAGTTTAAGTTGAATTTGAGTGGGATGGGAATGGGAGAAATGAGCTGTCAAAAGGTGGATAGATAGAATGAAGGTGCAACAATGCAGAAGCCAGAACAGGATTTCTTACTGGAGTGTGCTGAGATGGATTGAGAAGGTGGTACATTTGTAAAGTGCTGTGGTGTTTATCATGAGGTGCAGATTTACCCATGTCACTGCACATGTCCGAGGGGGGGGGGGGGGGGTCATGTGCAGTGACATTTAGGCTTCATTACAGCTATCTAAGGACTACATGAGAGCTACGTTTAGGCTGTATGTCAAGGCTACGTTAGGACTACATATGGTTACATTAAGAGTATGTTAGGACTACATTAAGACTACATTTAGGCTACATTAGAGCTATGTTCAGACTACATTAGGGCTTTATGTCAAGGCTACATTAAGACTATGTTAAGGCTATGTTTAGGCTATGCATTTTGGCTACATTAGAGCTATGTTAGGACTACATTGGGACTAAATTCAGGCTACATAAGCGCTATATTAGGGCAAAGTTTAGGCTATGCATGTAGGCTATGTTAGGACTATGTCAGGGCTACATTTAGGTCTAAGTTAGGGCAACATTAGGTCTACGTTTGGACTATGTTAATCTATGTTAAGGTGATGTTTGGTCTCCGTCAGGAGTATGTTATGGTTATGTTACATAAAGGTCACATTAGAGTTACGTTAGGTTTGCGTTATGGTTGGACCAGGGTTACTGGAGCTGAGTCAGTAATAAAAAAACAAATGTTACTGTTCCTGATAAAGTGGACACTGAGTGTGTGATGACATCATAATGAATGTATTAAAATAATTAATAAAGTGAAACATGTAATAACTGCAGTTAATGGTTGGGTTGTATCTAGTTACATAGACAGTCCAGTATTACTTATTTATTTATTGATTAATTTATGCTTTCAACAGGTACATGAATTTATTCAGTTATTACAATTTATTCCATCCTCAAATAAATCAATCATTGATGTTGAACTGATTGAGTTGTTTTGTTCTTCCTCTTGCAGCTCTGACTGCGTCTGTTTTCTTCTGCTGAAATATATTAAATTTTGTTATTAATGTAGCACTCACTCTTTTTTTTTCTTGGTGAAGTCTGTTAATTAGGCTGGAGGGCTCCGGGGGGATTAGAGCCTGGAGAGGTTTTTAATTTCCAACAGAAACACCAACAGCTGCCGTGACAGACAGTCAGAGAGCCGCCAAAAACACCAAGCTGAAACCAGAAACCAGAGCTTTGAACAGGGGCTTTAAATCAGACCTTTAAACCAGACTGTTAAACCACAACTTTAAACCAAAACTTAATATTGTAACTTTGAACCAGGACTTTAAACAAGAACTTTAAACCAAACCTTTAATCCAGAACTTTAATCCAAACCTCTTTACCAGAACTTTAAATCAGAACTTTTCCTTTAAACCAAATATTTTAACTTTACCTTTAAACCAGACCGTTAAACCACAACTTTGAACTAGAACTTTATATTGGAACTTTAAACGAGGACTTTCAACAAGAACTTTAAACCAGACTTTGAACTTTATATCAGAACTTTAATCCAGACGTTTACACAGAACTGTCAACAGGATCTTTAAAACAGAACTTTAAACCTGAACTTTAATGGATACCTTTAAAAGAGAACTCTAAAGCAAAACTTTAAACCTGAATGTTAGAGCAGACCTTTAATCAGATCTTAATTTAACCAAATCTTTAAACTTGACTTTAAAACCAGAGCTTTAAACCCGAACTTTGTATCAGAGCTTTGAACGAGAACTGTATACCAGTTTTTAGTTTTAAAACAGACCTTAAAACAGGAACTATAATTTAGATTTTTAAACCAGAACTTTGAGTTAGACCTTCAAACCAGACCTTAAAGTCAGACCTTTGAACCAGAACTCTCAAGCAGAGCTTTGAACCTGAAAATAGGACTTTAAACAAGATCTTCAAAACAGGAACTTAAAACCAGAGCTTTGTATCAGACCTTTAAACCAGAACTTTAAACCTGAACTTCATATCAGCACTTCAAACTATACCTTTAAGTCTGAACTTTGAGGCAGAACTGTAAACCAGGACTTTATATTAGAACTTCAAACCAGAACTATGAGTTAGAGCTTTGAACCAGGCCTTAAAACCAGAACTCTAAAGCTGGACTTTAAATTAGACCTTTAAACCTGAACTTTGTGTGTGTGTGTGTGTGTGTGTGTGTGTGTGTGTGTGTGTGTGTGTGTGTGTGTGTGTGTGTGTGTGTGTGTGTGTGTGTGTGTGTGTGTTGTGTGTGTGTGTGTGTGTGTGTGTGTGTGTGTGTGTGTGTTGTGTTATAAACTCTAAAACTAACTGATTTAAATGAACATCAAACACACAGCTTCAATAGGCTGTCAGCTGACTGGGGGGCTAATTTGTTGTGAACTGCCCCTTTAACTCCTCATGTTAAAGGTCACAGAGGGTCCTTTCATTACTCCTCCTGTCCCTCCTCATCCTCCCCCATCACCCTGTCCCTCCTCACCCCTCTGCCTCTCCACATCCTCACCCCTCTGCCCCTACACGTCCTCCCCCATCATCCTGTCCCTCCTCACCCCTCTTCCTCTCCTCATCCTCACCCCTCTGCCCCTACACGTTCTCCCATCATCCTGTCCCTCCTCACCCCTCTGCCTCTCCTCATCCTCCCCATCATCCTGTCCCTCCTCACCCCTCTGTCCCTCCTCATCCTCCCCCATCATCCTGTCCCTCCTCACCCCTCTGCCTCTCCTCATCCTGCCCCATCACCCTGTCCCTCCTCACTCCTCTGCCTCTCCTCATCCTCCCCATCATCCTGTCCTCCTCACCCTCTGCCTCTCCTCATCCTCCCCCATCATCCTGTCCCTCCTCACCCCTCTGCCTCTCCACATCCTCCCCCATCATCCTGTCCCTCCTCACCTCTTCTGTATCTCTCACCTCCACATCCTGGACGACCCCTCCTCCTCCACCTCCCCCTCATTCATTGACCTTAACTCCTCATGTTAAAGGTCCGGGCAGGTTAGTTTCATTACCTCCCCTGCCTCCCCCCTCCACCTCCCTCTCTTTCATTGACCTTAACATCTCATGTTAAAGGTCAGCTCCGCGTCGCTTCTGCTTACTGATCATCTCATTTGGAAATTATTCTGATTAATAAGTGGGGCGGCTCTTTTGAAGCGTCTCCTCCGGCCCGGCTGGAGAAGACACATATTGACTCTCAGGGTTTGGTTTCTCTTTTGATGTCTCACTTTAAACTCACAGACCTTGAGGGCTTTAATTAGCATAGAGGAGGAGGAGGAGGAGGAGGTCAGGATCAGGGCTGTAATCCCTGCTGGAGTCGACCTCCACACTGTTTGGCCAGAGTCACAGTAAGATGCACTGTCCTGTAACTGTCAGCCCGCAGGTTGAATCCCTGCAGCAGCAGCAGCTCTGTTAGCACGAGGTGAGGAGGTGATAGGAGGTGAGGAGGTTATAGGAGGTGATATTCTGGATATATGAGGTGCTGTAGGAGCCCTCCTGTTTTTCACTCAGAAGTTTTTATATACAATATTTATACATCAAGCGTTTGGACTTTGTCTGTGGATCAATGACCAGCGTCACCTCGGGATCATTCACCAAACTGCACCTGTTGAGCTCACTTTAATTGCCACAATGCACCTTGAGGTTGTGATGTGCTGTCTCCGTGAATCAGGAGCTCATGTAATTTAAACCCGCATTAAGAAGTGTGTTGACTCTCGTGTTAGTTAATTAGTCAATTACTTAATTAATCCTTTATTTAAACGGGGATCAACAGCTCTGTGTGCACACGTCACGTATATACATGTAATATGAGTTTATTATTGACAGGTATGATAACCAATGAAACTGGACCTTTCATCATCGTTGTCATCATCATCATTCACACGGATCATTTTTTTTGGTATAACGCTGCTGCTGCTGTCAGAAGGTAAATGTGCTTCATGTGTGTTTCATCCAATCAGGTGGATCAGCTGAGACTTCAGAGAGAAAGGGGCGGAGCTCTGGAGGACCGTTCACAGATGGAGGCGGAGCTACAGGTGCTACGAGCCAGCCACAGGTCAGACTTTTGAAAAGTAGCAAGCTTTCGCCGTGGTGTCTTGAAACCATAATGTCCCCATTTGTCTGCGTGTGGTGGTGATGTCATGATGATGATCCTAAAAAATCGACTGAACCATATCACACACCATAAGGCCTCAGACCTTTATTGCTGTTTCTAATCCTGCTTCTACTGCTACCTCTGTCACTTCTACTGCTGCTGCTGCTCCTGCTGCTGCTGCTGCTGCTGCTATTACTTGAACTCCCGGATTTGTCTCTTTCATCCATGGGAGCTGTTTCTACTCCTGCTTCTGCTCCTACTCCTGCTTCTACTTCCACTTCTACTATTGCTTCTACTTTGGCTTCTAATACTGCTTGTACTCCTGCTTCTACTTCCACTTCTACTATTGCTTCTACTTTGGCTTCTACTACTGCTTGTACTCCTGCTTCTACTTCCACTTCTACTATTGCTTCTACTTCCACTTCTACTCCTGCTGCTGCTGCTGCTGCTGCTTTCACTTTGATTCATTCTGGGTCTTTTTCTGCTAATGGTGGAGTCTGTGCTCCTGCTTCTGCTCCTTCCTCTCTCTTGAGGCACAATGTCGTTTTCAACACAAACCTCTGCAACTTTCCGCTGCGAAGAGCAGCTGTAACACTGAAACTCTAAATTTTGGGGTTTGTAACAGCGGAAAATGTTTCTGAGACCAAGGCCGGTGTCCCCAAGCCGTATCAGTGATTGTTCCAGCTGCTCTTTGGTGGGAGCATTACCATAATTTGGATTATCAAAGACTCTTGTGAACACAAAGGCAGTATGGTCAGTCCAGTATGGAATAACATTTTTCTCAATGTCTTTAAGGATGTTGAACTTTCTCTTATCTGGGTTTGTGCACTTTCCTCCACATGCAGAGAGATAAGAGTAGATGAGAAGGAAGTGGTTCTGGCTGTGTCTGATCAGTGGTTGCAAGTTTTTTAGAACTTGAGCCTCTGCGTGCACAGGTCCCACAGGTTTGGCTATAACCACACTGCTGCCTTTGTACAGATCACCACCTGAGAGTGTGTCTTCAACCTCTCCATGGTAGCGGTCGTTCTGTAGGACTTCATTGAGTCTGTTTGGGTCATGATTCAGTGGAATGTTTGCAGCCAGACAGAACTGTCCGTTTATTCTGTACCTGTCGAAGGAAACAGACGCACAATTCATGTTTGTTAGTTTGTTTTTTTCTGCGAAATTTTCTGAAATTTTGCCGACTAATGACCTCTCTCATTGACTAACATTTGTTGACTGTTAGGGGGCAGCCCTATTAAACATATATACTGTACATATTTACATATACACCAGACAGATTAAAGGAAGGAGACAAAGTGATGATGATTTTATTTGGTGTGTGTGGTTGTGTTTTGGTTTTTTGTTCTTTGTGTTCACAGACCCTTTTCACATTTTCCTGGTAACTGACATACAGTCACAATGAAATTTCACTCACTCTGTCCTGATGGCGTTGACAATACGAGTCAGCCAGTTCACATCCACATCAGCAAAACTGCTTCCAGCTGACAGCAGGAACACCAGCGTCATCCAGGGCAGGAGATTCATCTGTACACCAGATACATAACAGCATCACACAACAGATGAAACATGATGACCAGCATGTTAGCCAGCAACGTTGTTAGAAGTTGATATTTGGTTGAATTTAGGTTGTGAAGTTGGGTTACCAAAGTTTGTGTAACTTTGAGGTGTTAAGCTACGGGTATCAACAACAGAAGGCTATAAAGTGTAAAATATAAGATCATCTCAGTAAACTGCAGGAAGTTGACAATTATCTGAAAAGTTTAAAAGTTTCTCACCTTTGTCTCCAACAGTCTGTTTATCTCTGCTAACTGCAACAGGAAGAAACAAACAAAATGAAAGCTGTGGTAAATAATCTTGTCGTCAATAATCTGGTTTCACAGATAAATTCAGATCTGAACAAACTGTTGCTGGTTGTTTATTTACCTGCTCAGGTGAAAGAAGATTTCTGGTGTCTTCAGTTTGTAGAAGTGGAGCAGTTGTGACTGTCTGTAGTGCTTTGGTTGGGTTTTTATAAAAGGAGAAGGGGCAGGACGGACAGTCCCCCTTTAAACTGGAAACTTTACAAATGAGGAAGAACAACACAACAACAAAGATGTTATCACTTTAAAGATGTCATTGCTCATCTCAAACGTCACTGTGCGCTGACAAACATCTCCATATTTAGTCATGTTCACAAACTCTTAATATGATCAACTTTATTTATATCTGATCTTCCATACATTGAAGATTTGTGCAGATGGAGGCTGTAGTGTGTTGACAAAAAGCTGTTTAAGAAATAGATTTTGAATCTGGTACCTGCAGGCCAATCAGGTTGCACAGCTCCTCCAGGCAATACATGTGGTTGCAAGAAAGTTTGCTGTGTCTCCCAGCATAGTCTCAAGAGCATGGAGGAGATACCAGGAGACCGGTTGTTACATCAGGAGAGCTGGACAGGGCCGTAGAAGGGCATCAACCCAGCAGCAGGACTTGCCAGGGCCCTACAAAACGACCTCCAGAAGGCTGCCAGTATGTGTGTTTCTCACCAAACTGTCAGAAACAGGCTCCATGAGGGTGGCATGAGGGCCTGACGTCCTCTACTGGGACCTGTGCTCGCAGCCCAGCACCGTGCAGCTTGACTGGTATTTCGTAGAGAACACCAGAGTTGGCAGGTTCGCCACCGGTGCCCTGTTCTCTTCACAGATGAGAGCAAGTTCACACTGAGCACATGTAACAGGTGTGAGAGTCTGGAGGCGCTGTGGTGAACATTATGCTGCCTCTAACATCATCCAGCATGACCGGTTTCTTGATGGGTCAGTGATGGTCTGGGGCAGCATATCCTTGGAAGGTTGCACAGACCTCCATGTTGTAGCCAAGGGTACCCTGACTGCTGAAATCCTCACAGACCAATTGTCAGACCTTAGGCTGGTGCAGTGGGCCCTGGGTTGCTCCTGGTGCAGGACAGTGCCAGGCCTCATGTGGCCAAAGTGTGTAGGCAGTTCCTGGATTACAAAGGCACTGATGCCATTGACTGGCCCTATCGTTCCCCCGACCTAAATATAACTGAGCTCCAATAGGACGTTATGTATCATTGCATCCAAGCTTGTTTCAAATCTAGATTCTGTATCTGTAAGTGACACATACTCAATACAAAAAGACAAATTACTTGTTGTCTTTAACTTTTACATGGAGTCCTGATGAAGGACAACAGTGGATGAACTGAATGGATCTCTTTATAATTATCTTACCTTGTAAACCTATACAAAGAACATCAGAAATCATTAGATAAAAGCTCTATGGGGCAGCTCATGAATAAATGTGTTGCTGGCACGAAACCCTGATGTTCTCTCTTTTAGGCTGAAGTTACAGCTGTTATTAAAAAGAAATAATCAGTCTTAACTTTCAGTTGTTTAGAAAAGCTGTGTTCATCCCATTAGTGTGATGAAATGTCGAACTTCCTCACTGTTGAACAGAGATAAGATGAAGACTTCTGCTGCATCGATGACTGGAACTTTTATGTGGAAAAACCACCATCTGTGGTTTCAAAGTTGCTTCATTTCTCACACTTGTCAACAACAGTGAAAGTGTGCGAACTTTATACAGGCATTTATCTAGTTGAAGAGGTACTGGACTAGCTGCAAAGGTGTTGAAGTAGTTGCAGATGTCTTCCGGTTAGTTGCAGAGGTGTTGATCTAGTTTCAGAGGTGTTAGACTAGTTGCAGAGGCCTGCGGGTTACTTGCAGAGATGTCCGGTAGTTGCAGAGGTTGTTGCAGGTGTAAGGGTTACTTGCAGAGGCCAGGGGTAGCAGAGTTAAGGGGGTCTGGGGAGAGGCTGCAGAGGGCAGAGGTTGTAGACTAGTTGAAGAGGTGTTACTGTTGAGGTCTGGAGAGGTCTAAGGGTTAGTTGCAGGGGTGTTGGACTAGTTGCAGATGTATTAGATTTGTTGCAGAGGGCTAAGGGTTAACAGTTTGTTGCGGAGGTCTATAGTTTGGTTGCAGAGGTCTTGGACTAGTTCCAGGGTCTTTAGGTTATTGCAGAGGTCTTGGGATTAGTAGCAGAGACTTTGGACTAGTTGCAAAGTTAGTTAGAAAGATCTTGGACTGGTTGCAAAGGCCTTGGGCTCATTGCAGGTGTCTTTGGATTAGTTGCAGAGGTGTTGAGCTAGTTGCAGAGGTGTTGAACTAGTTGCGGAGATGTGAGGCTAGTTGCAGAGGTGTTGAGCTAGTTGCAGAGGTGTTGAACTAGTTGTAGAGGTGTGAGGCTAGTTGTAGAAGTGTTGCGCTAGTTGCAGAGGTGTTGAGCTAGTTGCAGAGGTGTGAGGCTAGTTGCAGAGGTGTTGAGCTAGTTGCAGAGGTGTTGAACTAGTTGCAGAGGTGTTGAGCTAGTTGCAGAGGTGTGAGGCTAGTTGCAGAGGTGTTGAGCTAGTTGCAGAGGTGTTGAGCTAGTTGTAGAGGTGTGAGGCTAGTTGCAGAGGTGTTGAGCTAGTTGCAGAGGTGTTGAGCTAGTTGCAGAGGTGTTGAACTAGTTGCAGAGGTGTTGAGCTAGTTGTAGAGGTGTGAGGCTAGTTGCAGAGGTGTTGAGCTAGTTGCAGAGGTGTGAGGCTAGTTGCAGAGGTGTTGAGCTAGTTGCAGAGGTGTGAGGCTAGTTGCAGAGGTGTTGAGCTAGTTGCAGAGGTGTTGAGCTAGTTGTAGAGGTGTGAGGCTAGTTGCAGAGGTGTTGAACTAGTTGCGGAGATGTGAGGCTAGTTGCAGAGGTGTGAGGCTAGTTGCAGAGGTGTTGAACTAGTTGCAGAGGTGTTGAGCTAGTTGTAGAGGTGTTGAGCTAGTTGTAGAGGTGTGAGGCTAGTTGCAGAGGTCTTGGACTTGCCAGTACAGAACATTATGTGCAGAACAAAGAACTAGAACAACATTATTTCCTGTTGTTGACATTCTTCACCTCCTGATCCTTAAAGATAAAGTATCTGCTCACACAGGGGTCATGTAATATCATTATGCGGCATTTAAATATCTGTATTTACTTTGTAATGTCTCTGATAATGGCAATGAAACTCAGAGATAATAGATTAATGTTGAAATCATTATCTCAGTTGATTTGTGTGTTTAGAGGATAAACACTTTAACCAGAGCTCATATGATGTGTGAACATGACGCTCGGTGATTACTGGTGTTTTTCATGTAAAAAGGTTGTAAAGCTCTGCAGCAAGAAGAGTCGAACAGAACAGAGTGAACACGCTGTCTAAACTGTGAGTCTCCATACATCATGAGGATTGATGCTGAACGCCTGCAGAGACCTGGGGGGCGGGGGCGGTGTTTTTTGGAGGAAATAAAGTCATTTCTCCTGTTATTATTTCTCTTTATTTCTCACAAGGATTTGTTTGATTTTGTCCCCTTTATATATGTGTGTGTGTGTGTGTGTGTGTGTGTGTGTGTGTGTGTGTGTGTGTGTGTGTGTGTGTGTGTGTGTGTGTAGTTTTTTGGGTCTCAGTTTACAAACTCCAGAACATAAAGTTGCTCTTTGTAACTACTAAAGCTCCATTCAGACAGGATGAAGATCATAATCAAATGGGAAGGGCAGTGCTCAGCAGAGTTAAATGTTGACCCAGCCCGCATTGTGCGCTGCCCCGAACTGCACACTGCAGTAAGGTGTATTCGGAGTGATGTCTATAAGTAGGCAGTGATATTGAGCATCGTATCAGGATTAGGTTGATGATAAGGATATGGTTTATAACAGTGTAGTTTTTCAGTTGTAACGCAGTGTGTAACTCGTGCACATATAGTTTTCTTCTCTGATCATTTTGAGTATGCTTTTGTTTTAAAACCTGCCCAATCCAATCAATTCAGCGTCCTCTAAAACCTCTACATCCTTTAAAATTAATCAAAATCAGCCCCAGTGATATTAAACACAAAGTGACGAAAAATAATCATTTCTTATGAGAATTTGTCAAACGGACAGTCATTTTTTCTTTTTTTGGGGATGTTGTGTGTGATCATTCGAAATAAGATGGCAGCAAGCCCCGGAATCATATTTTGTGTCAGGATACTCCTTCCCAAATTTCATACATGTACAGTGTGACTATTTATGTCATCGCAGTGCCTTAATATTTGCATTTACATCATTTTGCCAGAACCATGTCCCAAAAAAGGGATTTTGGGCCCTGAGTTGGAGGTGCTCGTTATCAACTTGTGATGGCCCAAGGTACAGGAAATAACAGGAACAAGAAATAGGAACAGGAAATAATAATGAAGGGATGGACATTTAGCTGGACAAAGACGAAAGAGAAGGACATCCATGGCTTCGAACAGGAGCTGCTGATGGATCATTGCACACACTTTGAATGCAAACACTTTGAGAAGAGCAGATTTGCTGTCTGTGGATCTCCTCTTTCAGATTTTGGATCTCCTCTTTTGGATCTCCTCTGGCTGTCAGCTGATGTGTGCTGGTTTACAGCTGGATCCCAGCAGGCTGACAGCTGTGGCACCTTTATTTGATGCAGCTCTGACCTCTGACCTCTGACCTGCTGCCTGTTTGTGCAGGAGCTCAGTGGACAACAGTGCTTTGTGTTTCTGAATATATGAGTTTGGCCCGGTGCAGGTCGAAGCCTGTCTGACATCTGATCAGCAGTGTGTTAGGTCCTGGTGGTCACAAACCCAGCTGGAGGCCGACCTGATTTCAGCACCAACAAAATGATTACACACCACACACACACACACACACACACACACACACACACACACACACACACCCCACGGTATCCATGGAAACCTGTTGTCCAGTCTGAAGGCAGCTCGATCATGAAGTCAGGAAATCTAACCAGCTGGATGTTTCAAAAAAAACAACAACTGAGAAATGAAAGAATCGAATTTGATCTGAACCTGTAGCAGTCTGACTCCAGTCTGAAGTGAACTGGGTGAACTGGGAGCTTTGTCCTTTGTTCTGTCCTCTGCTGTCTGTCTGTCTCTCTGCTGTGTTTGCCTTTCATTAACCTGAACCTGCTGAGACGCCATAAACATCACAGCTGATTGATTAGCTATCAGCTCCTTCACAGTCAGCAGTCCTCGGAGCAGATCACACATTTCCCAATGCTGTGTCATTCAGCTCAAAACTTTATTTAAACATCCTGTTCTCTGTTCCCTCCCCCTGCGCCTCTCTCAGCTCTCAGGACCTCTTCACCGCTCCTCCCTCACTGCACAGTGATGGCGTCTCTCCAGCGGATTCGTTGACGGCAGCTCATCAGGCCCCGGCCCTGCAGGTCCAGGTGCAGCAGCTGGCGAAGGAGAAGCAGAGCATGGAGGTGGAGCTTCAGCGTTGTCAGGAGGCGGAGCGCGAGGCCAGAGAGAGAGTCCGCAGGTCAGACCTAACCCTCACCTGTCAGGCTGTATTTATATTTTAATACCAGAGTCCGTTTGTCTCAGGTTTCCATACCTAAGGGACCATGTCCACCAAAGCAATTTTCCTGAAGCCAGCGTATGTTTTAAATTCTTTGTGATATGTAAGTGAGTCAGTTTTTGTCCACCCCTAGTTTTTATGTGTGTGTGTGTGTGTGTGTGTGTGTGTGTGTGTGTGTGTGTGTGTGTACATACATTTAGTCACCTTTACTGGATACCAGCAAGCCTGCTGATGTGTTAGTCCATACTCACACACAAACACACAGCAGGGTGATGATGCGAGTAAAAACATGGCCGTCAATTCTAAAGCGCTTGATTGGCTGATGGTGGTGATTGAGGCGGGGATGGGTTTTTTACAACCTGAACTGAACCGACCCATATGACTTAAAGTCCAAACCCAGCCAGTCCCAGATCACCACATAAAATACTGAGCCCAAGCCAACCAAGCCCGACTGCCCCCAAATCACTAGTCAGCTTCTAACGACTGGGTTCTATCAGCTGTGTGGCGGCCCAGGCCACATGGTTTTTGGGCTCTTTAAGAGGTCAGGACCCTTTAAGAAGTCTGGACCCTTTAAATTGTCAGAACCCTTTAAGGTTTCAGGATCCTTTAAGGTGTTGGGACCCTTAAACATCTTAGAACCCTTTAAATTGTCAGGACCCTTTAAAGAGTCGAGACCCTGTAAGGTGTCAGAACTCTTTAAGGCGTTGGGACCCTTTAACGTCTGAGAACCCTTTAAATTATCAGGACCCTTTAAAGAGTCCAGACCCTGTAAAGTGTCAGGACTCTTTAAGGTGCCAGGACCCTTTAAGAAGTCTGGACCCTTTAAATTGTCAGAACCCTTTAAGGTTTTAGAACCCTTTAAGGTGTTGGGACCCTTTAACGTCTTAGAACCCTTTAAATTATCAGGACCCTTTAAAGAGTCCAGACCCTTAAAAATGTCAGAACCCTTTAAGGTTTTTGGGATCTTGAAGAAATCTGGACCCTGTAAAGTGTCGGAACCCTTTAAGGTTTCAGGATCTTTTAAGGTGCTGGGACCCTTTAACATCTTAGAACCCTTTATATTATCAGGAACCTTTAAAGAGTCGAGACCCTGTAAGGTGTCGGAACTCTTTAAAGTGCCAGGACCCTTTAAGAAATCTGGACCCTTTAAATTGTCAGAACCCTTTAAAGTTTTTGGGCTCTTTAAGGGGTTGGAACCCTTTCATGTGTCAGAACCCTTTAAGGTTTCAGGATCCTTTCAGGTGTTGAGACCCTTAAATGTCTTAGAACCCTTTAAATTGTCAGGACCCTTTAAAGAGTTGAGACCCTGTAAAGTGTCAGAACTCTTTAAGGTGTCAGGACCCTTTAAGGAGTCAAGACCCCTCAACATCTAGGAACCTTTTAAGGTGTTGGCACCCTTTCAGGGGTCACAACAGACAAAATCATTTCCAAACGGAAGTGTGTGAAGTGTATTTAAATGTTCTTATAATGTTTGTTTCTTGAGAGTTACTGGAGGATTTGAAGCACTTTGTACTTGACCTGAGCACAACCTGTGTAGTTAGTTTATTTGTGTTACTGAGTGAGTTTGGTGAATCTGAATTAACTCTTTAAAACATCAAAGTCACACAATAACACATCTAACTGATGGAGGCAGAGGTAGACCAGCAGCTCTTGTGTTCAGGGAGGTAAAATGAGTGTTTTTGTCAATGGAGTCTGGTTCTGAAGAAAGCAGAGATAAGTTTCACTTTCAGCTCAGTCCTCTGTCAGAAACAAGTGTCTGTTTGTGAAGTACTGAACATATGACCGGATAATTGAGACTTGGATTATTCTGCACTGAGTTGTGTGAGAGTTTGTAATCACATGATTTGACATTGTTTTGCTATCGACTGCTTTTTACTTCAGTTCATCGAGAGTTTTCTCAGTTCTCGGATTCTTCATTCACCGCGGAGGTGTGAGAGAAAACCTCATGAAGTCAGTGTAACACACAGTGATGCAGAAATGGTCATTTGTATTCCTTTGAAGTATTCCTTTAATGGTTACAAACCAGTGTAACCAGTGACATGATAGAGTGTGTGAGCGTCGACCATGTTTCCTGTCATGAGAAACATGTTGCTGTATCTAACAGCAGCCGTCAGAGACTCTGGGATGTGTTCAAAGACTGGTTAAGCGTGTGGGACTAAAGAGATTTGGTTGTGATGATTCATATTCAGCGGACATCGGTGTGAGTGTCTTTGCCGCCGAGTTGATCAGGAAGAATTAATCCTTCAGATTTCGACTCGTACAGGATGACGGTCGGATGCTGAATAACGTGACTTCTTCTTCTGCTGCTTCTCATCTCATCAGTCTGAAGATGAAGGGATGAGATTCATGATGAAAACAGCTTAAGTCGTCCGTCTGCGTCCCGCGCCGTCCTCCTGGGCTCAAACCCGCGGCTTTCTGCTCTAATTTGGCTGCCAGCGGGGGGGCGCCCGGCTCTGAAGAGCCTCCCAAGTTTCTGAATAGAGGAGAGAGGAATATTTGCTCTCTGGAGGGGGGTGGCGGTGTGAGGGGGGGTGTGATAGAAATCTGCTGGTTATTAGAGACGGGAAGTTTAATTTGGTTTGGAGAGAGACAGAGCGCGAGAAAGAAAGCCTCGGTGAGTGTTAGAAAGTCATCCAGGGTCAATTTTCCAACTCCTCCCTTCTTCATTTCAGCTTCAGCTCAGCGTCCGGCTTTTCTCTTTCAGGCTCTCATTATTCTACGTGTTAGTCAAAACTCACTAACGACTTTACTGAAGTCAGAGCCTGGTGACTGCAGGAGACAAAGGGTTAAAAACATGACCACTGCTGCAGCAAACAGGAAGCTGCAGACAGGAAGTCAGTCCCTGAAAGAATGTCCTAGGGCTTGTTCAGTTTGATTCAGGTCTGCCAAGTGTCCGACTTCATTCCGACTTGCTCTGACGTCATACAAAAGTAGACAGCGTTAATCTCGCGAGATTGAGGCAGATGCAGTTTTTAGAGCCAGGCACTGCTGTTGCTCTTCACCAACTGCAAGACCCAAGGCATGATGGGAAATGCCTGACTCTCACCTGATCTAACAGCTGATTGGTTCAGATGTTGACTTAACAATATGACTTTTTAGGTTAGGGGTGGTCGACATGGCCCTAAAATAATATCACGATTCAGGGTATTTTTACGATAAGGATATTCTTGACGATATGACAAATTAGTAAAACCATATATATGTTTTATTGGCAATTTATGAAAACATTATTGTAACAAAATAAGTGATATAATTTAACAGTCTGTCTTCAAATACTTAGTAAAAACTAGACAAAAATGATCTCTTATGTCTTTAGTTTGTGAACAACAACAGTAATTCAGAGTGAGATTCAGATTCTGTGTACAAAAACACATTTAAACCATGAACATTAATTATAGATTGCCTGTAAAGTATTTTAATACTCTGCCATAATTATAACAACCGCAGACTGAGAGCAATCTGATATATGAGTCTGATGAGCCCGGTCTTACTCTGAAGCCATCAAGATTGACACTCGGGCAGTGACTTGTGGCGTCAGAAACGAAAAAAGGCGTCCTTAACGTTGGCATGATATGCATCGGGGGAAACGCAGCGGGACAAAGACGCAAGTTAAGGCGGTAAAAGTCCAGCGGGGTCAGGTGGCAGCAGCAGTGGATGGGTCCAACAGACACTGAAGACTCTAAAGCCAAACCCTGTTCTTTTTTCCTAAACCTAACCTGTTTTTGTTGTTGAAGGAAAGAAATCGTCAATTTGCAGTGTTGTACTGATGTAGGGCTTTTATTGTGAAAGGGACTGTATGCAAACTCTACATTTCCTGTAAAACAGAAGTGTATTTTGAAAGAAGACAATGCATGTGACAAGGCTGAAGTTGACACGGTGTCCCAGAACGTCAACAACCAACACACCCAGGGTGCCTTGCACGTCGTATGTGGACGTGAAAATCCACGACCAAACACTGATATGTGACAAGGTCAGAGTGAGAATGTGTTGGTCTGATAACTTTTTTAATAACTCAACATCAGATCGGACAGGATGTGAGTGTTTCTGTGACTTCCTGTTCAGATTGAAGGCTGCTGGAAACCTCATCTTTCTGTCACCACCTCCTGCAGCAGCAGCCTGATCTCATTCAGGCGAGGTGCAGTTCATCTCAAACGAGCCTATTAACCTAAATGAGAAACACAAGTGTCTTCACTGATTACTGCAGGAAACAAAACCTTCTTCTTTCTCCTCTTCATCCTCCTTTTCCCTCTCCTCCACTTCCTCCTCCTCAGGCTGGAGCGTCTTGTTGAGGTCCTGAGGAAGAAGGTCGGGACAGGAAGCCTCCGAGCCGTCATCTGATGTTTTGCTGAAATCAATGAACACTCAGTTTTTTTCTATTTTCTGTTGTCAGGTTTGTCTAAAGATTTTCTTTTATTTTTACTCTTTATAAACATTTTGTTTTTTTGAGTATTTCTTCTCTTTTGATGTTTCTTATGTTCCTACTCATGAAATATTTCTGATAATGTATTTGAATTGATTTTCAGATGTTTGACAGTGAATCAAATAGACTTCTGTTCTGTTTTCGGTACTTTTGTCAAAAATATGATGTTTACGATGGCTGTATTCTTTCTTTTTTTTTTAATTTCATGTTGGCTTGCAATAAAATGTTATTACTAATTTTCCATTTACGTCTGTAGTTACATTTACAAAGTTAGATCTGAACTTTCTGTCATTTGTATTCAGTGTTGAGCAGTAACGCCTTACAGTAATAATATGACAGTAATATTACACTACACGCCTGTGGTGTCTGGTGGTATTTTACCACCAATACTTGCATTCACATAATGGGTGTAGAAAAAAAAGGTGTCAAAGGAAGTACTTTATTGACATCAGTATCACTTTAAGGGCACTGGTATCGTAATTCTTGTTCTAGAATCTCTGTAGTGAAGGTTTCCTCCTCCCCCACCTCCTCTTCTTCCTCCTCTTCCTCCTCCCCCTCGTCCTTCCCTCTAATTGAAGATCAGTCTGCCTTTTAGTTCGTCTGTTGATTTAAGGTTCGTCTTTTAAACTCTCCTGTTTTAAACAGAAACTCTGCTCAGATTAATTTCGGAGGATCGCTGTGACAAATGTGAGGAAGCCGCTCTGACTTCATGTTCCCTAAAAACTTAAAATTAAAATTTAACTTTGACAACTTCAAACAAGTCGGTCAGACTGGAATCAGGTGAAGCTTCATCAGCCGTCTGATGAAACAAATAGGATCAGCTGAACACCAGAGAGAAACCGAACCGGACGATTAAGTGGTGGGGGCGGAGCTGGACTCTCCGGTGGCGGTGTCATAGAGGAGGACACCGTCTAAGATGCGTGTCATCTTGGACAATGTCTCCCACCCACTCCACGATGTGCTGGTCAGACGTAGGAGCACATTCAGTTATAGACTCATTCCCCCAAGATGCACCACAGAGCGCCACAGGAAGTCATTCCTGCCTGTGACCATCAACCTGTACAACCTGTGCATTTATAATTTGTAATCATCTGTTGGGTGCAGTTATTCAACTGTGCAAGATTTTTCAGTATATGACTTTGTCGTGCACACAACTGTACACATTTCTTATGTTTACTTTTATTCTATTCATGTTAACTCTATTGATTATATATTGTAATTAAATTTCACAAAATTACATTTTAATATCTTAAATACTAGTGTTGAACACTGTAGTGTAATGCACATTTCATTCTTGAATTTTTAGATTTTTTTAAATGCACATTTTCATTGCCTTTTTTTTATTTTACTTTACTCTATTGCTTTATATTTACATACTTATATTTTGTACTCTTATTCTTACTTCTTATAATGCTCTATTCTTTACATCAGAGCGACTGTAACGAATCAGGAAATGTCGCTGTGCTTACTGCAACAGAACCTCATCATCTGCAAAGAACAGACACGTCCTCAGGACTCAGTCCCGCTCCTCCCTCTTTTTGTCCAACAGGTCCTATTCTATGCCTTCGTGGTCCTTGGTCCCAAAGTCCAGTTTGTTGGATTAATGTGAACACTGTGTACTGTCCATGATCCTGTCCGTGAACATCATCCACAGGATCTTAAGGCGCAGCCCCGGGGAGGAAAGCGTTCGCTTTGTGGACCAGCACATCCAAGTCTGAGGTCATGGTTCTCTGCCAGAAACCAGTGGATTGTCCTCTCTGGGTTGGGAGAGAGTTACTGCCTCAAGTGAGGGAGTTCAAGTATCTCGGGCTCTTGTTGACGAATGAGGGTAGAGTGGAGTGTGAGATGGATCAGCAGTTTGATGCGGCTTCTGCAGTGATGCAGGCGCTGCGCTGGACCGTTGTGGTAAAGAAGAAGCCGAGCTGGAAGGCGAAGCTTTCGATTACTGGTCCATTAACGTCCCAACCCTCACCTATGGTCATGAGCTCTGGGTAGTGACCGAAAGAATGAGATCACAGATACAAGAGTTTCCTCAGCCTTAGAGATAGCATGAGGAGCTCAGACATCCAGAGAGTGGACAGAGGAAGTAGAGCTGCTGCTCCTTTAAGTTAAAAGGGGTCAGTTGAGGTGGTTCGAGTATCTGATCAGGATGCCTTCTGGGCACCTCCCATTAGAGGTGTTCCATGCATTCCAGCTAGTAGGAGGCCCGGGGCAGAACCAGAACACACTGGAAGGATTACATATCTCATCTGGTCTGAGAACACCTTGAGATCCCCCGGAGGAGCTGAAAGCATTGCTGGGGAGGGACGTCTGGAGTTCTTTGCTCAGCCTGCTGCTCCCACGACCTGGCTCAGGTAAGCAGATGAAAATGGAAAATGGACAGTATACTCGTCAGTCTGTGGCCTGGTCCACAAGAAAAGATGATCTGGAGTATGGTTCACATCAGGTTTGAAAACACGGTCAGTCTCCTGTGAACTAAATGCAGCATGTGCCGATCATTGGTGATAAAGTAGGACGTTGAGAAGGTCGATCATGACATTGTCTCTAACATATAAACCACAGCAGGCATAATGGAAAGGTTGACTCCATGGCGTTGGCTCAGTGTCCTGTGATCGGCGCTCTTTTCTACACAGTTTGTTTACTAAGACACCGTTAACTTGAGCATTGCAGCAGCTATTTTTCCTGCTGTCCACAGGAAGGGGGCAGCTCCATGTGTCCTGCCCCCCCGGGATGGGGTGCACAGGTTAGATATGAGAGCCAAGGACCGGTTGTACAAAACACCTTAAGTTTTCTCCTTAAATATGTTGCTCTAAGTTTAATTTCTACTTGGCTGAAAGACTTACAAAAGGGTGTTGCACAGAATCCCTTAAAAGGTTTTCTTAGTTAAGGGGAAATGTTAAGGCAATTACTGCGCTGAAAGTGAGATTACAATTGTAAAAGTCTGCAGTTTCCATAGAGACCGTTTGTTTGCTTGCACTCGAGCTTGTGATACCTGTCATTGCCTCACAAAGTATCTATCTATCTATCGGGAGAAGACTTAAGGGTGTTTTGTGCAACTGGCTTTAGATTTGAAAGCAGGGGTGTCAAACATACGGCCTGGGGGCCAGAACTGGCCCGCCAAGGGGTCTAATCCGGCCCACTGAATGACCTTACACGCCTGCTATTGATGCACTTGGCCCTGATCACACAGGCGCGTTTTGCAGGCTGCAAAAACTGAATGTCACTGGTAAAAAAAAAACGCCTGCTGCGCCTTTTTATTGTTGCCAGGCAACCACCCCATGGCATATTTTAGGATGACTCAGGAGCAGTTTGACGATCTGCTGTCTATCATTGGGTCATATAGCTCTGGGTATCCAGCAACCACCAGTTTCTCCTCTATTGTTTACCAACTGTGAACTTGTTGTCGTGACCACCACAGAAGGCCCGCCTCTCAAATCATCTGATTAGACGATGGGGAAAAGGCGGAGATGACGTGGGTGCTTTTGTGCTCTGAGTTGGAAGTTTTTTCAACGTGAAGTGTTCAGAGTGTTCTGGCAAAAATGCCAGAAAAGTGAGGCACGTTGCAACAAAAGCAAAAAGCTTCATTCGCATTAAAAACTAGAAAAGCACTCAGAGAGCGCCAAGCAGCTCGGATTTCCCGCCATTTTATTATTTTATCCACTTTGCTTCACCTGATCACCACCACAATTTTATCATCTGTTCCTTGTCCCATTATCAACCTTTCCTGAAAATTTCATCAAAATGTGTTCAAAACTTTTTGAATTATTTTGCAGACAAACAAACAGACCAATGCCGGCGAAAACATAACCTCCTTGGCGGAGGTAGCAATTACAAAAAGGCGCCTCCAGCTGCTAAAACACTTGGTTAGTGATCAGGTCGTAAGAGGTGTCAGGTTTAAACAGTGAGAAGATACTTAATGTAAAATGCTGCTTCAGAGGCTTTTCACTCTGACCCAAACACAGCTCTCTGAAATAACGATAAATACTTACTGTGGGCAGATTTAAAGATTTTGAACACTGTGCAAAATGTTGTCAACCAGCAGCTTCAGTACAAAAGAATCTGCATCAGACTTCTATTATAAAACGATAGACGACTTCACCTGCTTCTTTAATAGCCTCCACTTTAGAGGGAAATTATTTTTAAAAAGTCACATTTAATGAAAGTGAGTAGTCGACTGACTGAATGTGGAAAAACAGACATACTGTTGAATTTGTACATATTTTTCTGAGGATATCACAGGCTGCTCATCATTTGTTATTTTAATGGATGACTGTTTTAGAATGGACTTCTTTACACTAAAAAAAGGGAAAAATTTGAGGGGTTGTTATTTATGGGTTATCATATAATGGTTTTACAGGTCTGGCTCACTGGAGAACAAACTGGGCTGCATGAGTTTGACACCCCTGTTTTAAAGTAAGTAGAATTAAAATTCTACTTTAACAAACTTCCACACGAGTCCAGATTCACTGTGTTTCAGTTTAACTCATTTAAATAAATACAATTCATGTCTCCACAAAATGTTTGTTTTAAAACAACATTTAGACCATTAAATCTGATATTTCAAATTTCAGCTGGTTATTATGTTAAACACTCTGTCAGAAGCACCACAGAAGAAGAGGAACTGATCCATTGCCTCACAGCGATGCTGTTCGTCCAACAAATAGCCCTTTAGAAATTTAAACGGGTGAAACTTGGAATAATTTACTGAGAAACACTTCAATGTTTAAATGTAGTGAAGTACAAAAACATGGAAATACTCGAGTACAGTACTTGAGTAAATGTACTGCTGACGGGTTTTTGTGTGTTTGAACAAATTGCTGACGCTGCTGTTTTCTGAAGGTTTCACAAAAAGTCACTTTATATTCAAACACACACACACACACACACACACACACACACACATTAAACACACAGTCTGCTCTGCATACTAACACTGTCCAAACATGAGGACCAAACTGATTGGTCGACCTCTGCTGCAGTCCACACACACACACACACACACACACACACACACACTATGTTGAGGTTCTGATGATGTTTGAAACGCTGCTGTTAAATTCGTCCAGTTGTAAGTTCATTCGACAGGAAAATTAAAGAGTCAAAGTTTAACAGACGGAGCTTTACTCTGAAAAATTGATTAATATTTAAATAAAAAACAAAACTATTTTATTCTCTCATAAAACTATTATTATTTTGACATATAAATCTAAAACGTTGGAGTTATAAATGAAAAATGATCATTTTGTGTTGCATATATATATATATAGACATAATTATGTTTAAAACCTTTGTGTAGACAGAGGTTAAATTAATTCATTTAAAACAGGAAATGAGATCCAACAAAATAAAAGAGTGGAAAAGACTTAATTGGTTACCAACCTGTGGCTCGCCAGTCGCCACCATCCAAGAGGCCTTAGGAGAAATCTGAGAGGTCGTATGAAAAAAAAGAAAAATGCAATGGTGAATTTATACTCTTATTTATCGCTATTAATAAAATTACTAATTAAATTAATTTTAAAAAATCCCTGTTCAGGATTAATTTCCTGGAAAGATTAATAATCAAAAAAGCACAAAGTCAACTGAACCACAAATCAGTCCAAATGTTGGAAGATAAAAACTCTCCAATAACAAATGAATAATAAAATTGTATTTTTTTCTTTTATAATCATTTATATTTCCCTGTAATTTCTACAAAATTACTCAGTTCTTAAAAATCTGTCAACTGAATTTGTATTTTTTTCCTTTTTCCAGTAAAACACTGAGCAGCTAACATTAAACAATAAAAGTTAAAGTGCTAAAACAAAATGTCAAAAACTCAGATTGAAAAGTTTAAACTTCAGAAGTGAAATCTGTAAATATTAAAACAACGTCATCAAAATCACTGAAAATTCCGGACGTTATTTAAAGAATAAAACTGTTTTATTTGACATTCAGATAAAAAAATCATCAGATACAAGTTCTCCACCTGACAACGTCAATATGGAGGTTATATATGTGTGTGTGTGTGTGTGTGTGTGTGTGTGTGTGTGTGTGTGTTCTGCCCCCCTCCCTCCCCCGCTGACTGGTTACCATGGTAACGGCGGACCACTCGTGGTCGACTTGGGTGTCCTGGTTTTAATCCTGCAGCCGTTAATCTGCTTGTTCTGAAGAAAGACTCAGTTTGTTGGAGCTCCAACTTCTGACGCCACCTGGGAGAGTGTGTGTGTGTGTGTGTGTGTGTGTGTGTGTGTGTGTGTGTGTCTTTGTGTTGATGTTTATATCAGGATCGCTGCTCTGTGATTGGCTGTCAGGACTTTTTTTTGGTTCTGAGTTCAGAGTGGTTAAGAGATAGATAGACAGATAGACATAGATAGATAGATAGATAGATAGATAGATAGATAGATAGATAGATGCAGACGAGTTCAGTTGAACTCACCTGTTAGCTGTTGGTCTGTATGATGGTCTTGTTGATGTTCTGGATGGTGAACACATTGATGGTCTGGATGATGGTTTCATTCATGGTTCGGATGATGGTCTGAATGGTGGTCTCATTGATAATGGTTTCATTGATGGTCAGGATGATGGTCTTGTTGATGATAGTCTCATTGGTGGTCTGGATGGTGGTCTGTATACAGGTCTCATTAACTGTCTGGATGATGGTCTTGTTGATGATAGTCTCATTGGTGGTCTGGATGGTTATGTGGTTCTGGTGCCTCCTGTCCCTCTATGTCCCTTTAGCTGTTCTTCCAGTGCACCTGTGATGTTGCTCTTCAGGTGTTGGACTCAGAGTGTCTGAGCTCTGGTTCATGGTCACCTCCTCAGACCAGGACCTTGATTCTGTCCAGCAGGACTCACAGAACTCCAGTTACATCAGGTAACTTCCCTCCTCACATCTGATCACACATTCGTCTGGAACGAAATCAGATCTACAGATCACATATTGACATGCAATATATCAAAGATTATCAGATCAATAAATCTCCGTCTGCTGGTCCCCCGTCCCGCCCCCCCAATGGCTGGACAAACAACAGCTGTCTCTCTGTCTGTCCCTGTCTGTCTGTCTCTCTCTCTCTCTCTCTCTCTCTCTCTTACTTTGCCCCCTTCTCTCTGTGTATAAGTCCCTCTCTGTCTGTTTCCTTCTCTGTCTCTCGAACTGTTCCTATGTCTCTGTCTGTTTGTCTCTTTGTCTGTCTGTCTGTCTCTCTGTCTGTCCCTTTGTATCTGTCTCTTTCTCTTTTCCTTTCTTTCTCTGTGTATCTCTGTCCCTCTCTGCCTGTCTCTTCCTCCGTCTATCGAACTGTCTCTCTCTGTCTCTGTCTGTCGCTGTCTGTCGCTGTCTGTCTCTCTGTCTGTCTCGGTGTCTCTGTCTGTCTCTCTGTCCCCGTCTCTCTGTGTCTCTGTGTCTCTAGCCCTCTCCCTCTGTCCTCTTTGATCGTCCTCCTTTCTTCTTCTTCTCTGCCTCTTATTCTGGAGGGGATTTCTTCTTTGCTCTTTTCGTTGCTCGAGCACAATCGTGTTATTGGAGATAATTAATTCCAATCCCCATGAAAAGGTCTGAGTGGCCCCGGGGCCCCTGTTCGTGTCTTTCTAGTGGGGGAATGAAAGGCGAGGGGAAGAAAGGGGCCGAGGGCCGCCGTATTGTGGACGACATTTTCCTCCATAAGGCGCGAGTGGAGAGAAAAGCTTTCCTCAGATGATGCTGGGGGCCCCAGGGCCGCCGCCACCGCCGGAGGGCCCCGAGCAGCCCCGCTCCACCCCGCCGGGAACATATGGCTCGTATTACAGCAGACTGGGTGGCACAAATATTTAGTTTTATTTTAATGAATGTTTAGAAGCTGTAATTCACACAGAGAAAAATCAAAATATAATAATGTATAAAAACTGATCATTTTATAGCGAAATCCAGCGCTGAGTATTTTCTGCATTAATTTGTTTTAAAGTCCTCAAACACTTCACTGGAGTAAAAGTACCTCAGTATCATTCATCTTTAATGTTACTTTTCATTTGAACTGTTTAATAATTTGTTGGCATCACATTTTTAGCAGCTCATCATGTTTTCTATGAATTATAGAAATCTCAGAATAATCAAAGTACAAAGAAGTAGTCAGGCGGTTAAGTGCACATTTATTTCAGTATTTTCTGCATAAATGTATTTTCTTCTTTTTGATTTTGAATCTTTTGGAATAAACAACACCGAACAGAAGAATAAAAGATATTAATATTCAGATGATATTTAGTTTAGATGAAAGAAATATTAAAATAAATGTCAAAATAACTGCTGATTATTTTTTTCCGGTCAAATAAAACGTTAAAATCGACAACAAACAATAAACAAGAATTTGAAGCAAATAAAAATCAAACTGAACCAATTCTCAGGATGATTATTATTATTATATTAATGAATATCTTTATTTGATCTTTTTGTCAGATTTTATGGAACAAAATGTTCTTTTAAATAAACTTTTACTAAAAAACAGAATGATCAGAAATAGAATTGCTGCCTGGTAGAAACCACGTATCTCCACATTGGTGATTTAGAATTTGTGCTTTTTACAGAATTATTTATCTATGTATCTATTAATGTTTTTATCTTTTTTTAATTTTAACTCAGCATTCAACAGCAACGAAAGAGAGACTAGAAATAAAAATACAATTTTTAAGTGTTAATAAATAAAAAATTTGAATAAATTAACTCTGAGATCATTGACTGGTTTTGATGGACTGGGACACTCCAAGACACAAAGAACATTTAACTCCAGTTTTGTCTTCTTTGTGGTTTATTATCACGTATATTTGTACTAATATTTTTATCTTGTTAGTGAAGGTTAATGTCTTGTTCAAACTGAGTTTCATCTTTAACATCTGATCTGTTTCTCCTTCACAGGGTCACAAATTAAAGTCTGATTCATTTCTTTCCTCTGCACAGTTAACAATGTAGTCTGGAGATACGAGGTTTTCACTGCAGCAGTAAACAGATGAGGAGGTGTGTGTGTGTGTGTGTGTGTGTGTGTGTGTGTGTGTGTGTGTGATGTAGTTGTGTAAACACATCTTAAACACACTTTTTTTTGAGTGAAATTTAAACTGATTCTTAAACATTTAAAATCTGAAAGAAACTAAAACATTTTTAAACCTCAACTAATTTTTTTTTCCATCATATTTTATTTTATCTCTCTCTTCAGTGATGACAGCTCTGACCCTCCACAATAAAAGCCTCCCTGTGTTTGGTTAAATCATGAAGGTCACCGTCAGTAAAACGGCGGCTGATCCTCAAACCAAATGTCATAAATCATATCACACATATCTCACACATATTACACAACCTGCAGCACATTATTTACTGTTGTCAAATGTCAGTGAACGCATCACACTGACCTAAAGCTCAGCTCTTTGTTCTGGTTAAATATTGATCAGTTTACAGAAAAATAAATATGTTTTCTTCACAAACGGAATCAGTCTAATTCTCACCTCCTAATTATCTGCTCATTGGTTTAATCTTTGGGTTCATTAAACACGTATCAGTTTCTTATCTTAAATTAAAATCTCATTGAAACAAATTAAAACCAAATCATTGGAATTAAATGTCACGTGGCTTCATTTGTTTGTTTTAACAAAAATAGAACAAACGAAATGTCTGTTGATTAATAAAAACAAAAGCACACAAAAATATTTGATCTTCACAAAGAAAGAAAAAACGGTAATTAAAAGAAATGAATCTATTTCAGTTTTTAGACATTTAAACATGAAACAAAAATACTTTAAAAATGCGATTAATTTGTTTACATAAAACAACAAAACTGCTCGAAAACAAAATTAGAAAAAGGCTTTTATTTTATAAAGTTATCTGAAATAATCATTCGACAACTTTATTTTATTTTAAATGTTTTTCTTTGTGTTTTTTAAATTTATATTATCATGTATAACTATTTGTGGTTTCATATATTTGTCTATAAGCTCCTCACACAGTCCTGTATAAGTGTATGAAGCCTATATGGGCCTGTATATGACCTGCAGGCCTGTGTGTGCGCCTCCTCTCGGCTCCGTGTCTCCGTGCTGTCGGTCCGTGTCGCCGCTTCGGGGATCATGTTGGCGGGTAATTAGCGGGTAATTAGCGGATCATTTGAGACATTTCGCGGCTCTGCGGCCAAAATGTGTGAAAAAGCTTCAGATCAAAGTGAAATCTGTCGGGATGTGTTCAGGTTCACGGAGCGGCGGCGGAGGTTACAGCCCACAAAGACACTCGAAATCCGGCGACAGCGGCGGCGCTTTGAGGCGCTTTGAGGCCGCAGGAGGTTCACCGTGTTCGGCTTATTGTTCAGCAGCATGTCGGAGGAGGGAGACAGAGCCGAGAGGGAGCCGAGGGCTGCCGGCTCAACCCGAGTCCCACCGCACAGACACGGACAGGCACCGGGAAATATAAGGAGACAATAACAGCAAATAAACAAGAAGAAAACAACAAATAAACAAGAAGGAAACACGGAGAAAACTTCACACAAAGAAAACGGGCAAAGTAACAAACAACAAAAAGAAGACAACAATTAAAAATTAAACAGTAAGACGAAACAAGTGAAGAACATCCATAAAATAAAGCATTAAATTTGGACACAAAAATAAAATAACACGCTGATTAACTTTTTTTTCTATCGACGTGAAAAAGAATAAAATAAAAACGAATAAACATTAATAATAAACACAAATTTACATTTGATCTCACTGTCAATGCTGAGACCTCGTATCTCCACACTGTGAAGACACCACGCGCAGATTTCATTGTTTTATTCACGTGCATATTTTCATGAGGCCGATATAAGGCCGAGCATCAGCGAGGTTTTCACGCGGACTGACACTAAAGTAAGACAAATTTTTACATTCAGATTTAATACAATACACTAATTAAGTATTTTACATTAAGAATACATTCAGTGTTTCTCCACCAGACTTTTATGCAAAATCTTCTAAATTATTTTGTTTATTCATTATATGTAATTATTTTGACTGTAATACCTTAATAGACTCTCATTAAGATAGTTAATTTATCATTTATTAACTCTTAATAGACACGTTATAAACCGTTAACAAGGAGAACTTTGGGTTGCCAGGTTGTGGCTGATGAAACTAAAAAATAATCACTGACCTACTACTGATCAATAACTCTGATCACTTTTATTAATCAGTCCAAACCACGTATGTCCAGATTAATGTGTTGATATTGAATTTCTTAGATGAACTGACGTGTTTTATTCGTTCAGATCAATAAAAACCTGTTTCCGAGATACAAGGTTTTCACAGGATTATTAGACAGTAAAGTTCTTAATTAAAGATAACTGATGTGATGAGACATACGTCTTTTTGTAATGATAAAAGTGTAAAGTGAAGTTCAGCTGTGACCCGAGCACAATCAATAATCAATAATCAACAACAGATCAATCAATGTTTCTTTGCTTTATTTGAAAATGACAGAATAAGTTAAGAACGTGAAGAAGAACAAGAACATGAAGAAGAAGATGAAGAACATGAAGAGGAAAAGCACATGAGGAAGGAGAACATGGAAATGAAGAAGATGATGATGAAGAACATGCAGCAGAGTCAAAAACCGACAAACACACAACAACCTGATGAAGAGGAAGAGGAGGAGGAGGAGGAAGTCTGTCAGCCGCTTTTTTTCCAGAGAAGAGAAGAAGAAGAAGAAGAAGACCTCCCACTTCATTCATGCACATGGTAGGAATAATAATTAATAATCAATAATCAGTGATGGACAGAAGAGCTGCGATTTAAATACACCCAACAGGAAGTAGTTTCTCCTTTTACACACACAGTGAGAGTCACCAAACAAAGAGTCTCCAAATCTGTAGTTCTCAAATCAAGAATTTCTTTTCAACAACTTTTATGTTTCATCTCTGACAAATAATTTATTTTCTTTTAATTCAAATAAATGATTAATTTTCCCAAATAAACGAGGTTTGTGAGTCGCAAAAGTCACCGATAAGATTTTTTTTTTTCCAGTTTACTAACTAAACAGTTAATTATTTTTTACCATCAATGATTCTCAACAAAATTTCAGGAGTGAAAATCAGCTCGTAAACCTCACAAATATTAAAATATTATTTATTCTGACCCTTTAAAGTCCAGAAAATTAAAATACTAACTCAGAATTAAAATATTTTGTGTTCATTTATTCATACAAAATGTTTAAATTGTTTTTATTCAGTTTATTTTTTAACTTTCTGATAAATTTTGCTGTTTTATCTTTAAAAGAACTGATGTTTGTATCATATATTACACCAAGACAGACACACGTGGACCTTATTAATCAATATAATCTGTTTGTTTTAATTCCAAAAAATGAAGACAGAAAATAATTCAGCTAAAATTATTTTTTGTCTTTATTTCCTCATAAAGTTTGTATTTTATTTTTTAAGGCCTCTTTTCATTGATGCACAAACATCATTGAAAAAAAAAAATACATGTACAGACCAAATGGTGGGAAAGCGATTAAAAATCTGCCCGGATACAGACGATGACAAACAGCGAGGCCGGAGAGTGTTTGAGTGAACTGACCCTTTAAATGAGAAGCCTTTTATCTGTGTGGGTTTCTCACTCTGAGGGTCGCGACCCCTCAGGAGGTCAGCTGAGAGCCGACGAGGTCATGGGAGAAATAAATCCTGATCAAAAAAAATTATATTATTACAATAATCTGTCAGTGTCGCCACCTCATCATCAACAGGTGACCTTTGACCTGTGGGTCGGGCCCTCTGAGGGGCCTCGGGGTGTTAATGACACTGTAAACATGATTCTGTCACACAAACCATGTCGCCATCTTCTTCATGAAAGTTTTTCTTCCTCATGCTCATGTAAACATAAATAAAAGAACATAAATAAAAGCATCTGTGACGAGGACGACGGGTTGTTTTATTTGAATTTATTTTTCTTTCATTAACTTAATATTTAAATATCTTTAAAGTGAGCTCAGTCTGATCAGCAGGAAAGCCCAAAGCCCCGCCAAAATAAAACCATGCAGTGTGAATACGAACATGTCAGAGAGAGCAGAGAGAATCAAACTGCTTCATTCAGTCACTGTGAGATCTAATGTACAGCATCAGTGTGCAGTGCATCATGGGAGCTGGAGTTGTGTTAGTGGCCTGCAGGAAACAGATCTTAAACTTTGTGAAGTGACTTCAAAAGACCCAACTTTGTCGGGGGTCTGGACCCACAGGCCGGGATCTGTTGGGGGGGCCAGGCCCTCAGGTTTGGATATGAAGGGTCTTCCAAAGTCCAGACCCTCAGGATGGGATTGTTTTTGGGGGTCCGGACCCACAGGTAGAGATCTTTAGGGAGTCAGAGTCAGAATGTGGGGGATCCAGAGTCTAAACCCTCAGAATAGGATTGTATAGGGGTGCCGAAACCACAGGTAGTGATCTGTAGGGGGATCCAGACCCTCAGGTTTGGATACGTAGTGGGATCCAGACTCCAGAACCCCAAGTTGGGATTTTTGGGGGTTCAGACCCACAGGTAGGGATTTTTTGGGGATCCTGACTCAGGTTGGGATGTCTGGCCCCTTTTTAATTTGAAATCAAATTACCAAAAACCAATTGATAGTGAAGTCATTCTGGTCTGTGAAGAGTTCTTGACTCTCATATTAAATTTGAAGCTCTGGAGTTACTGGGAGGCTGAAATGTATCCAGTAAACCAACTAGTACCAACAAACCAGTTTCCGTCTCCCTCTAAAACCTGTTTTATATTATTGCCACAGAATGAATACTGGATATTCATTTATGTTCAGATGGGTTTTTTTTTTAAACCTCAAACGGACCCAGACGTTAGACTCTGTTGAGTTCTAAGACCTGTTGGGGTCCCGACTACTGTTGGGTGGAAACCGCTATCATGAGGGAACCTGCTGCAGCGGTGCTGCGTGTGACTGCTGGACTGTGAACCTTTGAAACATGAGCTCTAGTTGTTTGTGACTCTGTGTGTAAAAGGAGAAAACAGACCTGGGATCAGTTTGAACGTGTCTCTTAGTGTCCTGGTTTGGTCACAGTGCAGGAGTTCAGACCAGCAGCAGCAGAGTCGATCATCACAGTCAGACAGGAAGTCCAGAACGGCTGCATGCAGAGAGTAAGAGTCCAAACAGGAAGTGCAGCGGGTACTACGAGGTGTTGAGGAGCGGTCTGGGATACACCCCCTGGTAGTAGGATGCCTCCAGAGGCTCCATGGTCCTCCCCCCGAGGCCGGAGGCCCCCCCAGCGCTGTAGGAGGAGTACTGCAGCGCCTCGTAGGCCTTCAGGTCCAGTTTGTGCTGCTGCTCTGAGGATGACATTAAATTATTGATGGAGAACGGGTGGTTGAAGGAGTAGTGGGGGTCACCTTTGAGGTGCAGCTGGGACTCATGCGCCATGGAGTGGGGGGGTAACGATAGGGAGGACAGCAGCTGGGAGCTGGACACCTTCAGGTCCGAGGCCCCGCCGACGCCTCCCCGCAGGTCCAGACCGGGAGGCGAAGTCGTCTGGCTGGAGGAGGGCAGGGAGGAGGAGTCCAGGAGTCCTGGAGGTTTGATGGAGTCCCCAGAGGGAGATGCTCCTCCCCCTCCTCCCCCCTGCTCCTTCCTGCCGTCTGATTTTGTCGACATCTTCTTCTCGCACTTGAACCTCTTCTGGCGGCGCAGGTAGCAGCCGTTCTCGAACATGTTCCCGGAGTCCGGGTGCAGGGTCCAGTACGAGCCCTTCCCCGGTTTGTCCGGCGAGCGCGACACTTTAACGAAGCAGTCGTTGAAGGACAGCGAGTGCCGAATGGAGTTCTGCCAGCGCTGCTGGTTCTGCCGGTAATATGGGAACAGGTCCATGATCCACTGGTAGATCTCGCTCAGCGTCAGCATCTTGCTGGGTGCCTGCTGGATCGCCATGGTGATCAGTGAGATATACGAGTAGGGGGGTTTGGCGTGCGGGTAGCTCCGTCGGAACGCCTTGTTGTCACGGCCACGGTTCAGCCCACCACCACCGTAGGCCATGCCGGGACTCATGGTGGGACTCATGCCCCCATATGGGTTCAGACCCATCGAGGCCTGTTGGGCCGACACCGAGCTCATACTGGATGGGCTCAGAGTCCCGCCCATTGAGGCTACACCGCCTCCCAAACCCGACATGGCCGCTGGGGCTGGGCCACCCATTCCCCCAACTGGGGCGGGGCTCAGACCAGTCCCACTGTATGACATGTTGAAGGAGCCTGATGTGGTCCCGCTGCTGGACATATAGCCTGACATGGAACCCATCCCGAGACCAGAACCCATTCCGCCGCCTGTCATTGGAGAATACACCTGCACAGAGACCAGAGACAGACCAGTTAGACCAGAACCCATCTAACCACCTCTCATCAGAGTACACCTGCAGAGAGACCAGAACCAGGTACACCAGAACCAATTAGACCAGAAGCAATCCCACCGACCTGCCACTGGAGAATACATCCCCAGAGAGACCAGAACCAGACAGTTGAAATGAAACCAGTTCAAGTCCAGACAGACCAGTAGAGATGAGTTTATCTCTTCAGTCTGATCTAAAATGAAAATGTTTAGGTTTTTATGCTTTAATTTAGTCTTCCAGTTTTGTCCAGGTTAATGATCTGGTCCTGATCTGGTCCTGATCTGGCCAGATTGAGCCAGACTACCAGCACAGGCACAGCAATGAGTTATCAAATTGACAAATGCACATTTTATTTATTGATTTATTTGTTTCTTTTTTTTCTATTTTTGATTGATCAATCGAGTCATTTTCTGCTGTGAAGACAAATTCAAACCTTCAGATCAATGTCAATATAACGGCTTCAGTTTTTATCTGAAGGAAACAAAGAGTTCACAGAAATCACTCTTCCAAAAAAAGAAGTACCCATCACTGGTGCAAAAATAAACCTGATCTCGAAAAGATGAAACCCAAAGCTTTAATTTGAAAAGCTTGTCATTAACAAGTTAAGTAGATTTTAAGGTGTTCATGACTTTTCCCGTAATTATCAGTCTAAGTTGTTATTAAGGGATTACAAGGGGCCTCCTTAATTAACCCTTTATTAACCTCAGAACAACAAAACAAACAAAAATCGATAGAAGATGATTTTTAGATTGAATTTAATTCTTCTATTTTAGTTGTTTTTCAAACACTTAATACATAAAATTAATTAATCCATAATTGCTCCCCTTAAATTAAATCAGTAGCTGATTACATCACCATTAATGGACAAATTAATACACAACGCTTCATCGTAAACAGTTATCAATCAATTTAATCATTTAGGCTCCATTTAAAACTGAAACATGACCTAAAATAATATATCAATTACAATTGCGATTGTTTATTATTATTTTAAATCTGTCAAACCGTCATTTTAATGTCCAAGTTTAACTTTAGTGGACAAGTTTTCATCTTTTGACCGTTTTAATCAGCTGATCTGACACCAGCTCACACACACAGACAGCTGTTTAACCACATTTAATATTATGAACACATTTTATATTCAATACAATGAAAAATGTACATAACATATATGATAAAAAAAAAAAACAACTAAATTACGTTTGAATTTCTACAATATTAAATCCCGTTTTGGGGGATTTTTGACCTGCTCGCTGCTGTTTCTCCGCACTGACGGACTTTAAATATTTCAGCAGTAAAACATTAAAATCAGAATATAAACAGTAATGTGACACATGCAGTTTATGATATTAATGATATTTAATATTAAATAACAAAGAAGGTTGTTTAATAGCAACAACCTGCAGATTCACGAGCTGAATTTACATCAGATTTATCAAATCAGATCAGATCAATACATCAAATCAATAAAATTCAGGCGATTTTTATTTTTATTAAATTATGTTTCACTGATCAGTCACTTTACACACATCTAGTGCAGATGTTTTTTATGATATTAAGCATTTATATAATAATTAAAGCTCAGCACAGATTTCACAGCGGCCGAGCTGTCAAATAATCCAATAAGATAATTAACTTTATTAGCAGGTGATTATTGTCCGTTAACACGCCACTAATCACCTGTCATACAGGGATCATTTTAAAGTAAGACACGATATAGAGTGAAAATTTAATCTGCATATGGCAGGTGTCCAAAATATGAGTTTGATTTATGGTTTGTATTCAGCTCATTTATTTATATAAGGATATGTTACATATGCTTCAAATTAAAATCTATTTCATTTTATTTAATAGCATAATTTAATTTCTCTGCAGCTCTCAGCTTTGACCTTACTTATTTATTTATGCTCTTTAATGTGATTTATGGGACCAGAATAAGTGTCTACATGAGGTGAAGTTTATAACCTGTCAGATTCATTTTACAGCGTTTTATAATTTCTACTTTTTAAATGTGACTTCCGGCTGAAATAACACTTAATCCAACATAATAATATCAAAAGAAACTGACTGAGAAACTCAGGTCGTAATAAATGCAAAGATCTGATCTGTGATCGGTCCATCACGCGCAGAGCTCCCGCAACATTAAATATAATTGTCACTTTCACGCTCAGACTTTTTTTTTTGGACTTTTTTCTAAATAAAAGAAATAAACAGATTTATTATTATTATTGTTATTATTATTATTATTATTATTATTATTATTATTATTATTGCTTTACAGACATATCAGCACAGTATCAAAGTTTCATGTCTCAAACCTATTTGAATTTTATCTCCACTTTTTGAAAATAAAATAAAGTTTGAGTTAAATAAAAGAACTTCTCTCTCTTCACGTCACAAACTGATCCCAGCTTTGATCTGGATTTGTCAGGACCTGATCCGGAGCGGTGTGACCCGGGTCTCGGACCCTCACAGTGCCTGTGAAAGCAGCGCTAAAGCGGGCAGAGTGTGACCGACCTCCTCGCTGTAGTATCCGCTCCAGTCCGGAGCCTCGTGCCCTTCCATCTTCACCGTGCCCAGCATGACGGGAGCCCGCAGCCGGAACCCGGATCCTGCAGGTCCCGCTCCTGCTCTCCCGCGCTCTCCTGCTCCTGTCCTCCTCGGTCTGTCCGTCTCTCTGTGTGTGTATGTGTGTATGGGTGTGTGTGTCCTGGTCCGAGCCGAGCTGAGCCGAGCCGGGCCAGGAGGAGCAGAGAGAAGCAGAGTGTTAGTGAGGCGGAGGAGGAGGAGGAGGAGGTGATGGTGACCTGCGGACTGATGGGATCCTCCTCCTCCTCCTCCTGCTGCTGCAGGTCCAACCCTCCAGGTCTCCTCCTCCACACACACACACACACACACACACACACACACACACACACACACACACACACACACCAGTTGAACCAGTTTAATATCTAATGGGAAATATTTTTTATTGGAAACCAGATGAAGGTGTGAACTCACATGCCTCTGTAATGATGGAGTGACTCTTCATTAATTATTAATGATCTGTGTTTAATTATCTTTCATCTTCATCTTATTCCTTATTTTAAGGGTTTTTAAATTTCTTCTTAACTTAAAAAACTGCAACATGTTTCTGAGGCTCAGTTCAGTGACATTCAGATTCTCACTTAACAGACTCTCTCAGGTTTGGGACAAATGAGTGGAAATATTTAAGGACTGAAATAAATGAATCACTACAGAATTAAGGGAAGGCCTTTCCCTTACTTTGTACCTTAATTAATAAGGTGTAAATATGGAGTCATTAATAAATGGATTACTGGTAATAACGATACATTAAGATCCTTTGAGGTTTTAATCTTCACTGACTGTCAGAGCTGAACAAACTGCACAGATGAAGACCAGTGAGTGAAAGCTCCAGGAAACATCTCATCAGTGGTGTCAAGTGAGTGAGTGAGTGAGTGACTGAATGAGTGAGTGAGTGAGTGAGTGAGTGAGTGAGTGAGTGAATTAGTGAATGACTGAATGACTGAGTGAGTGACCAAATAAGTGAGCGAGTGACTGAATGAGTGAGTGAGTGACTGACTGAGGAAGTTAGTGAGTGAGTGAGTGAGTGAGTGAGTGAGTGAATTACTGAATGAGTGAGTGACTAAGTGAGTAAATGAGTGAGTGAGTGGGTGACTGAGTGAGTGTAGTAAGTAAGTGAGTGAGTGAGTGAGTGAGTCAATTACTGAATGGGTGAGTGAGTGAGTGAGTGAGTGAGTGACTAAGTGTGTAAATGAGTGACTGGATGAGTGAGTGATCAAGTGAGTGAGTGAGTGAAGGAAGTAAGTGAAGTGAGTAAATTGCTGAATGAGTGAGTGAGTGAGTTAGTGAGTGAGTGAGTGAGTATATTACTGCATGAGTGAATGAGTGAGTGAAGTAAGTAAGTGAGTGAGTGAGTGAGTGACTGACTGACTGACTGACTGACTGACTGACTTACTGAGTGATTGATTGACCGAGTAAGTGAGTGAGTGAATGAGTGACTGGCTGACTGACTAAATGAGTGAATGACTGAGTGAGTGAGTAAGTGAGTGAACAAATAAAGGAGTGAGTGACTGAGTAAGTGAGTAAATGAGTGACTGAATAAGTGAGTGATCAAATAAGTAAGTGAATGAATGAGTGAGTAAATTACTGAATGAGTGAGTGACTAAGGGAGTAAATGAGTGACTGAGTGGGTGAGTGATCAAATAAGTGAGTGAGTGAGTGAGTGAGTGAGTGAGTGAGTGAAGTGTCCTCCATGTTGTTGGTCATATTTAAGAATTTTAAGGGTTTTGATTAGATAATCCTGAAGAACACATTAAAATAATATTGTGTGAGCCTAGTTAATGAATCCATTAATCATCCCCTTAAAATCCATCAAATCACCTTAAGTACATAATTAACAGTGGGTTAGTTAATGTGATTTTAAGGGCCTGATTTTTTTTTTTTTCAGCAGCACCGTGAACATAAAACATATAAAACGTGTGTATAATGTAACTTATAATGAACTGGAGCAAATATAAAAGTATAGAAATAAGCACGTAAGGATCAATAATTATTACACAATGTCACCTGACCTGATAATTATATCACTGCTCCTCACGACTGACAGAGTCTCACAGATCACAGATCAGACTGTGGTGCGTGAACTGGTTTGTTATTCTGGTTGACTGGTTCCAGTGTGGTGGTTTAAAGCTGTTAATGAGCGAGTAACAGAGCGGAACAACTGATCACTGCTCACCATTATCACACTGGATTAACTGGATGAGCCACTGGATTAAAGGACACTTACACCAAAATACTGGGAGGAGGAGGAGCAGGAGGAGGAGAAGACGACAAAGAAGAAGAAGGAAGTAAAATAACTTAAACTAGAAAATATATAGGTAGTATTTCAGGGATTTATGAATCAAAACAAATTTCAAGATGCTTTGAAACATTTTTACTTTTTTGGCTTCATTGGGATTTTAAAATAAAGTTCAGGATTCAAACCTTGACGCTCGGACTGCTGAAAGTCCTGCTGCAGAGTCGTGGACCAGTTGAACCTGGACTCAGAGCCTTTCTGCTGAGTTTGGGACCAGTTGGATCTGAACTAAGGGTGCTTTCACACCTGCTCTTGTAAATGCTGCCGTGAGAACACGATAGACCTGGACTAAGTTTCTGTCTCTATGGGTCCACTCTGACTGGTCTCTGGTATTATGAGTCCGGTTTGAACCAAACTCTGTGATTGATGCTCATGTTTGACTGTTTCAGGTTAACGAGAGTCAAAACACGGAGGTCCATGCATGAAGGTTCCTGTTTGCGGTTCAGGACTCGGAGGTTCAGGGTTTCGGTGTGACTCACAGGACTGTAAATCCTGCAGCCGTCACACTAAAAGCTCCTCAGTAATAATTATGTTGTTACTGCGGAGACTGACTCACCTGTCACCTGTCCATGAACTCCTCACACAGACTGACAGACTCCAGCAGACAGGATGTGAGGTCATGGCGACCACTGACACACAGGTAGAGATTCAGCTGGTCCTAAACCTGAACCTGGATCTGAACTTGAACGTGGACGTGAATGTTTTATTAAGGGTCACATAGAGGAAGGTATGTTGTTGTTATTTTGTCACATCAGTCGTTTCATGACGAGTCGTTACTTGCGACCTTTTCCGAACCATAACCAGGTAGTTTTATTAACCATCCATCCATCCATCCATCCATCTCACGCTTCATTCTTCCCTCACTCGTAAACAAGACCCCAAGATACTTGAACTCCCACACTTGAGGAAGTAACTCTCCCAACCTGGAGAGGGCAAACCACCGGTTTCCGACAGAGGACCGTGGCCTCAGACTTGAGTTGCTGACTCTCATCCCAACTTTTATTAACCTAACTGCCTAAACCCCTCGTTAGTCAAGATACGACACAAAGCACTGACACTTGGACAGAAGCTCATTATTGTCTCATCCAGGTTAAACAGTGTTTCTGTCCTGTAGAATAACATCCTGGGTGCTCAGCGTGGGGGAACAATGCTCCTGTTCTTTAGCTGCAGACATATTCGTTAGGGTTCACTGTGCACCAACATCATGAGCACTGCCCAGGAGGGAGGCCCCTGTGAGGGCCTGGGGCCTGTTTCACCACATTTTGGTATTTCCTTTGACACATTTAATGAATCAGACTTTATATTTGTCCTCTGAGTTTGATCAGTGCTCAGGAATCAATTTTGTAAATTTGGCTCCTGAATGTGGCAACATTATGTATCTGCTGACAGTGAATGTGGCCCCTGAAAGTGGCAACTGAATTTGGCCCCTGAGTGTGGCTCCTGAATGTGACCCCTGAATATGTCGTTTAAATATGGCCTCTGAATGTGGCCCCTGACTGTGGCCCTTGAGGGAGGGCAACAGGTTTTTAACTGGGGACAGATTCAGGATTATTTTACAAAATAAAAGCCACATAATTCTCAGTTGGTTAATTTCACAGGAAGTTAAACAAACAACTTCCTGTTACAAAGTTACATCAACACATCCATTAATATCTCATATACACTATAAATTATAAACTATACATCTATATACAAATACTGTAATATATCAGTACAGACAAGTTACAGCAGAATCATCACATGAGAACACAACAGGAAGAAGTGTGTGTGTGTGTGTGTGTGTGTGTGTGTGTGTGTGTGTTGCCTGTTATTAAAGTCACACTGATGGCTTTGTTTCGCCCATGAACTCTTCAACTCTGTTTTATCAGTCCAACTATCTACACACACACACACACACACACACACACACTTCCTCTGCTGTTCCTGCCGTCAGACGACAGGTGAGAGAGTCCTCCTGAACTCTGTTAAAGTGCCTCACCTGAACATCATGTGACCTTTGACCCTCCAGTTTCACCTGAACTCAGAGATCAGATCAATAAGCTCAGACTACATTACCCACAAACCACCTGCAGTTCATCAGCATTGGCGGAAAGTAAATTCACTCCAGTGCTGCACTAAAGTACAAATATGAGGTACTTGTACTCTACATGAGGTTTTTATTTAATTTCCTTCATGTGAGGAGGATAAACTGTGAGTGTGTGTCAGACCAGATCCAGCTGACGGTCAGCACCAACAGCTACAGTACACGAAACATCACATTTAACCAGGTCGTCCTGAAACTGAGTTTACTACAGGATGATGTCATCTGCTCAGTGAGGTCTGTCTCCTGTGCTCTGGTTCCTCTGTTCTCTGGTTCTTATGTTCTGCTCTGCTGCCACCTGCTGGATGCATCATGTTGATGCACTGAGGAGTCTCTTCATCAGCGCTTCATGTTCAGTGTGATCACTTTGTTCTCTCAGTTACAGCTGTCTGAGGCCTCCAAGGTCCTCCAGGGTTCTCCAAGGTTTCCCAGGTTTCTCCAGGGCCCATGAGTTTTCTCCAGGATCCTCCACAGTCCCCCAGGTTTCTCTAGGATTCTCCATGTTTCTCCAGGGTTCTACATGGTTATTCAGGGTCCTCCAAGGTTCTCCAGGGTTCTCCACAGTTCTCTAGGTTTCTCCAAGGTTCTCCAGGATTCTCCAGGGTCCTCCAAAGTTCTCTAGGTTTCTCCAAGGTTCTCCAAGATTCTCCAGGGTCCTCCACAATTGTCTAGGTTTCTCCAGGGTTCTTCAGGGTCCTCCAAAATTCTCCAGGGCCCTCCACAGTCTTCCAGGGTCCTCCAAAGTTCTCTAGGTTTCCCCAGGGTTCTCCACAGTCCTCCAGGGTCTTCCATGGTTCTCCAGGGTCCTCCAGGGTTCTCCAGCATCCTCCACAGTCCTTCAGATTTCTCTGAGGTTCTCCAAGGTTTTCCAGGTTACGCCAGGGCCATCCAGGGTTCTCCAGGATCCTCCACAGTCCTCCAGGTTTTTTTAGGGTCCCCCAGATTTCTCTGAGGTTCTCCAGGTTTTTCCAGGCTACTCCAGGGCCATCCAGGGTTCTCCAAGGTTCTCCAGGGTCTTCCACAGTGCTCTGGCATTCTCTGGGGCTTTCCAGGGTTCTTCAGGGCTCCTCACAGTCTTCCAGGGTTCTCCAGGGTCCTCCACATTCCACTAGCTTTCTCCAGGGTTTGCCAGACTCCTGCAGGGTTCTCCAGGTTTCTCCAGGGTCCTCTGGCTGGTCCAGGGGTCCAAACACTCTCACTCAGCTGCTGTGTCAGGGGTTGTTTCTTTCTGTCATCACACTGAACACATTTTATACACTGAACTCAATCAGCCAATCACAGCTCATATTTCTCACATGAGACACTGAGACACATTATTATTGATCAATGTCTTTATTACAGGTGTGATGAGGTCACCTGATGAGGAGCAGCTCAGTAAGTCATCATCATTATGACAAGCTATAACGTTAATTATATATTTATAAACAATAGATATAACTTGCATAATGATTATAATGGATGATAATTGTAAATATTGTTAAGTAATAATTACTGCAGTTTGTTTCTGTTTCATCAGCATACAGAGATATTGATCTGGTGATTGATCAGAGACCATCACAGCACTTAGATTATTATCCGTGTGTGTGTGCGTGTGTGTGTGTGTGTGGTTTGTGCCAACATCGCCATGGTAACCCAATCTGTTGCTTCCTGCAGTGTTGCAGCAGACACTGTCCTCCCACTCTGCAGACTGCACACGATATCCCTGACAGCTGAGTACTATGTTTTCTATTGTGACAATCTTTGTCACCAGTCCATGATTTTTCAGATGGATTCTATTGAAGCAGAAACCTACAGGGCCGAAACCTGAAGCCAAAACCTGCCATTCCTCTACTGACCACTTGAGGCTGGCTGCAGAGGCCAGTCACTCCCCATAGACTCCAACTTTACAGCAAAAATAAACATGTTTACAGCCTGGTACAAAAACAGTTTTGGTCACTAAAGCTCATTTCAACATTCATGACAACTGTGTCGGGTTGTTTTTTTATAATTCACCTGGTTACACTTTATTAAGGCTTAACGTTAGCCATATTTACGGGTGTCCTCGGCTTCTCAGTCAGATCCAACCTTTGCTCCTCCACAGCGCCAACCTCTCGCTCAAATATGGTCACGACTGGCCCCCAAAAAAGAAGAGGGCGACGGCTAATGCTGATCTCAAGGCATCAAAAGAGGAGTCCACAAATCAATTGGTGACATCACGGTTGCTATGTCCATTCTTTTTTTACAGTCAATGATTCTTTTACACCTTTAATACTCGTGTCCTTGAACTTCAGGGACCAGTTTGTGCCGTGACAGCCAATCGGCACTGAGAGGAGGAGGATGTGGACACAGAGAGGGAGCACAGCTCTGCCCCTTCATGCAGCTGTGGTGCCAAATGAAAGACAGGGAGGGAGTGGTGACAGTCAGACAGGTAACTACAGAGGAGAGAGGCAAAGGAGGAAATGTGTCTTTTTATTTTGTCACGATTTGCGAATTTTCACAACAAAACACGTTAGGATCAGTGTGTGAGGTTTCTGTGTGTAATGGATGACAGATTCTACAGACGCAGCAAAAAAAGCAAAAACTCAGACTCAGTGTGCAAAGGCCTCAAGGTGACACAAAAACAGCATCACATTTGCTGTCAGCACAACATCACACGTGTGGATGAATACTACATATCATATCTACACATCACAGCAGACACGAATCGCTCCCTTTTACACTGAATAACAATTTAAACGCAGCACAGTTAAAGTCGGTTACCATGACAACATGATGTCAGGTCAAGACCTTGGTGAGGATGACGAGCATGAAGATGAGCTTTCCTGAGATGGTTTCTGACAGTTTGTGCAGAAATTCTTTGGTTAAACAAACCCTCTGTTGCATCCTTTAAAGTAATCTGATTACAGTGAAATAAGGACAGAGTGTGGTGCTGATCATTAACACTGAAACGTTTTTTAATGTGACTCAGTTTATGTACAAAATGAACGAACTGCAGTGAACCTGACCTCATCTTCATCCTCCTCCTCCTCTGTGTCCTGAGCTGTTGTTATGACATCATCAGAGAGGTGACCTTCACACAGCTGACAGGAGATCAGTTCATGACTGATGAGAGCGATGAGATGGAACATAAATCCTCAGATCTGATCAGGGAAAAGCTTTTTATAATCAACTTTATTGATCCATCGACTGAGTCAGATTAGCGCTTAGATTATAGCTCATCATCATCATCATCATCATCGTCGTCGTCACTTTCCGGGCACCACAACAACAACATGAAAGTTAAATGTAAGAAAATATCTTATTTAATAAGAAACAAGTCACCTACAACTCCCAGAGTGCACTTCACTAACAATCAGCCAATCACAGATCTTTTTATTGTAAATAAATAACCAATGAAAATCATTTGTTCGGCAGCTCAGTGGTCAATCACACCTGAATGCATGTTGTCCCAAGTCCACCTGCAGGGGGCGGGGCTAAAGCTGCAGTCTGTTGTCACACACTGGGTGTATGTGCGCCCAGGCCGACCTGTTGGTACACAACTGTTCACACAACGTTGTCACCTGATCGACCAATCAGATCTACAAACACGTGTTTAACCTCTGAGGACCAGAACTAGAGCCCTTATCGTGGCCCCTGATGGGCCATCATGGACCCTGGTCGAACCTGAAGGATCTTGGTGGACTGTGGTGGACCTTCATTGACCCTTGATGGACCATCACGGACCCTGGTAGACCATCATGGATCCTATAGCCTCCTGGTGGACCGTCCTGGATCCTGGTGGACTTTGATGGACCATGATGGACCCTATTGGACCATCATGGACCCTGGTGGACCATGTTGGACCATGACGAACCCTGGTGGATCCTGGTGGACTGTAGTGGACCATCATGGACCCTGTTGGATCCTGGTGGACCAATATGGACCCTGGTAGACCACGATGGACCATGATGGACCCTGGTGCACCATCGTAGATCCCGGTGGACCCTGGTATAACCTGACATTGCACAGGATTTGCAGTCAGAGCTACACCATAAAAACCCAGTCCTGGAGGTGCCATCAGGGCTCAGACTACATCCTGGAGCTGTTGCTGGGGGGGCAGGTCCTGTCCTCCTCCTGGTCCTCGTGGTGGTTCTGCTCCAGACTGACTCTGCGGCTCTGCAGGGCCGTGCTGTAGTAGTCCAGGTAGTCCAGGGGCTCCTCGGGGGCCTCCATCCAGCGCAGACACAGGATCCTCTGGAAGGATCGGCGGAAGTTGTCGGACAGGAAGCCGTAGAGCACCGGGTTGGCGCAGCTGTTGGCGTAACCCAGGACGACGGCCAGCTGGCTGAGGGTGGGGTCGTGACGCTGCAGGAAGACGCCCACCAGCTGCACCACGTGGAAGGGCATCCAGCACACCACGAACACCGACACCACCACCGTCACCATCACCGTGATCTTCCTCTCCGACTTCCTGCGCTGCTGCCAGCCGGCCCGCAGCGCCACCGCCCGCAGCTGGCTCAGGATCAGCACGTAGCACAGACAGATGGCCAACACCGGAAACAGGAAGCCCATCAGGAAGGCGTAGACCGCGAACACCGCCATCCAGCGGTGCTCCGGCTCCGGCATCTGCATGTTACAGGCCACCGAGCCGTCAGAGTTGGGGGCGGTGGAGGAGAAGAGGATGATGGGAAGGATGACCAGCAGAGAGAAGATCCACACGCATGCGTTCACCAGCTTGGCCACGGTGGGCCGCCGGTACCGGGACGCCCGCAGCGGGTGCACCACAGCGATGTACCGGTCCACACTGAGCACCGTCAGGCAGTAGATGCTCGTGAACATGTTGATGGCGTCCACACTGAGCACGAGGCGGCACAGCGCGGCGCCAAACGGCCACCGGCGCAGCAGCGCGGCGGTGACGACGAACGGCACGCTCAGCATCAGCAGCTCGTCCGCCACCGCCAGGTTCAGGATGTACAGGTTCGTCGCCGTCTTCATCTTAGCGTACCGGAAGATGACGTAGATGACCATGGAGTTCCCGCTCAAACCGACCACACACACCACCGAGTAGATGGAGGAGATGAGAGCCGCGCTGCCCGCCGAGGGCGCTCCGCCGCCGGACACCGAGCCGTTACCGGCTCCGTTCAGCAGAGAGAAGCCGCCTCCGTCCTCCACAGAGCTCAGAGTGGCGGGAAGAGGAGAAGAAGAGGAGGAAGAGGAGGAAGAGGAGGAGGTGTTCAGCTGCATGACAGAGAGACGATGGAGAGATTCATCCAGGAGAATAATGAAAGACGAGCCGCTGCTTCAGAGGATCCGGTTCAACCGGAGAGACGCCCCGGTACACAGAGACAGAGACAGAGACAGGGAGGGAGGGAGACACAGACAGGCAGGCAGGCAGGCAGACAGGCAGAGGATGATGAGGCTTTAGCAGCTTCCTGGTTATTAAATTGATTGAATATAAAAAAAGTTGAGTTTATATTTATAAATACTGAGAAAAAGTATAATAATTGGTATTTATTTCAAATGTGTAAAAAATAGACATGAAGTTATATTTAGAAATAATGAAAAGCAATTTTCAGTGTAGAGTTTCTTTGATTTACATATTTGAAAAGGAGTGAGAGGAATTAAACTAATTAAACTCCATCTCTTCTCCACACAGCTTCCTTCTATGGATAAACCTGTACCTTATACTTTTCTAAACATACCATCGTCATTACCTTGTTACTTTGTCACATAAAAATAGCCTATGTATATGTATATAATATTAACTACCAAACATCTATCCTACAAAAACCTACTGTAGTATATGATATAACCTACCAGTGCCTGTGATTTACAAATATAAACCAATCCAAAAGCATATACTAACAATTATCTTTTCCTTACAAAAAATACAATATAATATTTATCATTTATATATATTTTTATATATATATATATATATATATATATATATATATTTACATAATAAAATATTTTATAATATAAAAATAAAATATTATATTTAATATAATATAACAAATTCTATTATTACACACTATGAGTTTTGAATTAAATAATCCTCTAGCATTACAACCCTCCTCTCATGGAACAGTTTTTTTTAATATTTTAATGGTTGCAGGTTATTTCTTGCTTTGAACATTAATGAATGACAAACACACGTTTCCTGTGTTTTAAAAATAAATTGTGAAACTTTATTCAAAACAGCAACATTTTTGTTTTATTGATGAAAAAGTAAAAACATTTTATAATAATAACAAATTCAACTAATAAAGTCAGTTTAATTTCCTGACAGATAAAAACACAGAAATATTGTCAGATTTAATTTAATGTTTCTCTTCTTGTCAGTTAATTTAAATTCATTGACACAAGTTTTTCCAGAACACATTTACATCAGGTATGTATAAAGTAATATTTAGTTTATGCTTAAATAAACTGTTTAATAATAAATGTATTTCATGTACTAATTAATGATTCTGTTTAATGCTTCAGTTTTTAAATAATAAATCATTAATTTTGATTTATTAAAAAATAAAATAATCCAGAGGTTTCTAAATGTCCTTTTCTGTTGTCTCCAGAAAGTCTGATTCAATGGGAACGTTGAGTGTTTATGTTTAATGTTTTATTCTTAAATTTAAATCAGAAAAAAATAGCAAATGAGGTTAAAGAGTTTCACCTGTCTTCAGGTGAGCTCCTGTTACCTGAAACAGGAAGCACTGGAACAGAAAACAAACTTGATTGCAAAATATTTTCACTTCAGAAAGTCTGGTTTGAGAAAACATTTTCAACTAAGATAAACCTTTTCTAACTTCCTGGAGTCATTTTGGAGACACTCTGATGATGTCATTACCAAAAACAACCAATCACAGCTCCCTCATGTCGCTATTTTCTCATTGGCTGTTCCATAGGAGTCCTTGCCATCTTTGCTCTTCATCGCCATCTTCTCCGCCTTCTTCATGGCTCGTTTCTTCGACCGCCTCATCAGGCAGCACTTCACTGTAACTGCGATGATGATCACCAGCACCACCAGCGCTGCCACAGCAATTAGCACTGGGATCAGGATACCACCTGTCGCCGGGTCCGCGCACTCTGGCGAGCCCTCTTCATGCTGTTTCCCGTCCTCGTCAGAGCAGAAGCACGTGTAGGAGCCCTCAGTGTTCAGGCAGTTGTGCCTGCAGGTGGCGCCGCCGCCCCTGCTGCACTCGTCAATATCCACACACTTTCCAGTGGCGTTTTTCTGGAAGCCGTTCTCACATGGCAGGCAGATGGTGCTGAAGTTGGCGGGGTTGTCGTCCAGCAGCCGCCACACAGTGGGAGAGCCCCAGCAGCGAACCTCCACCAAGACATTGGGCCAGCACTGCACCGTGATCCTTTTGATGTCGTCATGGTCCAAAATGATGGAGCGGAAATCATCGTGGGAGGGGTGCTGACATGGGTCTGACCCCTGCGCTGGTTCAGAACTAGGATCAAGACCAGGTCTGTGTAGTTCAGATCCTGCTTCATGCGTCAGGTTAGTTTCTTGTTTTGGTCCTTGGCTCGGAAGTTTAGGTTCAGGTTGTGGTGGTTTAGATGTAGCAGATGTAGATTCTGGTGTAGTTGGTTGTTTTGGTGCAGGTGTAGGTTCTGGTGAAGCAGATGTAGGTTGCGGTGTAGCTGGTTGTGGTTGTGCAGGTTTAGGTTTTGGTGGTGCAGGTGTAGGTTCTGGTGTAGGTGATTCTGGTAAAGCAGGTTTAACACGGGTCTTACATATGAACTGGTAAGTGTCCTTACAGGTGACAGAAATCAGACCCCAGTTGGTTACCGTTGATCCATCCAACTCTCCCTTTAGTGCTGCACAGCGATCCGATGTGCAGCTAGTCACCGGTTCCTTGATCCAGCGGTTCACCTGCGAGTCCTCACTGCCATCCTCTATCCACTTGAATCCTCTAAGTGGCAGTGTAGGAACAACACACTGCTTCTTAACCTTCCTCAGTCCGACCCAGAGGGTGAACTCCCTCTGTAGTGGGGACGCAGACTTGGAGACAAGCCTGAGGACATCTGTGACCTCCTGGTCAGTGGCGAGGGTGGTGAGGACGCCAGGAGAACAGTCCTTCAGGGCCTGGTCAAAGCTGACATTGGTGGGGTGGATAGTGTACTGTGGTGGTTCAGCCAAGGTGTTTCTGAACAAGATCAAGAAATAAATCCAGCAAAACCAGGTCTCCATCTTCTGTGATAATGATGATGATGATGATGATGATGATGTCAGTCTGCAAAAAACAGAAAAACAAACACATCATGATAATCAATGATAATGTCAACACAGCTGAACCGCGTGTGTGTGTGTGTGTGTGTGTGTGTGTGTGTGTGTGTGTGTGTGTGTGTGTGTAAACATATAGATAAATACAATATAGTATACAGTAGTTTGAGTATATGATATGACAGTTGGAATATATGGAATGAAAGTTGGAATATATAGAATGACAGTTGGAATATATGGAATGAAATTTGGAATATATAGAATGAAAAATGGAATATATGGAATGAAATTTTGAATATATAGAATGAAAGTTGGAATACATAGAATGAAAGTTTGAATATATAGAATGACAGTTGGGCTATATGGAATGAAAGTTGGAATATATGGAATGAAAAATGGAATATATGGAATGGAAGTTGGAATATATAGAATGACTGTTGGACCATATGGAATGAAAGTTGGAATATATGGAATGAAAGTTGGAATACATAGAATGAAAGTTGGAATATATAGAATGAAAGTTGGAATACATAGAATGACAGTTGGACTATATGGAATGAAAGTTGGAATATATAGAATGAAAGTTGGAATACATAGAATGAAAGTTTGAATATATAGAATGAAAGTTGGAATACATAGAATGAAAGTTTGAATATATAGAATGACAGTTGGGCTATATGGAATGAAAGTTGGAATATATAGAATGAAAGTTGGAATACATAGAATGAAAGTTGGAATATATAGAATGAAAATTGGAATACATAGAATGAAAGTTTAAATATATAGAATGAAAGTTGGAATATATGGAATGAAATTTTAAATATATAGAATGACAGTTGGACTATATGGAATGAAAAATGGAATATATGGAATGGAAGTTGGAATATATAGAATGACTGTTGGACCATATGGAATGAAAGTTGGAATATGTGGAATGAAAGTTGGAATACATAGAATGAAAGTTGGAATATATAGAATGAAAGTTGGAATACATAGAATGAAAGTTTGAATATATAGAATGAAAGTTGGAATATATAGAATGAAAGTTGGAATACATAGAATGAAAGTTTGAATATATAGAATGAAAGTTGGAATATATAGAATGAAAGTAGAAATATATGGAATGAAAGTTGGAAGAGTTGTCAGCATCCACTCAGAATTTTGTTGTTTTTTTTTTGCAGTTTTTAAAAATCCACTCCACACACTGAAATACACAGACTTTTTTTAGTTGTACAAACACACTGTTTTTTAAAGTTAAGTTTTCCTCTCAAGTTATAACCCTCCTCCCTGTCACAAAACATGTTTTGTATGTTATGTTAATTATTTCTTGCTTTGAACATGATCAATGGTTAATACAGTTTCAAATTTGACCAGATCCATACATTTTAATGCATGTGACATTAAAAACAGCGTGTTTGTGTGTTCCCTATACCCAACAACTTTCCTCTGATGCATAATGGCTGCAAGTGTTGCCCCAAACTTCCAAACAGTACAGCAGATACGGCAATATAAGTGAGGAATAGAGATTGCGATGCTCTTTGCCATGATCACACCGAAAAATTTGTTTTCATAAACTCTTTCAATGTTAACATTGTCAGTTGTCATCTGTATATCTGTGTGTACATTTGTGTTCCTAAACAACATAAATTTAGTTTTATTCAAATTTAAAGGGGAAGTAATGTTTTTTTTTCAACCTGGGCCCTACTTTTGTCTAAATGAGTGATAGGATGTTCAGTATTTGACATTTCTCCGGTACGAAGCTAGGACTGACCTGCCTGCAGCCCATGAGCGATCGCTATATTAAATAATAGGGCACTGGGACAACTTACGTCCACTAAAAGTGCATTTTTTTCCACACAGATAGGCTCGAATTGTTAGTATAATTATCGGGCAATATAATAGAAAGGAGAAATGAACGTCTGTGTTTACCTTTAGCTTGATTCAGACATGTTGTTCTGCCTGTTGCAATTTTAGTATTTAGTAGTGTGCTACCGAGGTAACACTGTTCCCTCTCTCTCCTCATCCGCTCTTCAGTTTCAATGAGCTCTGCATCCGTGTACGTCCGTGTACTCCGTGTTCAAATACGGTCCATCCAGATCCATTTGGTCAAGATCAGGTATAAATTCGGACTTGTTTGTTGTGGCAAGTCAAGTCTGGTTCTGAAATCTCACTTCTCACGAGATTTGAGTAGTTGCAGGAAGTTACCGCTGGAGTGACCTTACAAACGTGTGGAATTACTCTGTTTGGAATAGACATGGCTGAATTTTTACCTGACTTTGACCAAGTGGATCTGGATGAGCCATTTGAATTTTATGACCGGCTGTATTTATTTGAACACGGAGTACACAGATGTACACGGATGCAGAGCTCATTGAAACTGAAGAGCGGATGAGGAGAGAGAGGGAGTAGTGTTGCTCAGGTAGCTTCCCTTGTTGTCTCAGAGCAATCGCCCCCGATTTCCAGGCATATTTTTGGATGACTGAAGTGAGCTTCCCCTGTTTGAAAGACCAGTAGCCGCCACTGGTCTGAGGTAGCACTGTTGGAATATCAGCTGAACTTACTGTGGACTGACAAATCAGAGTTTAAACTTCTTCAGTCTAACCACTGAGCAAACTGCGGAAAAACCCAGTTACACCGTTGTGGTTCAATAATGATCGAGGGTCAATGAAAACAATTTCAACGTTCAAGCTCACAGTGTTTTCCTGTGTTGTAAGCCACTCATTTAACTTCTTCTTTTTAGGATATAATATAATAATAGGATCATTATAAAGAAAAGTTTTAGATAAAAGCAAGCAAAGAAAATTAACTAGGACTAATTGGACATGAGACATGAGACATCCTAAAGAGGAGGAAAGGAGGAAGCTTCCTGTCTGATGGATCCTTATCACTTTAATTGTTTCTGATAAACTGACACAAATCTGACTTCTCTTACCGTCTGTGTCTTCAGCACAAATCAGATTCATTCAGTGTCTCTCCTCTTTTCTCCAACTCCCTCTTCTTCAGTTTCTCCTTCTTTTCTTTGAGTGTTCAGTCAGATGTTTCTCCTCCAGTATCTTCTTCTCGTCTTATTTTCACTGGTGCTTCTTCCACTTCTTTTACGTACTTTATCCTCTAGTCTCCTCTCTCCTTCTCCTGCACTCCTATCCTCCACACCTCCGTCTCCTCCTTCAGGTTCCTCAGTCTCTCACTTAACTTCTATAATACGTTTTCCCAGTTAGTCCTGATTTCTCCTCCACAGTAGCTCCACTGACAGACTGACTGCTGGCCTCACCCCTCGAACGCCCCCCTCCCGCCCCCACCATCACCACCACAGGAAGTGTGCTGTGTCTTGATATGGCGAGCCGGTTTCCTCCAGAGAAACACTGCCACTGTAACCGCTGAAACCTGAATCAAGTCTGAATTCCATCATTAGTGTTTCCCACAGTGGGTAAACTTCAGTGCTCCTGCACGCAGTGCAGATTAAACCACATATAATGTAGAGTAACTCTGCTGAATATCTGCTCTGTGATTGGCTAAGAGAAGGCAATATTCAAGGACTCTCTGACGCACCTGTCAGAGAGTCCAGAAGATTTACTTTATTCTCACTCACAAAACATCATTTATCATGGGCGTCTTTAGGAATTTCTGAGTAATTATTGGTACTAAATAGTATAAAACACCAACATAAGTTTCACAAATAAAGTGAGGAGATGAGAATAATTTAAGTTAATACACAGTTTATTTCCCCCTCCATGAATTGCCATTATAACATGATGGAGGTTTGCATGTCCCTGTGACCCTGGGGGCTACGTTCTCCAGGGTTAAAAGCTCCTGACAGGGTCTCTCAACGCAGAGTTGTCCCAGGGAAGGAGCCAGACTAAAGGTCCTGATCACACAGAAAGCGTTTTAGCAGCTGGTGCCTTTTTCTAATTGTTTTCAATAAGAATGAAGCTTTTTGCTTACAGCTTTTCTGTTGCGATGTGCCTCACGTTTCTGCATTCTAGGCTGCTCCTCAAGTTGAAAAAACTTCAACTCAGAGC